>VZQC01010489.1:431983-562256 GCA_009823505.1 Rhizomys pruinosus
AGCCCCCCCAGCTCCCTGCTCCACCACCTAGCCCCCCCCCCCAGCTCCCTGCTCCAAGGGTGGGAATCCAAGGATGAGTGAGGACACACGGGTGCTAAGGGGGTGGCAGCAGCAAGCCCACAGCCTTACCTCCATCATTTCAAAGATGCTCTCAGGGTCCAGGCTGCCCTTCCCCACTTTCCTCATGCATGTCACCACTCCCTTGCTGGTCACTGAAACTAGCAAGCTGGCCAGGGAGCAGGCCTCTTCCTGAAGTGTGGCGTCTACCACATGCCGGCAGCCGATCTGTAAGGTCAGGGCTGCTCAGTACACATGTGAACAATGTACCCCGATCCCAAGTCTATAAAGCCTGAAACCATACGCATCACACACCCCATCCCAAATCTGTCTTTTTTTTTGTCTCTTTGAGACAGGGTTTCCTTATAGCTCTGGCTGTCCTAGAACTCACCCTGTAGACCAGGCTGACCTTGAACTCACAGGGATCGCCTGCCTCTGCCTACCAAGTGCGAGGATTAAAGGCATGCGCCACCACGCCAGGCCCAAATGTCTTTTAAATTCTGCTCATCTGGGGGCTGGAGAGATAGCCTAGCGGTTAAGAGCACCAACTGCTCTTGCAGAGGACCCGGGTTCGATCCCCAGCACCCACATGGCGGCTAAGAACCGCCTGTAACTTCAATTCCAGGAGAACTCCAGTTCCAGGGGAATCTGAGACCCTCTTCTGACCTCCGTGGCATTGCACAACACGGGTGCACAAACCTACATGCAGACAGTACATTCATACACGTATAAAAATAAATAAAATTAAAAAAAATTCTGCTCATCTGAAAATCCTGGAATGTCCAGCATTGCTAGCATGGGTCACTGTGTGAAAGACAAAATGAGGGTGGAGTGGAAAGATGGCTCAGTGGTTAAGAGCATAGGCTGCTCTTGCAGAGGACCTGGGTTCAGAGGACCTGGGTTCAATTCTCAGCATCCATATGGAGGCTAACAACCATCTGTAACTCCAGATCCAGGGGGATCCAATGCCCTCTTCTGACCTCCACAGACATTACATGACGCAGGTGCACTTACACTGATACAGGAGGTGTATAGTGTAGTCTATCAAGACAGAGCCACCATGCTTTCCAACAGGGGGGCACAGCAAAGAAATACACAAGTGAGGCTACATGACATTTCATCCACCTGAACAGTGACTCTGAGGGACACACTCAGGGACCAGCAAGATGAGCCCAACACTGGGGGCTCTGTTCGATCCCAACACTGTGTGTTCAGCCCTATACCCTATGCACGCTTCCCTAAACTCCCAGTTCACATAGGAATTTCAGTAGAATTAAAGTTGACATATTTTAGGTAGGTGGGTTTTTTTCCCATTTTGAGACAAGGTTTTCCTATGCACTCCCGCAGGGCAGGCTGTCTCTTGCGGGGGTGCATAGGAAGGCAGGCTGCCCTCCTGCCTCCATGTACTGAGTACTAGGGTTTGTTTGTTTTTGGTCTTTTCTTTTTTAAAATATTTTATTATGTGTCTGAATGTACTGTCTGCATGTAGGTTTGTGCACCCTGTTGTGCAATGCCTCGGAGGTCAGAAGACGGTGTCAGATTCCCCTGGAACTGGAGTTAAAGACTGTTCTCAGCCGCCATGTGGGTGCTGGGGATCGAACCCGGGACCTGTGCAAGAGCAGTCAGTGCTCTTAACCGCCAGGCCATCTCTCCAGCCTTGTTTTTGGTCTTTTCAAGACAGGGTCTCCCTGTAGCCCTAGCTTTTCCTGGAACTCACTCTGTAGACCAGGCTGGCCTTGAACTCACAAAGATCCGCCTGTCTCTGCCTCCCGAGTGCTAGGATTAAAGGCGTGCGCCACCACACCTGGGTGAGTACTAGGGTGTTATAACCATGAGCTACCACACCTGGCTTAGCTTCATTTTTACATAACAACCCTCTGTAAAATTAGCCACAATCCCAGCCAACACAGGCTTGAGGCCATGCTAGTTACACACCAGCATCCCAGATGTTGGGTCATAAGCCTCTGGGCTCATTGGAAACCACACCTAACATGATACCTAGGATCACCCCATGACTGAGGAACAGTGTTTGAGACCCTAGGAATACTCAGCTACCCTAAACCCCAGATCTGAGGGAGTTAAAAGAAATATGAGCACAGGGCTATGCAGTATAGTACAGGGCCTGCAGAGAGAGCCTGACAGCTCACTCTCCAGCTCCTGGGGCTGCATCAGGCTCCATTGCATCAGCTGATCAGAAGGAAGAGAGAGCGACACAGTGCTTTCAAATGTAGATGATTGGGGTTAAAGATACTTCTACACAGTTTGTACAACTCTAACAGGCTAGGGTTGGATAAGGCCCAACTCCCAGGGATGACCAAAACCCTAAGACACAAGCTCGCACCTTGCACAGAGTGACAATGCAGGGGACATTCTCCACACTCAACCGGATGCAGTCATAAGGGTCATCAGATAATTCAATGTCTTTCGAACCCTCTTCATCCTCCAGAACACGAACCCTGGGTATCCTGGAAAGAGGCATAATTAAAATTTCCAACTACTGAGATAAGGAAAATTAACCTCTTTTCCTTGAGGTTGAGAGGAGTTGAAATTTCTGTCTTACAAGTAGGCGTTTCAGGGGCTGCAGAGATGGCTCAGTGGCTGCTCTTCCAGAGGACCTGGGTTCAAATCCCAGAATCCACATGGCGGCTAACCACCTATAATTCAAGTTCCGCCCTCTTTTGACCTCTGAGGGTATTGCATGACACAGATGCACTTACATATATGCAGACAATACATGATACACAAAAAAGAAATATTAAAAAAAAAAAAACCCGAGCAGGTATTTCATAATGCCTATATGGTTTCCATCTTCAGCCCCACCACCCATCAAAAGCAGCAGCTGGAGACAGGCAGGGTAGTACACATCTTTAATCCCAGCTCTTGGGAGGCAAAGGCCAGCCTGGGATATAAAGTTAGTTCTAGGCCAGCTGGAGCTAGCTACAGGGAAACCCCGTCTATTTAAAAAAAAAGGAAAAAAAAAAAAAAAGCCACAGTTGGAGCTTCCATTTCAGGGACCCAGGGTGTAAGACTGCTTAGCATTCCTATATGAATAGGGCAGTGAGCAGTCTGAATCTGGCTGGTATGCCAAAAAAAATAATAAAGTGCACACAGCTTTTAATTTCCCAACTTTCTGACCCAACGTGACTGGGCAGAGGGCTAGGGAAGATCTCAATGGCACCCACTCTTCTAAAGGACCCTGATGTACATTGCTGACTGTTTGGAGCTGAGAAAGATGGCTGTGTCATGATAGCCATGGCTGATAGGCTGATTTCCATCTGTCAGCAAATCAGCTTCCCCTGACCCCGACACCCATGGAAACCATCAGCAGAGGGGATTCATCTGAGGCTCCAGATACATCTGATAACTTCCTTTCCTTCTCTGACAAAGCCTGGAAGCTGGCTGTGGCGGGCGAGCTCTGGCATGATGACTCCCGGCGGGGCAGGCACCCTCTCGGATGGTCCTAGCAAGGAGCCAAGTGGCACACCCAAGTACATACAGCCTCTGATCTCATGAATACTCCACCCTGCAAGTTCTCATCTAAATTCTACTTTGTTTTGTAGTCTAAAAAAGTTAAGGGCGTGGTGGCGCACGCCTTTAATCCTAGCACTGGGGAGGCAGAGGCAGGAGGATCTTTGTGAGTTCAAGGCCTGCCTGGTCTACAGAGCGAATTCCAGGACAGCTGGGGCTAAAAAAGTTAAGTCTACGTATATGCTAAAGTACCCATAATATGAGCACTGGAAACTAAATATTGTAGATACTGGAGATCTACATATTTCCAGACATATGAAATACAAGAGTTAAGAAAAGTTTAGCTGGGCAAGGTGGCGCATGCCTTTAATCCTAGCACTTGGGAGGCAGAGGCAGGCAGATCTCTGTGAGTTCAAAGCCAACCTGGTCTACAGAGTGAGTTCCAGGATAGCCGGAGCTACAGGGAAACCCTGTCTCAAAAAGACCAGAAAAAAAAAGTTTAAAGAACAAATATCTGACAACCATCTAGACTGCACTTAGTATTTTCCTTATTAACAAAACTCTGAATATGTTGCTGTGTACCTTTAAATTCTCCATGTTGAGACTCAGGTTGCCCAACTTTTCACCATCAAAAAAAAAATGTTATGAAATATGCCAGAATAAATATCTTTGCTCTCTTATTCAAAGTTTTTTTTTTTTAAGAGAGAGAGAGAGTGTGTGTGTGTGTATAGGTCTGAGGATAACCTCATGTATCCTCCTTAAAAACCACCTTATCTATACCCAGCATGGTGGTACACGCCTCCAATCCTAGCACTCGGGAGGCAGAGGCAAGCAGATCTCTACAGTTCAAGGCCAGCTTGGTCTACAGAGCGAGTTCCAGGACAGCTGGGACTAAAGGGAGACCCTGTCTCAAAAAGACAAAAAGAAAAACGAAAGGGGGCTGGAGAGATGGTCTAGTGGTTAAGAGCACCAACTGCTCTTGCAGAGGACCCGGGTTTGATCCCCAGCACCCACATAGCAGCTGAGAACCGTCTGTAACTCCAGTTCCAGGGGAATCCGACACCCCCTTGTGACCTCCGTGGCATTGCAAGACATGGGTGCACAAACCTGCATGCAGACAGTACATTCATACACATACAAAATAAATAAAATAAAATAAAAAACCCACCTTATCTTTTCTTTGACAGGGTCTCTCACTGGAACCTGAAGCTTTCGGAGTCTGTTAGACTGGCTGGCCAGCAAGCCCAGGGACCGTCCTGTCTCTGCGTCCCCAGTGCTGGGATTGTAAGACCCATGCCACCACTTTTGGCTTTCTCACTTGGAGTTCTGGGGATTGAGCTCAAGTTCTCAAGCACTTTACCAACTGAGCTATTTCCATAGACTCAATTATAAGTTTCTAAAAAATTGTATTTATTGGTTTATTTTTCCTTTATGTGAATGAGTGTTTTGCCTATATGCATATAAGTGCACCATGTGCAGCTAATGCCCAGGGAGGCCAGAAAAGGGCACTGGATTCCACTGAACTGGAGTTAAGGATAGTTGTTAGTCACAGTGTGGGTGCTGGGAACCGAGCCCAGGTCCTCTGCAAGAGCAGCCAGTGAGTCGTCTCTCCAGCCCTCAGTATCAGTTTTTTCTGTTTGTTTGTTTTTTGGGTTTTTTGGGGGGAGGTGGGGGTCTTTTTGAGCAGGGTGTTCCTGTGGCCACAGTTGGCCTGGAACTTGCTCTATCAACCAGGCTAGCCTCAATCTGAGATCTATCTGCCTGTGTCTCCCAAGGGCTGAAATTAAAGGTGGATGCCAACACATCTGGCTTCAATTATCGGTTTTTAATCATTTTATTTTTTTAAAATTTTTTGTTGGTTTTTTATGTGCATGAGTGTACTGTCTGCATGTAGGTCTGTGCACCCATGTCGTGCAATGCCCCGGAGGTCAGAAGAGGGTGTCGGATTCCCCTGGAACTGGAATTAAAGGCGCTTCTCAGCCACCATGTGGGTGCTGGGGATCGAACCCGGGTCCTCTGCAAGAGCAGTTGGCCATCTCTCCAGCCCTAATCCTCATGTTATACCAGGATCCTTCATGGAATGAACACACCCACCCACATATTTAATAAAATACTATAAACTCTCCTCACAGGTTGTATAATCAAGGTCAAAGAAATTTCAACAACAAAAAAATTCATAGCCTGTCTCAGGAGGGAAACCATAGTGGGGGAACCACTGTTCTTAACCGTGCTTTAGGACAGCACGCACAGAACAAGAAGTATCCGAATGCCCCGTGTGCCAGGTGCTCTGGGTGAAGCTGGGACATGAGAGAGTGAAGGGCAAGTTCCAGAGCCCAGCCAACAGCAGGGAAGGTGGCCTGATGCTGGTGTGCACGTTGCCGCATGTCTCTGATTGTTTAATACTCTTTACTTGGCACATGTTAACTGACAGAAACAATACAAAACATAAACACAAAAATATATATATCTACTTAATTTTAACTTATGAAAATCTCTTCTGGAGCCCAACATGAGATATCACCCTTTTTCAACACTAAAACCTGTCTTAGGATAGCAGACTATCTGTCGGTGTTCCACTGTAAGTTCTATATAGATCCATGGGGCTGTCTTTATAAAGACTTACCTTGTGTTGAAGAGTGCAGCTTTCACAGCAATGGAAATAGCATCGAACAAATTCCCACCACATTCCAGCAGCTAAGAGAGACCAGGCATGGAAGGGGAAAGAAAAAGCATTACTTAAGCTGGGTGTGGTGGCGCACGCCTTTAATCCTAGCACTCGGGAGGCAGAGGCAGGCGGATCTTTGTGAGTTCAAGGCCAGCCTGGTTTACAGAGTGAGTTCCAGGACAGCTGGGGCTACAGGGAGACCCAGTCTCGAAAAGACCAAAAAAAAAAAAAAAAAAAGAAGAAGAAAAAGCATTATTTATAGGTTATAATCCCAGCTAAAAGACAGATTCCTGTCAGGCATGGTGGTGCACGCCTATAATCCCAGCACTCAGGAGGCAGAGGCAGGTGGATCTCTGTGAGTTAAAGGCCACCCTAGTCTACAGAGTTCCAGGCCAGCTGGAGATACAGGAAGACCCTGTCTCAAAAAGACCAAAAAAGGGGGCTGGAGAGATGACCTAGCGGTTAAGAGCGCCGACCACTCTTACAGAGGACCAGGGTTCGATCCCCAGCACCCACATGGCGGCCGAGAACCGTCTGAAACTCCAATTCCAGGAGAACTCCAGTTCCAGGGGAATCTGACACCCTCTTCTGACCTCCGCGGCATTGCACGACACGGGTGCACAAACTTGCATGCAGACAGTACATTCATGTACATACAGAAAAAATAAAAAATAAAAAAAAAGACAAGATTCCTAAGCAATACTGAATGTGGATTTAGAAAGTAAAGACAGGAGCCAGGTATGGTGGTTCACACCTGTGATCCCAGGATGGGGAAGAGATGCAGGAGGATCATAAATTAACAGCCAGTTTGGGCTATATGAAGAGTTCTAGGTCAGCCTTAGCCACAAAGTAAGACCCTGTCTCAAAAAACTGTAAGTTGTTGAACTGGGGAGATGGCTCAGTGCTTAAGCACCGACTGCTCTTACAGAGGACCTGGGTTCGGTCCCAGCACTCAAGTTCCAGGGGATATGGTGCCCTCTTCTGACCCTGCAGGCATTGCACAACATGGAAGCACTTGCACACACGGAGGCAATACATTCATACACATAAAATGATAAAAAATTGTAGTAAGTCAACTAATTAAAATTAAAATAAGGAGTACTGCCCTCCTTGGCTAGCTGGACATTTTGTCATCTGATAGTTATTCTCCCTAACTACAGTGCTGTCACTCTGTGGCTATGGTCAGACAGGCACACCTGCAAAGTACCCACTTGCCTGCTGCAGTGACAAGCCTCTCACAGGCACCTGGGCTGGCACCAAAGCAAGGACTGACATAGCTTTCCCCAAATGGCTCCCAACTGCACTGTAAGCCTGTAAGCCTCAATCCAGCCTTTGGTATTAGATGCCTGGCCTCCCGTGAGCAAGGAATGGGGGCCATGGATGCTGCATGCATTGTGTGTGGGGGGAGCGGGACAGCACCTCTATGCCGTTATCAAAGCATAGATGCAGTGCTTACACCTCTATGCCGTTATCAAAGCATAGATGCAGTGCTCAGAACTGCACTACTGTGCATTTTACCTTGATTAGAGAAGCCAGGGCGTACTACACAATCTTTTTTGCCCATAGGCAAGTGTGTAGACTACTGTCAGCTCCTCCAACACATGAAGTCAGAGCACCATATTACCTACCTTGCCTTCATTTCCAGACACTTTAGCCTAAGGTTGTGGAATAAAGCCATCCAGGCTCCAAGAGGAGAGAGAAGTGTAGAGAGAGAAGCTACAGATGGCTCTCTCTGGTTTTGATGGACAATATCTTTATGTACTTGTGTATCATCTTCCTTCTGAAAGTGACTTGTACCAATATCCAGCTATACAGAATATTGCTGACTAAATATTTAAAACCCAAATGAGTGGTGAAGCATGCCTTTAGTTCCAGCACTCAGGAGGCAGAGACAGGTGGATCACTGTGAACTGGAGGCCAGCCTGGTCTATACAGTGAATTCCAGGCCATCCAGGCCTACATAACGAGACCCTGTCTCAAACACACAGACACACACAGACACACATAGACACACACAGACACACCCACACCCACACCCAAACACCTAAATGAACATTAAAGAGAAAACATAATTCTGGAAGTAAAAACCTGATTCTTCTCTACCATTTGAGAGCAAATCACTAAGCACCCATCTCCACAGGATCAGCTCCTCCTACACTAGACTTGGGTGAGCTGTGAAGGGCTACCCTGAGACTGTACCCATATTTCTTCCTGACAATGCAGCATATCAGGCTCCAACCATTCAAAGAAGCCTTGTTATTTAGTATTTTCCTGCTGTGCACATTCATGGACATTTAAGTGGAATCCAAAAAGACCTAGGAGCAGTGATATCAGGTAACTATCTATGTCCTAATTAGAAAACAATGTACTCAGACAAATCAATCCTACTGTCTTAGAGAAACATCTCTCTTCAGGACAACAAAAACAAAAACAAAAACCAAACAGGCACTGATAAAAGTATTCTTCAAGGGGCTGGAGAGATGGCTCAGCAGTTAAGGGCACTGGCTGCTCTTGCAGAGGACCCAGGTTCAAATCCCAGCACCCAGGTGTGGCTAACAACCCTCTGTAACTCTAGTCCCAGGGATTCTGACCTCTGCAGGCACTGTATGACTCAATCACTATAAAAAATCACTATATAAAAAAGATGTTTGAAGATATATATATATATATATATATATATATATATATATATATNAGTAAATAGAAAAAAAATTTTTTTTTGCAATTTAATAAGGTTAAAGCAAGCACTATACCAGAACTCCAGAGGAGGAGGAGACAGGAAGATCTCTGCGAATTAAAAGCCAACCTGGTCTACAGAGTGAGTTTCTTCACTTGTGTCTACATAGTAAGATCCTTTTCTCTTTTTTTTTTTTTTTTTTGGTGTTTTTAAGACAGGGTCTTATTGTAGTCCCAGCTGTCCTGGAACTTGTTATGCAGACCAGGCTGGCCTTGAACTCACAGAGATCCGCCTGCCCCTGCCTCCCAAGTGCTAGGATTAAAGGCGTGCACCACCAATGCCTGGCAAGAAATGGATCTTTGATGAATCTACTAGAAAAGAGGAGAGATCAACCTGCAGATTTACACAGCTTTCTCCAGGTCTTCAACAACAGGGTGTTGAGCAGGGATCTCAGATCCTTCTACATACAAATATCAGCTTCAAAATATGCCATATAATTCAACAGTGACTTGGTCATCCTAAAATGCTCTCAGGATGGGGACAACTAAGGAGTTTCCTAACAGTTCTGCTAAGAAAGGAAAAGTACCTGAAAAGAATGAAATTTTATATGCTCTAAAAGTTTAATACACTGGGTTTTCAACCTTCAACGCAATTTTGTCTGGATCTGACACTCTGCATTTCCTAGCTGACCAAGATACTGGATGGTGAACTTTAATGTTTGTGGGTGTATCTAATCAGAGCTTAGGTGTTCGTGAGCTAACATTTCTAGCCAGCACCTCCCAGAGGCATAAGCAAGGTTCATAGGACCTCTCTGTTTACACCATGAATTGAGATGGGATGATGCAAAGGTCTGGGATTGGTCCCGGGTCAATGATGTCATGCTGCCTTTATAATGATCTGTTGCATTTGAATAAAGCACCATTTTGTATTTGGATTTATAACCTGCCATGAGTCTTTGGGCTGTGCTTTCTGCATGGCCTGTTCCACCATGGAAATGACCACTTACCACAACTGGCGCCCAATGTGAGGCTTGAAGAAATCCTGGTGTAGGAACCCCATAATCCTGGTTCTTTGCTATTAGCCTTTCTCTCTCCTTGATCTACACTTGTGCCATGGGGCTGGCTCCCACAATGGGTTGGCTGGCTGGAGAGCTGGAAAATTGGAGCCATGTGGTTTTACACATGTGGAAGAAACTGTCAGTTACCTGGTCTGGATCACAAAGCCATCAGCTTAAGTGGGGGCCATATAAGCTGGCAGTTTCCTTGCCTGGCTAGCCACAGTGTATTTACAAAGCCATCAGCTTGCAAGGAGGTCTATGTAAAACCAGCAGGTTCCGGGTCAGTTGTGGCTCAGGAGCTACCCCCCCCCCCCAGGCATGTGCTTGCTAATTATTCACTCCCACAAGCTTGGGAACATTTTTAATCATTTTTTTTACAGGCCTGAAATACAAACTTGGGTTCTAATAGCAAAAGCCTGCCTTGTCCCCTGCTGTGTAAAACTGATTTCTCAGCTTGGTTTGGTTTCAGCAGATGTCTGCTCTTGTGCTCAGCTTTTATTATGCTACACTTCTCCCCAGGCTCACCCAGGCCTCCTGTCTGCTTTCTCTTTTGATATAAATCAGGACTCTTCCAAATCTTAAAAGAAACAAATTTCTTCTCTGCTGTTTCTGCTAATTTTCCAAAGAGACTTGTACCTAAAATTTTGCATTAAAACTGCCAGTTACAGAGTCTTTCAGAATTTTCTACTAAAAGCAGCTATACCAGGGCCTAAAGCTGAAGTTTCTGGGGCCTCTTCAAATGCAAATTAAGTTGCCAGGTAATTCTGCCTCTTTGATGCAAACTGAGGGCTTTTCACTGCTAAGCTGCAGTAGCCTTTGGGAGAGACAGTATTTTTCTAGTCTTGAAAGTTAAAAAATTAGTACTAAAAAACGGCTTTATCACTGTTTCAACCTGTTTCTGGGTTAAATTGTGTTGCACTCCTGGCCTTTTCTGGATTTTGTGGGCAACTATCCTTGGATTCTTTTATCTAAACTGATCTTTAATTTGCACAATTGTGGGTCAATCAGACTTACAATTGGGTTCTTGACTGAGCCTAAGGGGTAATCACTCCTCACTGGGTGTTAAGCTCTGAGGCCAGCAGCCTCACAGTTTGGGTTGAAGATATGTAGCATAGGTTTTGAGAAGAGCAAACAGCTCTTGGGCTGAAAGTATATTTAGCTTTGAAATAAGCAATGTTGTAGCTGGGTTGGCAGCTATGCAAAACTACCAGTTTTCCAAGGAAAAGCCACAGGCCAGCAGCCCTCCTCAGCAGCAACACCCACAACTGGTGCTGTTTCAAATTCTATCTTGGCATGCCTAATCAAAATGTAGTATTTTTACTAATAAACCCAGATACCTTAAACATCTTTTAAGTAAAAATATGTGCACAATTAATTAATTGGTTAATAAAAAGACCTAAGCATTAAAATTCATTTTGGTCTCTTAAATTTGTTTCACCTAAAGGTCTGTTCTGGTTTGTCTTCCATTGCTGTGACAAAACACTCTGACCGACACCAACTGGGGAGGAAAGGGTTTATTCAGCTCACATCTCCTGGGTCACAGTTCACCACTTAGGGAGCCCAAGGCAGGAACCTGGAGGCAGGAGCTGAAGCACAGGCAATGGAGGAATGCTGTTCACTGGCTTGCTCCTCTGTCTCATGCCCAGCCTGCCTTCTTATACAGTACACAACAACCTGCCCAGGGTGGCACCACTCATTGTGGGCCGGGCCCTCCCACACTGCTCGACCATCAAGACAATACTCCACAGATGTGGCCACAGGCCAATCCAATGGCGCCAATTCCCCAATTGAGGCTCCCTCAACCCAGGTGTGTCAAGTTAACACTAAAGCTATCCAGCACAAGGTCTTACTCAGAAGTTAACCTTAATGCATTTCTACATTTGTTGGGGAGGAAAAAACCCATAAAAAAGAAAAAGGGGGCTGGAGAGATGGCCTAGCAGTTAAGAGCGCCGACCGCTCTTACAGAGGACCCGGGTTCGATCCCCAGCACCCACATGGCGGCTGAGAACCGTCTGAAGCTCCAATTCCAGGAAAACTCCAGTTCCAGGGGAATCCGAGACCCTCTTCTGAACTCCGTGGCATTGCACGACACGGGTGCACAGACTTGCATGCAGACAGTACAATCAGACACATACAAAAATAAATAAAGAAAATAATTAAAAAAATTAAAAAAAAAAAAAAAAAAAAAAGAAAAAAGGGCTTCTTCCTTCAGCGTACAGTCTCCCACCACACATGACTGTGATTCTGGTGCCCCTACCTGCCTGACTGTGTGCACACAGTCACAGACCTGCATGCAGGTGGCTCTCAGCACACTCCATTACTTTATTTTTTTTTTTTTTATTTATTTCTGTAATGTGTATCAATGTACTGTCTGCATGAGGTCGGTGCACCCGTGTCTGCAATGCCCACAGAGGTCAGAAGAGGGTCTCAGATTCCCCTGGAACTGGAGTTCTCCTGGAATTGGAGTCTCAGACGGCTCTGCGGCAGCCATGGTGGGTGCTGGGGATCGAACCCGGGTTCCTCTGTAGAGCGGAGGCGTTGGCGCTCTTAACCCTTAGGCCATCCTCCAGCCCCAGCAACACTCATTATTAATTCATCGTAAATCTCATGTTTAAATCTACTTTGAGCTGCTTTTAAAAGTTAATTAATTTGGTATGAAACACAGTCTTTCATTTCAGCACTCTGGAAACAGAACGCAGGCAGATTTCTATGGGAGCTTGTGGCTGGCCAGGTCCGACAAAGAAGGGCTGGTTCAGCTGGGCATGGTGCACGCCTTTAATCCCAGCACGAGGGAGGCAGAGGCAGGCAATCTTGTAGTAAGGCCAGCCTGATATACATAGTGAGTTCCAGATAAGCGGAGCAAGGGAGACCCTGTCTCAAAAAAAAAAAAAAAAAAAAGGGCTATTATTAGTAAAATTTTCATCAACAACATAAACAAAAATCTTGGTTTAAATTAAATGAGAAATTTAAAAACTGTTTTGTGTTCTCTGTAAGTACAAACAATAATCTAATTTCTCCCCACAGGCACCTTAAAGAGTTGTAGCATGCATGTGTGAATGCCATGTTTATATTTAATTCTTACGACTTTCTAGGTTTCTGTCTATTAAAGAGTCACCTGAGCAGGGCATGGTGGGCATGCCTTTAATCCTAGCACTTGGAGGCAGAGGTAGGCGGATCTTTGTGAGTAAAAGGCCAACCGATGAACACAGTGAGTTCCAGGACAGTGGGGCTACAACGAGACCTGTCTCAAAAGACCAAAAAAAAAAAAGAGTCAGCGGGGCATGGTGGTGGCACACACTTTAACCCTAGCACTTGGGAGGCAGAGGAGGCGGATTTTTGTGAGTTCAAGCCAGCTTTGGTCTACAGAGTGAATTTTCCAGGACTAGCTGGGGCTACAAGGAGCCCTGTCTCGAAAGACAAAAACAAAAAAAAGTCAACAACGTAAACAGGGAGAATGATAGACACAACTGCATAATAACTATTTGTTTCAGGGCTGGAGAGATGGCCTAGTGGTTAAGAGTGCCGAATGCCTTGCAGAGGACACGGTTCAATCCCCACCACCCACATGGCAGCTGAGAACCATTTTTAATCCAGTTCCACGGGAACCGACACCCTCCTCTGACCTCCACGGCATTACCTGACCTGGGTGCACAAACCTACATTCAGACAGTACATTCAATACATGTACAAAAATAGAAAATAAAAAAAATTTAAAAAGAAAACGTGTTTCACACGCATCCATGGCTGGTGTGAATGCAAACTCGTATAACCACTACGGAAAGCAGCGTGAAGACACTTAAAGACTCAAAATGAACCTACCACCTGGACCTACCATACCACTTCTAGGTATATATATCACAAGATCATCCTACCATAGAGATACCATATATAGCCAGTTTATGCAGCTCTCTCACACAGCAAAGAGCGTGGAACAACCACCAAAGTGGCCCCTCAACCCAAGTGGATAGAAAATGTGGTACATCTACAAATGGAGTAGTCTATGTAGCAGTAAAGAAAGATGACATCATAAATTTTTGCAGGTAAATGGCTGGAACCTAGAAGATATTATGTTAATTGAAGTTAACACAGTCCCAGGAAAAAAAAGACAAATGGTGTCCCTCATCTGTGGGTGCAGCACAGTACCTTGTTGTAAGCACATGATCTGAAAACAACTGTGCTCTTTTTTTTTTTTGTCTTTTCAAGACAGGGTCTCCCTGTAGCCCACCTGTCCTGGAACTCACTTGTAGACCAGGTGGCCTTGAACTCACAAAGATCCACCTGCCTCTGCCTCCCAAGTGCTAGGATTAAAGGTGTGCGCCACCACTGACCGGCACAACTGTGCTCTTATATTGTGAAATCCTAGCAGATTCTAGAATTAACCTACATTTATTTTCAGACTTGGATTTTTGGTATAATGATGGTGGGTATGCATGCACATATTTTAGAGTAATGAAGTAAAATGGAAAAAGGCAAATCAAGAAATATGAGATGGAAATAACATACAGTTTATTTTCAGACAACATCAATTTTAGTATAGGTGCGATGTATCAGGCTGGTATAAACTTAGCTTTCTGGGTGCTTAACAACCATACGTAACACCCATACCAATTTGCTGAGAGACCTAAGGGATAATTTTTTCCTTGCCCTCAGAGAGTCAACTAAACCAGGGGACTATGCATAGGGGGCATCTTTTAAAATGCCTGCAAATTTGAGTCACCAGTCTTCCTGTGTAGGGAGGTCTTGGAGACACACTAATGGGACTCAGCCAGTGTCCAGTCTATAAAGAGGAAAGTCTGTCTTCTATGCTTCAAAAATGGAAGCCTGGTCTAGCAAGACCTGATTTTGCCTCAAGTGGATGGAAGGGTAAATAAAGCTGAAAGGAGGCTAGCCCCCCAAAAAAAAAAACCCAAAAACAACAACAAGAAAACCTGAGTGACCTCTTGAGGACCAGATCCTCAATGACCTTGAGAAAACAAAACCCTTGGTTAAATCCTGGATAACTGTGTGGCCTTAAACAATCCAAGAAAGTATAACAAAATAAATAAATGTAAGGCCTAGAATTGTATTCAGGTATAAAACTTGAGATCTTATAAAAAATAAAAAAAAAAAAAGTAAAAAAAAGAGGCACAGTGTTTTGCCTGTCTTGCTGGCAGTACAGTACCCTGTGCTGCCACGCCTTTTGCCATCCTTCAAAGAGCTTTTTTAAAACCCTCTAATATGGACTGAAGACTCATGTCCTCCAAGAATCCTCCAAACCTCAATGCCAGATGGAGACTGCTGAGTCATCCAGTTGTGGACTGAGCAGCTACTGGGGTTTCAGCCTCATTCAGTATATAGACTGCCATTACTGGACTACCCAGGTGGTATCATGGAGACCAGTACAGGAAGATCAAGACAGGACGAGGTGCTTACTGGACCTCATTTGGGAGACCATGGGGAGTAAGACCCAGTGTGGAGCACAAGGGCAAGATTGATGGCTGTTTGGGCTTGGGAACGAGGAGCCTTCAAAACACTTTAAGGAAAACATGACATCTTTTAGCCAAAAAGAAAAGAAAAGAGCGTGTAGTGACGCATGCCTTTAATCCAGCACTAGGGAGGCAGAGGCAGGGCAGATCTCTGTGAGTTCAAGGGCCAGTCTGGTCTACAGAACGAGCTCCATGCCAGCTGGGACTAAAGGGAGACCTTGTCTCAAAAATACCAAAAGAAAAGAAACTCCTCCAATTCAGGTGATATGTGTATGTATGTAGTATGTATGTATGTATTATGTGTGTGTGTGTGTGTGTGATGCAATGACAAGTTGGAGAGACCAAAAACAAAATACATTTGTTTCATACCTTTTGGTATTGTCAATTTTAAACTGCTCTCACATAAATCATTAATGTGTATTTACGTACTGTTTGGACTCATTAAAAGTTCAACATCTGAGTTCAAGGCCAACCTGGTCTACAGAGCGAGTTCCCAGTCAGCTGGGGCCACAGGGAGACCTGTCTTGAAAAAGACAAAAAAAAAAAAAAAAAAAAAGCAACTCTGGATGGGAACTGGTCCTTCCCACCACCCCTCTCATGTCTGTAATATAATCAAACAGGCAGATCTCTGTGAGTTCAAGGTCAGCCTGGTCTATATACGCAGCGCACAGGGCAGCTGGGACTAAAGGGAGACCCCTGTCTCGAAAAGACAAAAAAAAAAAAAAAAGGCTGGAGAGATGACTCAGTGGTTTAAGAGCACCGTTTTGTTCTTACAGAAGATCTGGTTCAAATCCCAGCACCCACAATGGGCAGTAACAACTATTCTGTTAACTCAATCCAGTGGATTAACACCCTCTTCGGTCCTCCTCAGGCATTGCACGATACACATGAAAAAAAATAATAAAAGAAAAAATGTTTTTAAAAAAAACAAGGCCCTGGATGAGCCACCAACTCCATTGGAACAAAAGCTTGGACAGACCGGAGATGTCTGATGAGTCACTTGAAAGAAAAATGGATTGTTACTTCTCACTCTCTCTTATCCCTTTCCCCATGGCCTAGGGACCTCTCTCGGAAGAGGGGGTGCATCGAGTGTAAGGGCTGAGGAGATGAGGGTGAATTTTGAGATCACAACTAAATAAAGACTGGACTTTCATTTGTTAGCATAATTATAAGTGCAGGCCTTTCCCACCAGACTTGAGACTCAGGGTACAGCCAAATTCCCATCAATGTAAAACGTGACACAGATGTTGTTGCTAATTAGGTTTGTGTGAATGTTGCTTATATTCACTGGTTGGTTTTCTCTATATTAAGTTCTTATTTGGGCATTAATTAGTCTTATATTTTTACAGAGCAGTCATGGCCATTTGGGCCAAGACGAAGGTAATTGGCCACTATTTCTACAATCTGAGCTTATGGAAGCTAACAAAAAAGGAGGAGATGTGGGCGTATCCAATCTGACCTTAGGTATGCACAAGCGACATTTCCAGCCAGCACCTCCAGGAGGCAAAAGCAAGGGTCACAGGACCTCTCTGTCTACATAGCCCATGAAGTTGGGAGCGTGATGATGCAAAGGTCTGGGACTGGCCCCTGGTCAATAAGTTCACACTGCCTATATAATGATCTGTTGCATTTGAAGAGGTGCCATGTTGTATTTGGATTTGACACCCTGTCATGTGTCCTTGTGCTATGCTTTCCTGCACGGGTTTTCTGCATGGCCTGGCCTCACCATGGAATGACTGCTTACTACAAAGGGGCGGAAGCTTTTGAGAGAGTTTCCTGGCTGGGTGTTTGCCTCTAACCCTTAACACTCTGAGGATATAGGCTGCACGTGCTCTGTCTTTATTACTGATAGTCTGGTTCCTCATTCTGCCTGTGTATCAAGAGTGGACATTTACCAGAAGTGCAATGGGAAGCCCTTCAGTCTATTTTGCTGCAGTGTACAGGGGGCCATTGAAAGACCCCCAGAAACTGGAGTGACTCTCACTCAAATATCGGGATAGAAGGACTCCAAAAAATCAGCCAAGACCTTTCTCGCTGCAATTACATGAAGTTTATTCGGGAAAGAACCAGTGCACTGGGGACGGACTCTAACCCATGCAGGGGCAAGAGGAGATCGACCCCCAGGAACTGGGGTAGGGAACTTTTAAAAAGCAGAGATCCCAAGGTATGGGGAAAATGGAGAAGGGTTGTATAGTAGTAAAAAAAAAAAATAGATCTCGGCACGCAGGCCAGGCGATACACAGGCGGCGTGACTCAGTAAGCACCCAAGTATGAGGAAGCGGGGAGGAAAACCTTAACACACAGGTAAGCATGACTCAGTTGACACCACAAGGTGGAGGAAGCGGGGAGGGAAACCTTATAGTGTACGTGAATTGGAGGCTCTATGGGATGGGGTACCATGGTTCCTAAAGACAGATTTTAAGGTGCATAAAACCTTGGAGCAGGGGTCCTTCACCATGATCATCACCTACAGTCTCAAGAGTTCTTGCTGCAGGGCTACATAGATGGGTACACCTGTCCTGCCAGCATGGAGCCTTCTTGCTAAGAAGGATATTGGAGAGTGCATCCCTAATACTCACATTTCCTCGGGAACCTCAATTTGGTACACTACCCAAAAGAATAACAAATGAGTTGAATCACTCTGGGGAATTAATCATATAAAAGTGCCTGAAAACCATACACCCCATCTCCATTCACCACAGATGAAAAGGCCGGAATGGTCTGTAAGAAAGGGTGGAGTCCAAGATCTTGTATGTTCCTCTAAGTTGAAGTGAAAACAGTTTTGAATAAATGTATGGGGGGCCTGCCTACTCAGGGCCAAGGACACCAGTTCTAGAGAAAATGGTTCAGAATAGTTCCATCAGCACAGTGCCAGGGCAACTGAAGATTCCATGGTTTGGAATCACTCCTAAAAAACTAAATTTTCGGGCTGCGAAGAGATAGCTAGCGGTTTTTTTAATAAGCACTGACTGCTCTTTGCAGCAGGACCCGGGTTCCATCCCATCACCTCATCATGGCGGGTGAGAAACCCGTCTGGATACTCCAATTTCCGAGAACTCCAGTCATGGAATCCGAGACCCCTTCTGAACCCGTGCTTGCAGACACGGGTGCACAAAACTACAAGCAAGACAGTCACAGTCTACACATACAGAAATAAAATAAAAAAAAACAACGAAAATTTTTTACAAATAACGGAAATTTCATCAGCCAGGCTGGTGGTGCACGCCTTTATCCTAGCACTCGGGAGGCAGACGGCAGGCAGAGTCTTGTGTGGGTTCAAGGCCAGCCTGGTCACAGAGGCGAGTCTCAGGGACAAGCCTGGGCACATGGGAGGATCCCGGTCCTCAAAAAGACCAAAAACACAAGAACAACAACAAACAAAAAACCCTATTTTCCAAAAAAAAAAATAAAAAAAGCGGGCGTGTGGTGCACCCTGTAATCCTAAGCACTTGGAGGCAATGGCCAGGCAGATCTTGTGAGTTCAAGCCAGCCTTGGCTTACGAGTGAGTGGTCCAGGACAGCTGGGACTATAGGGAAAAAAAAAAAAAAAAACCCAATAAAAAAAAAAAAAAAAAAAAAAACAAACACAAACAAACAAAAAAAAAAAACCAATTTAGCTGGGTGTGGGGAGCACTCCCTTTCCTTTAATCCCTAGCCTAGGAGGCAGAGGCAGGTGTTATCTCTGTAAGTTCAAGGCCCCAGCCTGGTCCTACAGAGTGAGTTCCGGGACAGCTGGGGCACGGGAGACCCGGTCTTGAAAAGCCAAAAAAAAACCCAAAATAACAAAAACAGACCCAACACTAAATATACGTGTACCGCCTTCTATATGATAATGTTGGTGCAGCAATTCCACGTGACTGGTGAGGACGGGGACTCTCACATGCGGCAGGACAGTAGCTGGCTCCTGGAACACAGCTCCTGCCACTGCCCTGCACTTAACCCCATTATGGCTGGATGCAAACTTTGACTTTTAGGGGCGGTGTTTGAGATAGGTTGCACTATGTTCCGCCAGTGGCTGGATATTTACATAGGCCTACTTGCCTCTGACTCCCAAGTTGCTGGGATTATAAAGGGCCTATACCACCATACCAGCTATGAACTTTCATTTGATCAGATCACCAAGACATGAAAGGAATGGAACAAAATGCTAAAACAAAATGCTAAAATAAACCCCCAAGTGTATGGAGGTCCCTGCTTCCTGCCCGGCTGAAGAGGAATGAGCACATGCCACTGCAGGCCTGCCCTGCAGACTACTCCTGGTGTACACACACCAGGGCTCTTCAACTGAGGCTTCCTGCAGGTTGCAGCAGGTCATACAACCCTCACTCTGCCATTTGCTGGTTGTGTCTACCTGGCTTGCTCCTTCAGCTAAGTATGCCACACTTCTCTGTAGGTTAACACTGAAGCTAAATATGATCACATCCTTAACCTTCATACTCCTAAACAGGTACACACAGACCAGCCTCCTCCTTCTCCAGGTAAGCCCAGCTAACAAGAAACTTTTGCATATAATAGAATCCAGAAGCAGTGGAAAGGAGGGCAGTATATGAGACCCTCAGAATGCAAGCAGGCCAGGACAAGCAGGGAAGACCCCATCCTCTCCAAGGAAGCGAGGGCACCACACTCTTTGTCACAGAGCTGGGGACCAGGCAGAACTAGAGAAGGAGAAGACACACTGGTTATCAAGACCCCCACCTTTTAGAATGGTTTCTTTGAGGTAAATAGCAGAGCATATTTTGTGGAAAGGGGCTGCTTTCAGGAGGCATCTTCCAAAGCACACTGCCTGGAAAGACACCAAGTAAGAAATGAAGTCTCCACATAGAAAACCTGCTCCCTCAGGGATTTCCTTTCACTCTTACGGTCCAGATACTCAGTCCATCGGCCTACTACTGTTCCTTCCCATGTTCCATGTCACGACCATGTGCTTCCATGTACCCAATGCAAGACACTCTTGAGAGTCCCATCTCCCTCCCCAACCAGGGCACTGTGCGCAACAGTCTAACAGTCACCTCAATCTCCATTAAAAACCTGAGCGCCAAACAAAAAAAACTTGAAAAAGGGCAGCAAGATGACTCAGTGGGTAGGAGCTGACAATCTCAGTATAAGATCTGAGTATGAGCTCAGGTCCCAAAAGGTAGAAGACACTAGACTCTTGAGAGCTGTCCCCTGACCCAGATCTGCACAGGCACTGTGGTATAAAGGGGCACCTGACAGTCACACACACCACACACTCACCCACACACACACACCACACACAAAAGAAATTCAGAAAAGTGGTTAACAAAGCCTATAAGAACAAAGAAATAATAGTGAAAGTACTCCATGATGTTAACCTTTTACTTTCACAAAATAATCCAACTTGAGAGAAACCTGATATTGGAAGTTGAAGGATCATCTGACTGTAACAGATTTTAGGTTAATGTACCTATAGCAAATGGACAAAGCCATGAAGGGTCCCCAGAAAAACCTGCTTAGCCTGAGGACTCCTCAGACCAACCAGCAAAAGACAAAGATGCATTTGCCACCACCCCAGAGGCAAAGCTGGATCCCATCACCTCACTAGACTTTGTGTCTCTAAATTTAGGATCAAAACCTACCCTCCAAATAAAAGTCCATCCACTCACCAGGCACAGTGATACAGCACTAGGAAGGCAGAGGAAGACAGGATCATCTGATATTGAATCAGTCGCTCGGATCTACATAGTGAGTTCCAAATCACGCGGGCTATAGGAGACCCTGTATCAAAAAAAAAAAAAGGACCAAAAAAAAATAAAAACCTATCCTCTGCCTATGACGGTATAGTCCTGCCCCCCCCCGGGGGGGGCACTTTAGGGGAAGAGGAACCCTCCAGACAATGAGTTACTTACATGAGGAAAACTTTTTTATTTTCATTATAGTATGATTTCTAAAAAATGACTTTGTATACCATTAAAAACTTTACTGAGGTATAACAGTCATCTCTTTTCTCAATGTTAAAACAACAACAATACTGTGATGTGTGGTGGCCGCACGCCGCCTTAAACTCCATGCACTTGGTAGCGAGGCAGCTGGATTTTTGCGAGCTATAGGCCAGCCTGGTCTATTACTGAGTTCCAGGCCAGCTTGGGTGTTGGCTAAAGGAACCCCGTTCTCAAAAAGCAAAACAAACATATAACAACCTATCGACACCACTGGTTTCATAATAACTACATTTGGAGAAGAAATCCCAAATTCCAGTAGCTTAAGAAGATCTACAGGGGGATCGGCGTCCTCCCCCGGGCACAGTCCTGCTTCCGCGCAGCTCCTGCTCTTAGAAGGCAGGCCTATGTGGACTGAGACAATGGTTTGGCAGAAGCTGGAACAGTTCTGTGAGCCTGACTGGATTAAAGTGCCTCAGTCCCTATGGCAAAACCATATTAGGGGGAGGCGGAGGGGGGAAGGGGAGTGTAGGAATAGAAGTAGTCCAGAGACAATGTTGTGGGCACACCTGTCCTTAACTTTATCTGGTTGGGCATGAGGACAGTTCATGTGTTTTCAGACCCAGATCGGGCCTGCGGGTTTAGAAAGCACGGCCTGGCTGCCAGCTCCGGTCTCTTCAAACCAGCCTTGTGGAATTAACCCACTTGGTAAAATCAATGGGAAGATCCATCCCATACATAGCTGAAAAGTGGCAACGACGTACTTATTTCATTATCCCCCTCATTAGCAGCAGCATTCACAACAGTTCAAATCAAAGACTATCTTTTGACTATGTTCCATCCACTATTGAATTAACTTAAAAACATCCAGAGAGCCCTACCCTGTTTCATGAACAGCCAAGAGTAGAGCCTGCCAGGCTGTTTCTCTTCATGAAATTCACCAACTCTCCACAAGTTCTCTGTCACCTCCACATTCAGTAAGAAACTGGTCAGGTGGTGTGTGGCAGATGGGGTCAGTGGCTTAGCCTGTGTCCTCAATCTGAAGATGGATGTCATATCCTCAAGGATCACAGTTTTAATGAATAGAATATAAAACAAACCTGGACAGAGCTTGCACAGGAGCAAGCACCTGCTACACAAAAGCAAAATGAATTACAACCACACGGAAAAGTTACTGTTGGGTGTTCAGACCTAGGCAGAGGAGATCTGGGAGGCAAAGCAGAGCGAAGGAGATGGAAGCCCAGGACCAGCGGACTCTGGGAGGAAGGAGCAGGGGCTTCCAGTCCTCATCAACGAAGGAGAGATCCAAGCAGGCAGCCCTAAGGTGTAAGGGGGGCTGGGACGGGAAGGCCAAGAGCAGGCCCTGGCCTCACGTGACGGCTAAAGCCTCTACAACTCATTCTTTCACTTCTCCTAGATCCCTGTTTCTTCATTGACAGAGACTACAAAAAGACTACTCGGAAAAAGGTTTATAAGGCTTTACCATGAAAATGCCGATGGGAGGTGGCGGAGAGGCTCAGCAGTTAACGGACTGCTGACTACTCTTGCAGAGGACCTGGGTTCCAGTTCCAGCCACCCACATGAGCAAGCTAAGAACCATCGGTTAAGCAGAGGTCGTGGTGGTCTTGCACTTTAATCCTATTCTAGATTTGGGAGGCAGAGCGGAAGATCTCTGTGAATTCAGGGCCGCCGGGTTTACATAGTGAGTTTCAGGCCCGCTGGGGCTATAGGGAGACCCTGTCCAAAAAGATTTAAAGAAAAAAAAAAAAGCATATAAAATGAGGTTACCATATGCTGTAATCACCATGAGGATCTCTGTTGAGATGAGGCCAGCGGGGGCTACACTACGGGTGGACTCACACATACACACAAGATATATCCTTATTACACATAGGCTCAGCCCATCACTGCCAAGGTACCCTTATTTTTTTAATTCCCTGATGACTTCTGTGGATAATTTTAGACATGTTTACGCTAAAGCTATAATTTTATTATAGAAATGCCAGGCTGAAAAGATTGGGCTCTGCAGTTACAAGACTCGCTACTCTTGCAATGGAGCAGGGTTCAGTTCCCAGCACCCACCACCAAGTCACAATCTGTCTGTAACCACAGTTCCAGGGAGCTGATGCCTCTTTTCCTAGGCACTGCACACTGCACTACACAAGCTAACCCATTAAGTAAAAAAAAAAAGCAAATACATTAAAAAAATTATAGAATGGCCCTTTTGTGTATGTTCCTTATGAATGTGTTGTATTTACTTTGTAAATAAAAGATTATATAGGAGACCATCTTTTCCCGTGTAACCCTGGTGGCTGAAAGCACCCACCTTAAGAGAGCAGAGCAAGGGGAGGAAAGCAGACCAAGAGTCTCCAACAAGAGCACCGTGAAGTCGGCAGCATGACTCACCAGCACATCCACATAGAGGACCCAGCAGTGTTCCCGAGGACTGATACAGAGGGATCGAAGATCAATGCTGCTCTTGTTGTTGAATATCCGGTAAAGGGTATTGGCGATCTCTGTGCCAAGTTCATCGCCACCTCGCCCTTCAAATTCTGGGGTAGCATTGGCTGAACTACATAGGAAGGCAACAGAAAAGTTGAGTGAGTCTCTACAGGTGCAGGCAGCAGAAGGGTTGGGCTCTGTGGGAAGCACCAGCTGCCACAAGGAAAGTCACTGCGGGACAAGGGTCTAGCTCAGTGTCATAGAGCTGGCCTAGGAAAGAAAACTAAGGCACTGAATGGAGCAAAGGACAGCCCAGCCACGTTTGGAGGTACACATATACAAGCCACCGCGGGCATTGGTGGCACGCCCCTTTAATCCTAGCATCCGGGGCAGAGGCAGGCGACTCTTGTGAGTTCAAGGCAGCCGGCTACAGAGTGAGTTCCAGGACACTGGGGCTACAGGGAGACCCGTCTCAAAAGACTTAAACAACAACAAGGAAACAAAAAAAAAGCAGCCCAGCACCATGCCCTGCAGTTCGGTGAGTGTGACAAGACTTTCAAGCACAAGACCAGCACTGGTAAAGGAACCTTGGCTGCTTCTCTGGTCTGACACAGAGCTGGCGAGGCTAGCAGCTGTGTGTCTAGACTTAGAGAGATTGGCTCTCTCTCTACCGCCAGCCCTGGATTGTTTTCAATGCAGTCATCAGTTACCATCCCTTCTGGGAAACATTTAGAAGAGATAGTAGAGAATAGGCCAGAAACTTCAGGTTCTCACTGCACCTGAGAACAAGGACAATAAAAGCAAGAGAACCACTGCTGGCTGGTTAGGTATGAGGCCCCCTCTGACTTCACTGGAGAACCACTGCCGCTGGTTAGGTATGAGGCCCCCTCTGACTTCACTGGAGAACCACTGCCCGCTGGTTAGGTATGAGGCCCCCTCTGACTTCACTGGAGAACCACTGCCGCTGGTTAGGTATGAGGCCCCCTCTGACTTCATTGGAGATTTTTCAGAGAATGACTCCTTTTTGGCCTCTTGATATGTATGTCCATGACTTCAACAAACGATTAAAAAAATATAACATATAAAAAAAAAAAAAAAAAAAAGGATTCACCATCTGCTACCTGATCAGGACCCAATGGTTTTATAGGAAAATTCTGAGAGTTTGGCTTGACACAGTCAGCCTAGTTAAATGAGAGGCAAATAAAATTACTCATTTTACTGACTCTACAGAGTCAGTCTACAGGAAGGGGACCAGCTCCTTCAGCTGAGACTATAAAGCCACATACAAAAGCTTCCTGAGTTGGGGACTGAACAAGTTGGATGCCTCAGAACCTGCAGCAGGACAAACAACAGTGGGGAATGTTGTGGGGAGCAAGTAGCTGTGTGTACAGGGACGGGAGGGATCGGGAAAGTAAAACCTACACATTGGTGCACAGATGGGCCCACCTATCTATTTAATGCCAAAAGAAATTTCACTTGGTAATACAACGTAAGAGTGAATCGCAGTGCACCACTCGTTGTACAATAACTTTGATTCTCTAATTACTTGGTCTTCCTTTACCACAATTAGACAGCAGAACCCCGATTAAGAGCTTGTAGAAACTTCATTACTGACGTGGTAATAATGGTTTGAAAATTGCCCGTCAGACCCATCTGCAGCTGTGAAAAGCAGCTGTCGTGGAGAAATGGCCAAGACCCCAGGGACCACGCCTTTTTCCACAGCCACGCCATAACAGTCTTTTTTAACTTAAACATGAGCAGCCCACATTAAGTCCCATGTGGTTAAATACTAAGACAGCACACAGGTCCAAAGACAGCACACAGGTCTGTGCACAAGCCTGGCCAGAGATGCCTGCTCCCCAGCTCTTATGTTCCCTGAACACAGTGGGCACTTCTCTAGAACTTCCCATTCCCAGGGTAAAGCATTAATCTTCTACAGCTCTGGGACCCTTCACAGCTTTCCTGGTTTAACTGTCTACATTCTTCTGCTCTGCAAACTATGGCCCTATTATCTCCTTGGATAAGTATTGGGGCATTTTCAGGGTGAGAGGCCATAGTCTTTGAACTTAAGCTAGTTTTAAGGTCGCAAACTTTACCCATCTAAACAGGCTTTATTTGGGGCACATCTTCTTTTAGCATAGCTCCATATCATAGCGAGAAGAAGGTTAGAAGCTTCTTACAACACCATGGCCTAGTCTGTTTGCATGGACCTGACTGTTGGGGGGGGTGACTAGGAAGGAGGGGACCAGAGAGAGAGAGAGGTCAGTTGTTCAGTGCAGGGAACCAGAGTATATGCTTTTGGGCAGCATAAACAAGCCAGGGAGACAAAAACAAAAAAAGCCAGGGAGCCCATATTCTGGCAAAGAAGTGAGGGGTTAAGAAATAAGGGTTCCACCTCATCACTGAAGTTCCCAACACAGAGTCACGGATAAAGGGCCAAACGGGATAAAATCCAAATGCTCTTCAGGTGCTCTTCAGGAAACAGTATACACCTGAACAAAGGGGCCATTCACTAGTGCCAGCAAGATAGACACTGGCATTTCCAAGACCCAATCAAAGGCATTTTAACTCCTCTAATAGCTGAGTGTGGTGCTTGCCACACCTTTCTTGCAGCAGGCAGGGGCAGGGGCAGGGGCAAGGGCGGGCAGGGCAGGGAAGCTGAGGGCAGAACCTCAAACTCTGATCCCATCTTACATAATAAAAGGAGTCAGAGAGGTTAAGGAACTTGTAGGAGGTCCTATGAACAGCGCCTGGGGTGCTAAGAGTCTAACGCAGGCACCCTTACTCTCAGCCTGCTCAATGTAACTGCAGCTCCCTACTGTAGGACCTCAAATTAACTCTGCCTTGGGCTTATCTTTTGCTTTAATGGCTGTTCTGGCCATGGGACTTATTATTAGGCCATAAATGTGGTCAAAGAAAGCAGACTAAGGAAGACCTAAATGAAAAGCTTCTGTGTTAAACACAAGAGAGAAGAGGGAAGAGATGGACACAGGCGGTTAATTTACCAGGCCTGCTTACCCACATTGATCCACAACAGATCCTTTTAGTAAAATAACTAAACACTTTCTATAGTTAATACCAAATTCATGCCTTTAAAAAGCGTAGCCTCAGCAACTTACCAGAGCCATGAAAATAGCTCACCATAGCAGTCGAACACTGGACAGGGGCCAGCCAGCCTCCACCCCACCTCCTGGACCTGGCTGGCATATTTCTGGCTGAACTGGGTGTGATAAGGATGAATCTAGCTGAAGTGGGATTGCAGACAGTGTGGCCCACTGTTACTTTCCTTGCAAATAATATAGCCTGAAAAATCTATGAGCCTATGGACTGGCTTCCCACAAGCAGAGAATGATCCGGGTCCTCAGGGGACTATCTGTGGTGTGAGGTCTTGTGGGGACAGAACATTGTTACACATAGCATAGAGCCACCAGAGAGACCCTTCCTCATATTAGGCTAGTTGTCAATACTAGGTTCTAGAAACAATGGCGAAGAAACTAGGCCAGACCCAATAAAAAAACTTTGAGTTCTTGAAGGACAGGAAGTAATGTTTCTGAAGCCCACCAGAAGACCAGTCACTGTTGCGGGTGTTGCTCTCTCATCGCCACGAGTCTTACTAGTCCCCCTTTTATAGATGAAGTGAAAGATACCCAAGGATTGCGGTCACAAAGTGGCCAGGAGAAGTGTCTCTCGCCAGGGCTGGCTCCCAGGTACTACAGAGCTGCTCTTCTCAGGCATGCTTGCCACCTGCTTCCTGCCACCTCAGCGGGCGTGGCTAGGGGCTTGGGCTGATGCCCAGGCCCACTGCCGGTGCAAGGGGCATAAGGGACGGATCGGACAAGTTTCTCGTAGAGCACTGACCGCAGGTTGACAGCTTCCCTTTTCAAAACAGAGAAAGCAAAGCCTGGTGATTATAAATAATCAAGTCAGGTACTCCCAGTCTGGACATGTAAATGAAGGTCAGTACCTGGATTAACAGAAGAACTGAACAAACTGAAATAAAGAGCGCTCACTTTCTGAATCTTCGTCTTTTCCATTTCTTTTTCTTGTTTTGGTGTGTGTTCGTTGTGTGTGGTGTGTTTTTCTGTGAGATATTGAATGGCGCCATGTTTGGTCTGCTAGTGGGTTGTCCCACTGTTATGCTGGGCATGTGCTTACCACTGATCATAGCCTCCCCAGTCACCCTTAGTTTTTAACCGTCGAGGAGTATTTGCATAGTACTGACCAGTTCAACGAAGATGTGGTTGGATTCCAGGTAGCCTTCGTTTGGTTTCTCCAGCTTTCGGTGTCCCCATCTGTGTGCTTTCCTCCCCCCATAGATGTGTCGTAGTTGGCCGCTTGTTGGGTAGACCCATGCCAAAGCCCTTGCTCAGGAATCGGGCATGGCTACTCTGTGCCTGGCCTCCAGACAGGCAATGGTGTTGGGGCTTGGAACATGCTGCTTTTTGTAGGGTAAGGGGTCCTTAGTAGAGATCGTGTTCTCTGAATATGGTTTGGGTTCTGCCACTGTCTCCCCAGGCAGCCAAGGTATACTCCACAAGCCAGGAGGGTCAGTAACTGGTTCCCTGGGCTTACCCCATCCTTCCCACTGGGCATGAATTGTGGTGTTTGTCCCCAGATACTGTGGAGCGACCGGCTTGAGGCTGCTGGCATAGACCCACTGCGATGTTGGAGGTTTGGAACGCTACACAGTCGTGGGCCACTTCAACACATCGTAGTCTTCACAGCCTATCGTCCATGACCCGCGTGGTCTTGGAGGTCTTGGTGGGTTCGCGGAGGGAGCAACTGAGTCCTCCGGCCTGTAATCCACACACCTAACACCGTCATTCGGTAAGTGCCTTAGAGATGCGCTCATCTTCCTTTCCTTCAGTGGATCACTTTAAAAACCTGTTCCTCATGGCTAGACTATTAGGGTACACTGCCAGCTACATAAAAGACGTAAGTGACAAAAAAGTTACCATCCTACATGCTCTTGAGGACAAAGCTTGTTTTGCATGTTGGGTTATGTCTGACCACCAACAGGCCATGCCATAAATGAATGTATAGAGCTACGTGCACCCAAACAAAAAAAAATTACAAACCATTTTTTTTTTTCTGCACTGCTCTATACAGGTCATTTATGGCAGGCCTGTGGTCAGACATACTAAAGCAAGTTGTTTAGAGGTCAGGGTGGAGCAGATGGCCTATAGCGGTTTAAGATGCGCCGACCAGCTTACAAGGACCCCAGATGTGCATTCCACCAGCACCCACATGGCGGGCAAAACCATCTGAAACTGCCAAATAAGGAACTCCAGTTGAGAACTCCAGTTCAGGGGAATCCGAATCGACACCTCTCTGACCTTCCGCGTGGCATGGCACGACACGGGTGCACAAACCTACATGCAGGAAGTAACTTTTCTTACACATACAAAAATAAATAATAAATATAAAAAAATGTAAAGAAGGATACACAGGGATTCTCCCCAGCAATCCTCGTCTAAGCCAGTCATCACTCTATTACCAAACCAGCAAAGATACAACCAAAACGGAGAACTATAGACCCACTTCCTTAATGAACAGGTACGCACGGCAAAATTCAAATAATAATACTACAAATTGCATACAGATCCCACATCAAGAAGATCATCCCCCATGACCAAGTTGGATTTCATTCTAGAAATGCAGGCATGGTTCAAATATACGAAAATCAATAAATATCACAAACAATATAAATGAACATAAAGACAAAAACGCATCAAGTTATCTCAATTGATCGAGAAAAAGCCTTTGACAAAATCCAGCATCCCTTCATGCTAAGTCGCTAGAGGGAACCTGGATTGAGGGATCATTCCTCAATGTAATCAAAGCCACATACGCAGGAAAGCCACAGCCATATCATCTAAGGAAATGGGGAATGAACAGCAGTATTTCCCTTAAAGGTAGGAACAGAACTCTAGCAAGGCTGCTCCCTGTCACAATCCCTTTTCACATTATAGGCTTGAAAACTTGCTATGTGGTAATAAGGCAAGAAAAGGAAATTAAAGGAGTTTCTAATTGGTATAAAGAGGACAGTCAAGATATCCCTATTTGCTGATGATGAATGGATTCATTTACTTAAGGGAGCAGAACTCCCACCAGAAAAACTCCTAGAAATTATAAGAGTATTAATACAGGAAAGTGGCAGGATACAAAAATAATCTAGAAAAAACAGTAGCCTTTTTCTTTACACCAAACAACAGAAACTGAAGAAGTGATATAACAAGGGACTTCCCACTCAAAATCAGGCCTCAAAAACAAATAAAATCCTATGAACAGAACCATAACCAAAGACAACCAAGGATCTCTGATAACAAAAATTTTAAACCTCTGAGGAAGGAGAATTGAAGAAACACAGAAATGGAAAGCACCTCCCATGCTCATGGAATTGGGACAAATCAACATAGGTATAAAATGTGCCATTTCTAGTCCCAAACCTTGTATAGATTTAATGCAATCCCAATTAAAACTCCCCAATGGTTCTCTCTTCCCTAAGGGCTTGAGGGAAAAAAAAAAGTCCTTAATTTCATTTGACGAATAAACAAAAGACCCTGAATAGCCAAAAAAAAAAACCCTGAGTGAAAAAGAGCAATACAGAGGGATCCCTTATACCCTGCCTTCAAATCTATATACTCAGGGCTATAGTCATTAAAGCACGAGTTGGTACATGGTACAAAAAACAGACCAGTTGACCAATGGGAACCAAACTGAAGATCATGTTTTTTTTTTTTGTTTTTTCCCCAATGAGTCATATATTTCAGCATTAGACACAAGGGGGCAAAAAGGTACACAATGGAGAAAGACAGCATATGTCGCAAGTGGTGTGGGCAAAAAACTGGATCACCCACCTGATGTAGAAGAATGAAATTAAACCCCTACCTCTCACCTCTGCTCACAAAAGTCCAACCCCAGCATGGATCAAAGAAACTCCAAACTCGTGAACCAAACACACAAAAAAAAAAAAAAAAAGAAACTTGGCAGGCAGACTACCACAAACATAGGTGTGAGGAAAGAATTCCCAAATCAGACAGCAGGCACACAGCAAATAAGGTCAACAACCCAGTGAAAATGGGACCTCAATCAACTCGAAAATTCTGTACTCAACACTGTTCAAAAATAAAGACGGAATAACGAAGGAAGAGCAACCCACAGAGTGGGGAGGGAACACTTCACCATAGAGTACATACTGACAAAGCATATGATTCCTTCCAGATATACAAATACGATGAAAGATAACTACCTACTACTAACTCAAAAAACAAAGAGGAACCGAGGGTGGAGAGATGGCCTGGCAGTGGGAGCGCCAACGACTCTGCTCCTCTGCGGAGGACCCGGGTTCGATCCCCAGCACCCAACATGGCGGCGGAGGGGACTGTCCTGGAAAGAACTCCAATTCCAGGGAGAACCACCAGTTCAAGGGGCAAATCCCACCGCCCGCTTCTGACCTCACCGGCATTGACGACACGGGGTCCACAAACACTGCATGCAGGAATACATTAACATTCATACACATACAGAAATAAATAAAAATCAAAAAATAAAAAAAAAACAACAACAAGAAGAACGAAAACATGAATCCACTCCAAGATGAGCAAGAGAACTGAATAGACTTCACAGAGGTAGCAATTAGGAGAGGCTGAAAACATCCTTAAAAAATGTTCAACATCACTAATAATAGGGCATGTAATTTTAAAAACCACTTTACGAATCATCTCACTCTGATACAGATCTGGCTAGGATGCAAGAAAAACAAAATGATGCCAAGTGCTGGAGAGAAAGTGTGGGGAAAGGGAGAACAAACTCATCCACTGCTGGCTGGGAATGTAAACTAGGTGCAGCCACTATAGGAAGCCAGGGGGAGAACCCTTGGAAGACTTGGAATGAACTTGGCCACCCAAACCAGCATACCATCTCGGGCATTACCCTCAAAGGATCACTCACTGCAGAGATAACAAGGCCGGGGTCATTGGTGCATGGTCATGTTTTATTTAGTCTCTCACAATAGCAAAGGAGCTGGGACCAACCCAAATGCCCAACGATGAGTGGATCGAGCCAACTGTGGTTCTACTCCATACACAATGGGAGTTCTATGAGTGATGGAATGAATAAAGATAAGCATCATGAGCTTTGCAGGAAAATGGCTGGAGGCTAGAGGACATCATGCTGAGTGAAGTAACACAGTCCCAGAAGAAACAAANGCCTCTTTGATGCAAACTGAGGGCTTTTCACTGCTAAGCTGCAGTAGCCTTTGGGAGAGACAGTATTTTTCTAGTCTTGAAAGTTAAATTAGTACTAAAAAAACGCGGCTTTTATCACTGTTTCAACCTGTTTCTGGATAAAATTGTGTTGCACTCCTGGCCTTTTCTGGATTTTGTGGGCAACTATCCTTGGATTCTTTTATCTAAACTGATCTTTAATTTGCACAATTGTGGGTCAATCAGACTTACAATTGGGTTCTTGACTGAGCCTAAGGGGTAATCACTCCTCACTGGGTGTTAAGCTCTGAGGCCAGCAGCCTCACAGTTTGGGTTGAAGATATGTAGCATAGGTTTTGAGAAGAGCAAACAGCTCTTGGGCTGAAAGTATATTTAGCTTTGAAATAAGCAATGTTGTAGCTGGGTTGGCAGCTATGCAAAACTACCAGTTTTCCAAGGGAAAAGCCACAGGCCAGCAGCCCTCCTCAGCAGCAACACCCACAACTGGTGCTGTTTCAAATTCTATCTTGGCATGCCTATCAAAATGTAGTATTTTTACTAATAAACCCAGATACTTAACATCTTTTAAGTAAAAATATGTGCACAATTAATTAATTGGTTAATAAAAGACTAGCATTTAAAATTCATTTTGGTCTCTATTAAATCTGTTTCCACCTAACAGGTCTGTTCTGGTTTGTCTTCCATTGCTGTGACAAACAACTCTGACCGACCACAACTGGGGAGGAAAGGGTTTATTCAGCTCACATCTCCTGGGTCACAGTTCACTCACTAGGGAGCCAAGCATGGAACTGGAGGCAGGAGTGAAGCACAGGGCAATGGAGGAATGCTGTTCACTGCTTGTCCTCTGCTCTCATGCCCAGCCTGCCTTCTTATACAGTACACAACAACCTGCCCAGGGTGGCACCACTCCTTGTGGGCGGGCCCTCCCACATGCCGACCATCAAGACAATACTCCACAGATGTGGCCACAGGCCAATCCAATGGCGCCAATTCCCAATTGAGGCCCTCCAACCCAGGTGTGTCAAGTTAACACTAAAGACTATCCAGCACAAGGTCTACTCAGAAGTTAACTTAATGTTCATTTCTACATTTGTTGGGAGGAAGAAAAAAACCTAAAAAAGAAAAGGGGGCTGGAGAGATGGCCTAGCAGTTAAGAGCGCCGACCGTCTTACAGAGGGACCCGGGTTCGACCCCAGCACCCACGATGGGGCTGAGAACCGTTGAAGCTCCAATTCCGGCAAAACCCAGTTCCAGGGGAATCCGAGGACCCTCTTCTGAACTCCGTGGCATGCACGGACACGGGTGCACAGACTTGCATGCAGACAGTATCAATCAATACACATACAAAAATAAATAAAGAAATTAATTAAAAAAAAATTAAAAAAAAAAAAAAAAAAAAAAAAAGAAAAAGGGCTTCTTCACTTACAGGCAGTCTCCCATAACCACATGGCTTGATATCTGGTGCCACCTACCTGCCTGCTGTGTGCACACCAGTCACAGACCTGCATGCAGGTGGCTCTCAGCACACTCCATTACTTTATTTTTTTTTATTTTATTTATTTCTGTATGTGTATCAATGTACTGTCTGCATGCAGGTCTGTGCACCCGTGTCGTGCAATGCCCACAGAGGTCAGAAGAGGGTCTCAGATTCCCCTGGAACTGGAGTTCTCCTGGAATTGGAGTCTCAGACGGCTCTCGGCCGCCATGTGGGTGCTGGGGATCGAACCCGGGTCCTCTGTAAGAGCGGTTGGCGCTCTTAACCGCTAGGCCATCTCTCCAGCCCCAGCACACTCCATTATTAATTCATCTTAAATCTCATGTTTAAATCTACTTTGAGCTGTCTTTTAAAATTAATTGGTATAACACAGTCTTTTCATTTCAGCACTCTGGAAACAGAAGCAGGCAGATTTCTATGGGAGCTTGTGGCTGGCCAGGTCCGACAAAGAAGGGCTGGTTCAGCTGGGCATGGTGGCACACGCCTTTAATCCCAGCACTTGGGAGGCAGAGGCAGGCAGATCTTTGTGAGTTTAAGGCCAGCCTGATATACATAGTGAGTTCCAGGATAGCCGGAGCTAGAGGGAGACCCTGTCTCAAAAAAAAAAAAAAAAAGGGCTAGTTATTAGTAAAATTTTCATCAACAACATAAACTAAAAATCTTGGTTTAAATTAAATGGAAATTTAAAAAACTGTTTTGTGTTTCTCTGTAAGTATCAAACAATAATCTAATTTCCTCCCCACAGGCCACCTTAAAGAGTATGTATGCATGCATGTGTGAATGCATGTTTATATTTTAATCTCTTATGACTTTATGGGTTTCTGTCTATTAAAGAGTCACCTGAGCAGGGCATGGTGGCGCATGCCTTTAATCCTAGCACTTGGGAGGCAGAGGTAGGCGGATCTTTGTGAGTTCAAGGCCAACCTGATGAACACAGTGAGTTCCAGGACAGCTGGGGCTACAACGAGACCCTGTCTCAAAAAGACCAAAAAAAAAAAAGAGTCAAGCTGGGCATGGTGGTGCACACATTTAACCCTAGCACTTGGGAGGCAGAGGCAGGCGGATTTTTGTGAGTTCAAGGCCAGCTTGGTCTACAGAGCGAATTCCAGGACAGCTGGGGCTACAAGGAGACCCTGTCTCGAAAAGACAAAAAAAAAAAAGTCAACTGTAAACAAGGGAGAATGATAGACACAACTCATAATAACTATTTGTTTCAGGGGCTGGAGAGATGGCCTAGTGGTTAAGAGTGCCGAATGCTCTTGCAGAGGACACAGGTTCAATCCCCACCACCCACATGGCAGCTGAGAACCATTTTTAACTCCAGTTCCACGGGAATCCGACACCCTCTTCTGACCTCCACGGCATTACATGACATGGGTGCACAAACCTACATTCAGACAGTACATTCATACATGTACAAAAATAAAATAAAAAAAATATTTAAAAAGAAAACTGTTTCACACGCATCCATGGCTGGTGTGAATGCAAACTCGTATAACCACTACGGAAAGCAGTGTGAAGAACACTTAAAAGACTCAAAATGAACCTACCACCTGACCTAGCCATACCACTTCTAGGTATATACTCACACGACTCATCCTACCATAGAGATACATATATAGCCATGTTTACTGCAGCTCTCTTCACAACAGCAAAGAGCTGGAACCTACCCAAGTGCCCCTCAACCGACAAGTGGATAGAGAAAATGTGGTACATCTACACAATGGAGTAGTTCTATGTAGCAGTAAAGAAAGATGACATCATAAACTTTGCAGGTAAATGGATGGAACTAGAAGATATTATGTTAATTGAAGTTAACACAGTCCCAGGAAAACAAAAGACAAATGGTGTCCCTCATCTGTGGGTGCTAGCACCAAGTACCTAGTTGTAAGGCACATGATCTGAAAACAACTGTGCTCTTTTTTTTTTTGTCTTTTCAAGACAGGGTCTCCCTGTAGGCCCAACTGTCCTGGAACTCACTCTGTAGACCAGGCTGGCCTTGAACTCACAAAGATCCACCTGCCTCTGCCTCCCAAGTGCTAGGATTAAAGGTGTGCGCCACCATGCCCGGCCACAACTGTGCTCTTATATTGTGAATCACTAGACAGGTTCTAGAATTAACCTACCATTTATTTTCAGACTTTGGATTTTTGGTATATGATGGTGGGTATGCATGCATATTTTAGAGTAATGAAGTTAAAATGGAAAAATGCAAATCAAGAAATATGATATGGAAATAACATACAGTTTATTTTCAGACAACATAATTTTAGTATAGGTGCGATGTATCAGGCTGGTATAACTTAGCCTTTCTGGGTGCTTAACAACCATACTTAACACCCATACCAATTTGGCTGAGAGACCTAAGGGATAACTTTGTTCCTTGCCCTCAGAGGTCAACTAAGACTCAGGGGACTATGCACGGGGGCATCTCTTGAAATGTCCTGCAAATTTGAGTCACCAGTCTTCCTGTGTAGGGAGGTCTTGGAGACACACTAATGGGACTTCAGCCAGTGTCCAGTCTATAAAGAGGAAAGTCTGCTCATGCTTCAAAAATGGAAGCCTGGTCTAGCAAGACCTGATTTTGACCTCGAGTGGATGGAACTGGTAAATGAAAAGCTGAAAGGAGCTAGCCCCCCCCCAAAAAAAAAAAACCCCAAAAAACAACAACAAGAAAACCTGAGTGACCTCTGAGGACCAGATCCTCAACTGACCTTGAGAAAACAAAACCCTTGGTTAATCTGGGATAACTGTGTGGCCTTAAACATCCCAAAGGAAAGTATAACCATAAATAAATAAATAGTAAGGCCTGAGAAATTGTATTTCAGGTATAAAACTTGAGATCTTAGTAAAAAATAAAAAAAAAAAAGTAAAAAAAAAGAGCACAGTTGTTTTGCCTGTCTTGCTGGCAAGTACAGCTACCCTGTGGCTGCCACTGCTTTTGCCATCCTTCAAAGAGCTTTTTTAACCCTCTAATATGGACTGAAGACTCATGTCTCTCCAAGAATCCTCCAAACCTTCAATGCCAGATGGAGACTGCTGAGTCATCCAGCTTGTGGACTGAGCAGCTACTGGGGTTTCAGCCTCTTCAGTATATAGACTGCCATTACTGGACTACCCAGGTTGTATCATGGAGACCAGTACAGGAAGATCAAGACAGGACGAGGTGCTTACTGGACCTCATTTGGGAGACCATGGGGAGTAAAGACCCCAGTGTGGAGCACAAGGGCAAGATTGATGGCTGTTTGGGCTTGTGAACGAGGAGCCTTCAAACACTTTAAGGAAAACATGACATCTTTTAGCCAAAAAAGAAAAGAAAAGAGCCGGGTGTAGTGACGCATGCCTTTAATCCAGCACTAGGGAGGCAGAGGCAGGCAGATCTCTGTGAGTTCAAGGCCAGTCTGGTCTACAGAACGAGCTCCATGCCAGCTGGGACTAAAGGGAGACCTTGTCTCAAAAATACCAAAAGAAAAGAAACTCCTCCAATTCAGGTGATATGTGTATGTATGTATGTATGTATGTATGTATTTGTGTGTGTGTGTGTGTGTGTATATGCAATACAAGTTGGAGAGACCAAAAAACAAAAACTATTTGTTTCATACCTTTTGGTATTGTCAATTTTAAACTGCTCTCACATAAATCATTAATGTGTATTTACGTACTGTTTGGACTCATTAAAAAGTCAACTCTGAGTTCAAGGCCAACCTGGTCTACAGAGCGAGTTCCAGTCAGCTGGGGCCACAGGGAGACCCTGTCTTGAAAAAGACAAAAAACCCGGATTTCACACCTTCTGTTCCTCTAGCATAGGATCCTGGGGAAAGTTTAATTCTTTGGAATCCATTGTTGCAATAGTCTGATAGCCAAGGAAGGGGCACATGACTCTCTTCTTAGACTATCTCCTTTCCTGCCAGGGTGGCTACACCCGGCCTCTCCTCAGCCATAAACTGTACTGGGTCTGTCCTAAGATAGGGGGCTATACTGGGCCTGTCCTTAGAGGTCACAGTGGGCCTCTTCTCCAACTCGGGCTGCACTGCGCCTGTCCTCAGACGGAGATCCACAACGGGCCTCTCTTCTGACAGGGGTTTATGCTGAGGCTTTCTCAGACAGGAGTCTACACTGGCCTCTCCTCAGAGCTTTTTTCTGTGCTGTGTGATCTGTGCCGCATCTTCCATGTGTATCGATTGCTTTGGAAGCCTGAGATTTAGCAGCGGAAAAAAATAGGAAACTCAAACATATTTTGCCTCCATGGAGTTGACACGTGAAGGAGATCGCAAATTAAATTATTTTAAAAGGGACAAAAAATCCCTAAGTCAAGTGCGGGATTAGTGAATAATTCCTTTAGAAAAGCGAGATGTTTTCTATTCAAGGCACACTAGGTGACATATGGTTAATATATGTTTCCTCCATAACAAACATATATAATCATAATAAAGCTCATTGGTGTTTTGTAATTTATTGAGGAAATTTAAAGAAATGTTTTTGTGTTTCTCTGTAGGGTAGAAGCAATAATCTAATTTCCTCCCTCACAGTGTCCATCCTAAAGGGAGTATGTATGCTGCATGTGTGAATGCAAGTGTTTATATTTAATATCTTATGAACTTTACTATTGGTGTTCTCGGTCTATTAAGAGAGTAATCCTGACTAGGGCATGGTGGGCACATTGCCTTAAATCCTAGCACTTGGGAGGCAGAGGTAGGCGATCTTTGTGAGTTCAAGGCCAACTGATGAACACAGTGAGTTCACAGGTACAGCTGGGGCTACAAGCGAGACCCTGTCTCAAAAAGACCAAAAAAAAAAGAGAGTCAAGCGGGCATGGTTGGTGCACCATTTAACCCTAGCACTGGGAGGCAGAGGAGGCGGATTTTGTGAGTTCAAGGCCAGCTTGGTCTACAGCGAATTCCAGGACAGCTGGGGCTACAAGGAGCTGTCTCGAAAAGAAAAAAACAAAAAAAAGTCAACGTAAACAGGGAGAATGATTAGACACAACTCATAATAACTATTTGTTTCAGGGGCTGGAGAGATGGCTAGTGGTTTAAAGAGTGCCGAATGCTCTTGCAGAGGACACAGGTTCAATCCCCACCACCCACATGGCAGCTGGAGAACCATTTTGTAACTCCAGTTCCACGGGAATCGGAACCGACACCTCTCCTCTGACCTCCACGGCATTACATGAAACATGGGTGCACAACCTACATTCAGACATACATTCGATACATGTACAAAAAAGGAATAAAAAAATATTTAAAAAGAAAACTGTTTCACACGCATCCATTGGCTGGTGTGAATGCAAACTCGTATAACCACTACGGAAAGCAGTGTGGAGAACACTTAAAAGACCCAAAATGAACCTACCACCTGACCTAGCCATACCACTCTCTAGGTATATATACCACAGACTCATCCTACCATAGAAGATACATATATAGCCATGTTTATGGCAGCTCTCTGCACAGAGCAAAGAGCTGGAACCTACCCAAGTGCTCCTAACCCTCACAAGTGAATAGAGAAAAAATGTGGTACATCTACACAATGGATAGTCGTCTATGTAGCAGTAAAGAAGAATGATGACATCATAAACTGTGCAGGTAAATGGTGGAACTAGAAGATATTATGTTAATTGAAGTTAAACACACGTCCCAGAAAAAGAAAAGCAAATGACATAAGGTGTCCCTCCATCTGTGGGTGCTAAGCACCAAGTACCGTAGTTGTAAGGCACATGATCGAAAACAACTGTGCTCTTTTTTTTTTTGTCTTTTCAAGACAGGGTCTCCCTGTAGCCCCAACTGTCCTGGAACTCACTCTGTAGACAGGCCTGGCCTGAACTTCACAAAGATCCACCTGCCTCTGCCTCCCAAGTGCTAGGATTAAAGGTGTGCGCCACCATGCCCGGCCACAACTGTGCTCTTATATTTGAATCACTATCACGGGTTCTAGAATTAACCTACCATTTATTTTCAGACTTTGGATTTTGGTATATGATGTGGGTGGCATGCCATATTTTAGAGTAATGAAGTTAAAATGGAAAAATTGCAAATCAAGAAATATGATATGGAAATAACATACAGTTTTATTTTCAGAACATAAATTTAGTATAGGTGCGATGTACCAGCTGGTGATAACTTGGCCTTTCTGGGTGCTTAATGACCACACATAAACCTTAACAGATCGCACGGTCAGGAGTGGATCAACTCGTGGACGGTCTCGATCCATGCTCGTGATAGGGCCCCTGCGCTGTCTGACTGCCAGAAGAGCAGTGCCAGCGGATTTCTTGATGGTGTGCGCGGAGGAGAATTCGGTACTCTTCTAGGATAGTGATCCGAGTGAAGGCGGACATCGGATTGAAGGTCCGCATGGTTACGCCCGGTCATAGCGTCAGTCGACGCAGCATGGGTGGGGCAAGGGGAGAGTCATTGAGTACGGAGGCTGCGACAGTTCAATCTGCTTGCGTTTATGGAAGAAATCGGTTAGACGTTCATATGGTACGGTCGGGCAACGTGCCATTCCATGCGAAGACCAGTTTGGTTATACATAGCTGTGCGCCGTGGACATCCTAAGATTCTCGACGGGCCTAGTTGTATAGTGACGATATAAAATGGTACGAGCGGTTTGGGCTGTCTGATCAATGTTCGCGGCGACTTCATCCAACACTGTGAACACCTCGGTGCGCGTTGTCAACTCGGTGGAGGCCCGCATGGCCGGAGAACATGTCTGCGTGCCAGTAATTACGGGTTCGTCAGCCGTGAGTGAGCTGCGTGTTCGATCTATACGAGAATTACAGAGGCCAGGTTCGCGACCCGTGGATGCCCGGTTGATCTTGTTGCTACTCGCCGGACGTGATTTTGTGCGTGTAGTGGAGGGCGACCCAGGCTTCGGACCGGTTTCAGTCGCACACGATCTGCTGCATCACCGCACACTACCCAGTTCATTGGTGCCATATGGGGGCAGGACAATGAGGTACAACTACTAAAGTGTTCTTCTAGGCAGTCCAACAGTTAGTGGCGATATAAGAGGGCGCAATACGTAGCTGAGAGACGTAAAGCCTCATACAATTATTGGCTCGAGAAGACCTATAGGTGATAAGACTGCGCACTCGACAGTGAGTCAGCGACTATGCCACGGGGGCACTCTTGAATGGATATTTGAGTCACACAGTCTAGTCCATGATTTGTTGGGGAAGTCTTGAGGACACAATAAGGGTATCTTCAGCCAGTGTCCAGTCTATTAAAGAGGAAAATCTGCTCATGCTTCAAAATGGAAGCCTGGTACTAAATAAGACCTGACTTGTAGTACCTCGGTTGAAATGGGGAAATGTAATGAAGCCTGAAACGGAGCCAGCCCCCGCACCCAAAGAAGAAGAAAAACCCCAAAAAACAACAACAAAGCGACGAAATCACTGAGTGAGCTGCTGGGACCAGTATACTATATGCCTTTTGAGAAAACAAACACACTGGATGTAATCTGGTGATAACTGTTGTAGAGCCTAAACGAGCCAAAGAATAGTATAACCAATAAATAAAATGAATAGTTATAGGCTAGAAAGTTGAGTTTCCAGTATACTAGACTTAGTAAATAGAAGATAAAATTAACAAAAAAGTGCAGGAACGTCAAAACACACATCAGCATCGTTGTTTTTGCCTTGTCTTGCTTGCGCACAAGTTATCAGTACCCGTGGCTGCCACTGCTTTTGCCTCCTTCAGAAAGAGCTTTTTTAACCTTCTAGTATGCGGAATTGAAGACTCATGCCAAGATGCTCCACCTACACAAACGAGAATTCTCTATCCACCTTCAATGCACACACGATGGAGCTGTAAGCATCCAGCTTGTGGCAGCATACGGGTTCAGCCTCTTCAGAAGTATATAGACTATTGCCATTATGGAGCGCTAACCTGGTTGTAATCAGCTTTGCGTGACCAGTCTATGGAACCAGAGAAGACAAGTATTACAGGACCACAATTCCGGGCAGTGGTAAGATGCGCTGCTAGGCTAATAAGATTCATGGGACCATGGGGAGAAAAGACCCCAGTGTGGACCACAAGGGCAGGATGATGGCCTGTTGGGCTGTGAACGAGGAAGCCTTCAAACATTTAGAAAAAAAAAAAAAACCTTACCAAAAAGAAAAAGAAAGAGCCGGGTGTAGTGGAACGCATGCCTTTAAATCCAGCACTAGGGAGGCAGAGGCAGGCAGATCCTCTGTGAGTTTCAAGGCAGTCTGGTCTACTAAGGAGCTGCAGGCCAGCTGGGACTAAAGGGAGACCTTGTCTCAAAAATACCAAAAGAAAAGAAAACTCCTCCAATTCAGGTTGATATGGTGTATGTATGTGTGTATGTAGTATGTATTTGTGGTGTGTGTGTGTGTGTGTATATGCCAATACAAGTTGGAGAGACCAAAAAACAAAAACTAATTTGTTTCATACCTTTTGGTATTGTCAATTTTAAACTGCTCTCACATAAATCATTAATGTGTATTTACGTACTGTTTGGACTCATTAAAAAGTCAACTCTGAGTTCAAGGCCAACCTGGTCTACAGAGCGAGTTCCAGTCAGCTGGGGCCACAGGGAGACCCTGTCTTGAAAAAGACAAAAAAAAAAAAAAAAAAAAGCCAACTCTGGGATGGAACTGGTCCTTCCCACCCCCCTCTCATGTCTGTTAATATAATCAAACAGGCAGATCTCTGTGAGTTCAAGGTCAGCCTGGTCTATATAGCAAGCACCAGGGCAGCTGGGACTAAAGGGAGACCCTGTCTCGAAAAGACAAAAAAAAAAAAAAAAGGGCTGGAGAGATGACTCAGTGGTTAAGAGCACCGGTTGTTCTTACAGAAGATCTGGGTTCAAATCCCAGCACCCACATGGCAGTTAACAACTGTCTGTAACTCAATCCAGGGGATTTAACACCCTCTTCTGTCCTCCTCAGGCATTGCACGATACACATGAAATAAAAATAAATAAAAGAAAAAATGTTTTTAAAAAAAACAAGAGCCCTGGATGAGCCACCAACCCATTGGGAACAAAGCTTGGACAGACCGGAGAGTCTGATGAGTCACTTGAAAGAAAAATGGATTTTACTTCTCACTCTCTCTTATCCCTTTCCCCATGGCCTAGGGACCTCTCTCGGAAGAGGGGGTGCATCAGAGTGTAAGGGCTGAGGAGATGAGGGTGAATTTTGAGATCACAATAAATAAAGACTGGACTTTCATTTGTTCAGCATAATTATAAGTGCAGGCCTTTCCCACCAGACTTGAGACTTCAGGGTACAGCCAAATTCCCATCAATGTAAAACTGGACACAGATGTTTGCTAATTAGGTTTGTGTGAATGTTGCTTATTTCACTGGTTGGTTTTCTCTATATTAAGTTCTTATTTGGGCATTAATTAGTCTTAGTATTTTTACAGAGCAGTCATGGCCATTTGGGCCAGACGAAGGTAATTGGCCACTATTTCTACAATCTGAGCTTATGGAAGCTAATACAAAAAGGAGGAGATGTGGGCGTATCCAATCTGACCTTAGGTATGCACAAGCTGACATTTCCAGCCAGCACCTCCAGGAGGCAAAAGCAAGGGTCACAGGACCTCTCTGTCTACATAGACCATGAATTGGGACGTGATGATGCAAAGGTCTGGGACTGGCCCCTGGTCAATAATGTCACACTGCCTATATAATGATCTGTTGCATTTGAATAGAGTGCCATGTTGTATTTGGATTTACACCCTGTCATGTGTCCTTGTGCTATGCTTTCCTGCACAGGGTTTCTGCATGGCCTGGCCCACCATGGAAATGACTGCTTACTACAAATGGCTGGAAAGCTTTTGAGAGAGTTTCTGGCTGGGTGTTTGCCTCTAACCCTTAACACTCTGAGGATATAGGCTGCACGTGCTCTGTCTTTATTACTGATAGTCTGGTTCCTCATTCTGCCTGTGTATCAAGAGTGGACATTTACCAGAAGTGCAATGGGAAGCCCTTCAGTCTATTTTGCTGCAGTGTACAGGGGGCCATTGAAAGACCCCCAGAAACTGGAGTGACTCTCACTCAAATCTCGGGATAGAAGGACTCCCAAAAAATCAGCCAAGACCATTCTCGCTGCAATTACATGAAGTTTATTCGGGAAAGAACCAGTGCACTGGGGTCGGACTCGTAACCCATGCAGGGGCAGAGGAGACCAACCCCCAGGGACTGGGGTAGGGAACTTTTAAAAGCAGAGATCCCAAGGTATGGGGAAATGGAGGAAGGGTTGTATAGTAGTAAAAAAAAAAAAATAATCTCGGCACGCAGGCCAGCGATACACAGGCGGGCGTGACTCAGTCGAGCACCCCAAGGTATGAGGAAGCGGGGAGGGAAACCTTAACACACAGGTAAGCATGACTCAGTTGAACACCACAAGGTATGAGGAAGCGGGGAGGGAAACCTTATAGTGTACGTGAATTGGAGGCCTTATGGGATGACGGTACCATGGTTCCTAAAGACAGATTTTAAGGGTGCATAAAACCTTGGAGCAGGGGTCCTTCACCATGATCATCACCTACAGTCTCAAGAGTTCTTGCTGCAGGGCTACATAGATGGGTACACCTGTCCTGCCAGCATGGAGCCTTCTTGCTAAGAAGGATATTGGAGAGTGCATCCCTAATACTCACATTTCCTCGGGAACCTCAATTTGGTACACTACCCTAAAAGATAACAAATGAGTGAATCACTCTGGGGAATTAACATATCAAAGTGCTGAAACCATACACACCCATCTCCATTCCACACAGATGAAAAGGCAGAATGGTCTGTAAAGATAAGGGTGGAGCCAAGCTTATATATCTCCAATAGAAGCTGTAGAAACCATTTTGAATAAAATTATGGGTGGGGCCTGCCTCAAGGGCACAGGACACAGTTCTAGAGAAAATGGTTCCAGGAATAGTTCCATCAGCACAGTGCCAGGGAACAGAAGATTCCATGTTTGGAATCCACTCTTAAAAACTAAATTTTCGGGCTGGAGAGATAGCCTAGCGGTTAAAGCACTGACTGCTCTTGCAGAGGACCCGGGTTCCATCCCCAGCACCCACATGGCGGCTGAGAACCGTCTGGAACTCCAATTCCAGGAGAACTCCAGTTCCAGGGGAATCCGAGACCCTCTTCTAACCTCCGTGGCATTGCAGGACACGGGTGCACAAACCTACAAGCAGACAGTACATTCATACACATACAGAAATAAAAATTAAAAAAAAAACAAAAACGAAAAACAAAAGACTAAATTTTCAGCCAGGCGTGGTGGTGCACGCCTTTAATCCTAGCACTCGGGAGGCAGAGGCAGGCAGATCTTTGTGAGTTCAAGGCCAGCCTGGTCTACAGAGCGAGTTCCAGGACAGCTGGGGCTACAGGGAAACCCTGTCTCGAAAAGACAAAAAAAAAAAAAAAAAAAAAAACACAAACAAACAAACAAAAAAACCCCTAAATTTAGCTGGGTGTGGTGGCACACGCCTTTACCTTTAATCCTAGCACTAGGAGGCAGAGGCAGGTGGATTTTTGTAAGTTCAAGGCCAGCCTGGTCTACAGAGTGAGTTCCGGGACAGCTGGGGCTATAGGGAGACCCTGTCTTGAAAAGACAAAAAAAAACCCAAAAAACAAAAAAACAGACCCAACACCTAAATATAAGTGTCCGGCCTTCTATATGATAATGTTGGTGCAGCAATTCCACGTGACTGGTGAGGACGGGGACTCTCACATGCGGCAGGACAGTAGCTGGCTCCTGGAACACAGCTCCTGCCACTGCCCTGCACTTAACCCCATTATGGCTGGATGCAAACTTTGACTTTTAGGGGCGGTGTTTGAGATAGGGTTGCACTATGTTGCCCCAGCTGGCCTGGATATTTACATAGGCCTACTTGCCTCTGACTCCCAAGTGCTGGGATTAAAGGCCTATACCACCATACCCAGCTATGAACTTTCAATTTGATCAGATCACCAAGACATGAAAGGAATGGAACAAAATGCTAAAACAAAATGCTAAAATAAACCCCCAAGTGTATGGAGGTCCCTGCTTCCTGCCCGGCTGAAGAGGAATGAGCACATGCCACTGCAGGCCTGCCCTGCAGACTACTCCTGGTGTACACACACCAGGGCTCTTCAACTGAGGCTTCCTGCAGGTTGCAGCAGGTCATACAACCCTCACTCTGCCATTTGCTGGTTGTGTCTACCTGGCTTGCTCCTTCAGCTAAGTATGCCACACTTCTCTGTAGGTTAACACTGAAGCTAAATATGATCACATCCTTAACCTTCATACTCCTAAACAGGTACACACAGACCAGCCTCCTCCTTCTCCAGGTAAGCCCAGCTAACAAGAAACTTTTGCATATAATAGAATCCAGAAGCAGTGGAAAGGAGGGCAGTATATGAGACCCTCAGAATGCAAGCAGGCCAGGACAAGCAGGGAAGACCCCATCCTCTCCAAGGAAGCACACCCTCTTTGTCACAGAGCTGGGGACCAGGCAGAACTAGAGAAGGAGAAGACACACTGGTTATCAAGACCCCCACCTTTTAGAATGGTTTCTTTGAGGTAAATAGCAGAGCATATTTTGTGGAAAGGGGCTGCTTTCAGGAGGCATCTTCCAAAGCACACTGCCTGGAAAGACACCAAGTAAGAAATGAAGTCTCCACATAGAAAACCTGCTCCCTCAGGATTTCCTTTCACTCTTCTCTCAGATATGCAGTTCCACGGCCTCTACTTGTTCCTTCCCATGTCCAATGTCACTGACCATGTGCTTCCATGACCAATTGCAAGACAGCCTTGAGAGTCCCATCTCCCTCCCCAACAAGGGCACCTGTGCGCAACAGTCTTAACAGTCACCTCAATCTCCATTAAAAACTGAGGCCACAAAAAAAACCTTGAAAAGGGCAGCAAGATGACTCAGTGGGTAGGGCTGACAATCTCAGTATAAGATCTGAGTATGAGCTCAGGTCCCAAAAGGTAGAAGACACTAGACTCTTGAGAGCTGTCCCCTGACCCAGATCTGCACAGGCACTGTGGTATAAAGGGCACCTGAAGTCACACACACACACACACACACACACACACACACACACACACAAAATAAATTAAGTAAAATGTTAACAAAGCCTATAAAGAACAAAGAATAATAGTGAAGTCTCCATGATGTTAAACCTTTACTTTCACAAAATAATCCAACTTGAGAGAAACCTGATATTGGAAGTTGAAGGATCATCTGACTGTAACAGATTTTAGGTTAATGTACCTATAGCAAATGGACAAAGCCATGAAGGGTCCCCAGAAAAACCTGCTTAGCCTGAGGACTCCTCAGACCAACCAGCAAAAGACAAAGATGCATTTGCCACCACCCCAGAGGCAAAGCTGGATCCCATCACCTCACTAGACTTTGTGTCTCTAAATTTAGGATCAAAACCTACCCTCCAAATAAAAGTCCATCCACTCACCAGGCACAGTGATACAGCACTAGGAAGGCAGAGGCAGGCAGGTCTCTGTGAGTTCAAGGCCAGCCTGGATTACATAGTGAGTTCAGGTCAGCAGAGGCTATAGGAGACCCTGTATCAAAAAAGAAAAAAAGACCAAAAAAAAAAAAATCCATCCACTCTTGCCTCATGAGGTATAGTCCTGCCCCCCCCCCCGGGGGGGGCACTTTAGGGGAAGAGGAACCCTCCAGACAATGAGTTACTTACATGAGGAAAACTTGTTTATTTCATTAATAGTATGATTTCTAAAAATGCTTTTGTATACATTAAAAACTTTACTGAGGATAACAGCATCTTTTTTTCTCAAGTTAAAAACAACAACAATACTGGATGTGGTGGGCGCACGCCTTTAACTCCAGCACTTGGTAGGCAGAGGCAGCTGGATCTTTGCGAGCTTAAGGCCAGCCTGGTCTACATACTGAGTTCCAGGCCAGCTGGGGCTACAAGGAAATCCTGTCTCAAAAGCCAAAAACAACAATAACAACACTACCACCACTGTTTCATAAAATACATTTGGGAAGAAATCCAAATTCCAGTAGCTTAAGAAGATCTACAGGGGATGGCGCCCCCCCGGGACAGTCCTGCTTCCGCGCAGCTCCTGCTCTTAGAAGGCAGGCCTATGTGGACTGAGACAATGGTTTGGCAGAAGCTGGAACAGTTCTGTGAGCCTGACTGGATTAAAGTGCCTCAGTCCCTATGGCAAAACCATATTAGGGGGAGGCGGAGGGGGAGGGGTAGAATAGGTAGTCATAGGACAATGGTGTGGGCCACACCTGTCCTTAACTTTTCTGGTTGGGCAGAGGACAGTTCATGGTGTTTTTCAGACCCAGATGGGCCTGAGGGTTTAGAAAAGCACGCCTGGCTGCCAGCTCCTGTCTTCTTCAAACCAGCCTTGTGGAATTACCCACTTGGTAAGAATCACATGGGAAGATCCATCCCAATACATAGCTGAAAAGTGGCAAACAGACTGTAATTTCATTATCCCCCTCATTAGCAGCAGCATTCACAACAGTTCAAATCAAAGACTATCTTTTGACTATGTTCCATCCACTATTGAATTAACTTAAAAACATCCAGAGAGCCCTACCCTGTTTCATGAACAGCCAAGAGTAGAGCCTGCCAGGCTGTTTCTCTTCATGAAATTCACCAACTCTCCACAAGTTCTCTGTCACCTCCACATTCAGTAAGAAACTGGTCAGTGGTGTGTGGCAGATGGGGCTCAGTGGCTTAGCCTTGTGTCCTCAATCTGAAGATGGAGTCACTATCCTCAAGGATCATCAGTTTAATGAATAGAAATAAAACAAACCTGACTAGAGCCTGCACAGGAGCAAGCACCTGCTACACAAAAGCAAAATGAATTACAACCACACGGAAAAGTTACTGTTGGGTGTTCAGACCTAGGCAGAGGAGATCTGGGAGGCAAAGCAGAGCGAAGGAGATGGAAGCCCAGGACCAGCGGACTCTGGGAGGAAGGAGCAGGGGCTTCCAGTCCTCATCAACGAAGGAGAGATCCAAGCAGGCAGCCCTAAGGTGTAAGGGGGGCTGGGACGGGAAGGCCAAGAGCAGGCCCTGGCCTCACGTGACTGGCTAAAGCCTCACAAACTCATTCTTTCACTTCTCTAGATCCCTGTTTCTTCACTGACAGAGACTACAAAAATGACTACTCGAAAAAGGTTTATAAGGCTTACATGAAAATGCATGAGGGGGCTGGAGAGATGGCTCAGCAGTTAAGAGTGCTGACTACTCTTGCAGAGGACCTGGGTTCAGTTCCCAGCACCCACATGGCAGCTAAGAACCATCGTTAAGCAGGCGTGGTGGCGCACCCCCTTAATCCTAGCACTTGGGAGGCAGAGGCAGGAAGATCTCTGTGAATTCAGGGCCAGCCTGGTTTACATAGTGAATTCCAGGCCAGCTGGGGCTATAGGGAGACCCTGTCTCAAAAAGATTTAAAGAAAAAAAAAAAAGCATAAAAAGAGGTTACCATAGCTGTAATCCCAGATGGATCTCTGTGAGATTGAGGCCAGCTGGGGCTACACTACAGGGTGACTCACACATACACACAAGCACTTATCATTATCTTACACATAAGGCTCAGCCATCACTGCCAGGTACCCTTATTTTTTTAATTCCCTGATGACTTCTGTGGATAATTTTAGACATGTTTACGCTAAAGCTATAATTTTATTATAGAAATGCCAGGCTGAAAAGATGGCTCTGCAGTTACAAGACTCGCTACTCTTGCAATGGAGCAGGGTTCAGTTCCCAGCACCCACACAGAGTCACAATTGACTGTAACCACAGTTCCAGGGGATCTGATGCCCTCTTCTGATCTCCATAGGCACTGGGCACACGCATGCATGATACACTTACACCCATATAAGCAAAGCACTCAAATACATTAAAAAAATTATAGAATGGCATTTTGTGTATGTTCCTTATGAATGTGTTGTATTTACTTTGTAAATAAAAGATTATATAGGAGACCATCTTTTCCCGTGTAACCCTGGTGGCTGAAAGCACCCACCTTAAGAGAGCAGAGCAAGGGGAGGAAAGCAGACCAAGAGTCTCCAACAAGAGCACCGTGAAGTCGGCAGCATGACTCACCAGCACATCCACATAGAGGACCCAGCAGTGTTCCCGAGGACTGATACAGAGGGATCGAAGATCAATGCTGCTCTTGTTGTTGAATATCCGGTAAAGGGTATTGGCGATCTCTGTGCCAAGTTCATCGCCACCTCGCCCTTCAAATTCTGGGGTAGCATTGGCTGAACTACATAGGAAGGCAACAGAAAAGTTGAGTGAGTCTCTACAGGTGCAGGCAGCAGAAGGGTTGGGCTCTGTGGGAAGCACCAGCTGCCACAAGGAAAGTCACTGCGGGACAAGGGTCTAGCTCAGTGTCATAGAGCTGGCCTAGGAAAGAAAACTAAGGCACTGAATGGAGCAAAGGACAGCACCAGCCACGTTGGAGGTACAATAATACAGCCCACGCCGGGCATGGTGGCACGCCCCTTTAATCCTAGCACTCGGGAGGCAGAGGCAGGCGGATCTTTGTGAGTTCAAGGCCAGCCTGGTCTACAGAGTGAGTTCCAGGACAGCTGGGGCTACAGGGAGACCCTGTCTCAAAAAGACTAAAACAACAACAACGACAACAAAAAAAACAGCCCAGCACCATGCCCTGCAGTTCGGTGAGTGTGACAAGACTTTCAAGCACAAGACAGCACTGGTAACAGGAACCTTGGCTGGCTTCTCTGGCTGACACAGGAAGCTGGGAGGCTAGCAGTCTGTGCTGTCTAGCTTAGAGAGATTGGCTCTCTCTCTACGCCAGCCCTGGATTTCAATGCAGCATCAGTTACCATACCCTTCTGGAACAATTTAGAAGATGATAGTAGGACATAGGCCAGAAACTTCAGGTTCTCACTGCACCTGAGAACAAGGACAATAAAAGCAAGAGAACCACTGCTGGCTGGTTAGGTATGAGGCCCCCTCTGACTTCACTGGAGAACCACTGCCGACTGGTTAGGTATGAGGCCCCCTCTGACTTCACTGGAGAACCACTGCCCGCTGGTTAGGTATGAGGCCCCCTCTGACTTCACTGGAGAACCACTGCCGGCTGGTTAGGTATGAGGCCCCCTCTGACTTCATTGGAGATTTTTCAGAGAATGACTCCTTTTTGGCCTCTTGATATGTATGTCCAATGACTTCAACAAACGATTAAAAAAATAATAAAAATTAAAAAAAAAAAAAAAAAAAAAAAAGGATTCACATCTGCTACCTGATCAGGACCCAATGGTTTTATAGGAAAATTCTGAGAGTTTGGCTTGACACAGTCAGCCTAGTTAAATGAGAGGCAAATAAAATTACTCATTTTACTGACTCTACAGAGTCAGTCTACAGGAAGGGGACCAGCTCCTTCAGCTGAGACTATAAAGCCACATACAAAAGCTTCCTGAGTTGGGGACTGAACAAGTTGGATGCCTCAGAACCTGCAGCAGGACAAACAAAGTGGGGGAATGTGTTGAGGGAGCAGTAGCTGTAGTAGTACAGGGAGGGAGGGATTCTGGGAAAAGTAAAACCTACACATTGGTGCACAGATGGGCCCACCTATCTATTTAATGCCAAAAGAAATTTCACTTGGTAATACAACGTAAGAGTGAATCGCAGTGCACCACTCGTTGTACAATAACTTTGATTCTCTAATTACTTGGTCTTCCTTTACCACAATTAGACAGCAGAACCCCGATTAAGAGCTTGTAGAAACTTCATTACTGACGTGGTAATAATGGTTTGAAAATTGCCCGTCAGACCCATCTGCAGCTGTGAAAAGCAGCTGTCGTGGAGAAATGGCCAAGACCCCAGGGACCAAGCTTTTCCACAGCCAGCCAAACAGTCTTTTTCTAACTTAAACACTGAGCAGCCCACATTAAGTCCCATGTGGTAAATTACTAAAGACAGCACACAGGTCCAAAGACAGCACACAGGTCTGTGCACAAGCCTGGCCAGAGATGCCTGCTCCCCAGCTCTTATGTTCCCTGAACACAGTGGGCACTTCTCTAGAACTTCCCATTCCCAGGGTAAAGCATTAATCTTCTACAGCTCTGGGACCCTTCACAGCTTTCCTGGTTTAACTGTCTACATTCTTCTGCTCTGCAAACTATGCCCTATTATCTCCTTGGATAAGATGGGGCATTTTCAGGGTGAGATGGCCATAGTCTCTTTTGACACTAAGCTAGTTTAAGGTAGAAACTTTACCCATCTAAAACAGGCTTTTATTTTGGGGCACATCATTCTTTTAGCATAGCTCAATCAAGCAGAGAAGAAGGTTAGAAGCTTCTACAACCATGGCCTAGTCCTGTTTGCATGGTACCTGACTGTGGGGTGACTAGGAAGGAGGGGACCAGAGAGAAGAGAGGTCAGTGTTCAGTGCAGGGAACAGAGTATATGCTTTGGGCAGCATAAAAAAGCCAGGGAGCAAAAACAAAAAAAGCCAGGGAGCCCATATTCTGGCAAAGAAGTGAGGGGTTAAGAAATAAGGGTTCCACCTCATCACTGAAGTTCCCAACACAGAGTCACGGATAAAGGGCCAAACGGGATAAAATCCAAATGCTCTTCAGGTGCTCTTCAGGAAACAGTATACACCTGAACAAAGGGGCCATTCACTAGTGCCAGCAAGATAGACACTGGCATTTCCAAGACCCAATCAAAGGCATTTTAACTCCTCTAATAGCTGAGTGTGGTGGCTGGCACACCTTTATTTCCAGCACGGCAGGGGCAGGGGCAGGGGCAGGGGCAGGGACAGGGACAGGGGCAGGGGCAGAACCTCAAACTCTGATCCCATCTTACATAATAAAAGGAGTCAGAGAGGTTAAGGAACTTGTAGGAGGTCCTATGAACAGCGCCTGGGGTGCTAAGAGTCTAACGCAGGCACCCTTACTCTCAGCCTGCTCAATGTAACTGCAGCTCCCTACTGTAGGACCTCAAATTAACTCTGCCTTGGGCTTATCTTTTGCTTTAATGGCTGTTCTGGCCATGGGACTTATTATTAGGCCATAAATGTGGTCAAAGAAAGCAGACTAAGGAAGACCTAAATGAAAAGCTTCTGTGTTAAACACAAGAGAGAAGAGGGAAGAGATGGACACAGGCTGGTAATTCCAGGCCTCTACCCACATGCATCACAACAGATCCTTTTAGTAAACAAACTAAACACTTTCTATAGTTAATTACCAAATTCATGCCTTTAAAAAGCATGCCTCAGAAACTTACCCAGAGCATGAAAAATAGCTCACCAGCCAGCTGAACACTGGACAGGGCCTCCCAGCCCTCCACCCCACTCCTGTACCTGGCTGGCATATTTCTGGCTGAACTGGGTGTGATAAGGATGAATCTAGCTGAAGTGGGATTGCAGACAGTGTGCCCACTGTTACTTTCCTTGCAAATAATATAGCCTGAAAAATCTATGGAGCCTATGGACTGCTGTCCCACAAGCAGAGAACATGATCTAGGGTCCCTCAGGTAGGACTATCTGTGGTGGAGGTCTTTGGGGTACCAGATACATATGTACACATAGCATGAGCCACGAGAGACCCTTACTCATTTAAGGCTAGTTGTCAATACTAGGTTCTAGAAACAAGGCAGAAACTAGGCCAGACCCAATAAAAAAACTTGAGTTCTTGAAGGACAGAAGTAATGTTTCTGAAGCCCACCAGAAACCAGTCACTGTGCTGGTGTTGCTCTCTCATCGCCACAGTCTTACTAGTCCCCTTTTATAGATGAAGAAAGATACCCAAGGATTGAGGTCACAAAGCTGGCCAGAGAAGTGTCTCTCGCCCAGGGCTGGCTCCAGGTACTACAGAGCCTGGCTCTTCTCAGCATGCTTGCCACCTGCTTCACTGCCACCTCAGCTTGCTAGGCTGCTTGGCTGATCCCAGGCCCACCTGCCCAACAAAACATGACAAGTTCTCTGTAGAGCACTAGACCGTCAGGTTGACAGCTTCCCTTTTCAAACAGAGAAAGCAAAGCCTGGTGATTAAAACAAGGTCAGGTACTCCAGTATCTGGCATGTAAATGAAGGTCAGTAACCTGGATAAATGAAGAACTGAACAAACATGAAATAAAGAGCGCTCACTTTCTGAATCTTCGTCTTTTCCATTTCTTTTTCGTTGGGGGTGGTGGTGCAGATATTGAACCCAGTGCCTCCCACATGCTGGGCAGTGCTCTACCACTGACTCATACTCCCCAGTCCCCCTTTAGTTTTTAACAATTTGCATAGTACTGACCAGTCAACGAAGAATTCCAGGTAGCCTTCGTTTGGTTTCTCCAGCTTTGGTGTCCCCATCTCTGCTTTCACTCCCACCAAGATGTCCGTGTGACCCTGTAGACACATGCCAAAGCCCTTGCTCAGGAACCACTACCCTCCTCCTCCAGACAGGCATGGTGTTGGGGCTTGGAACATGGTGTTTTGAGGTAAGGGGTCCTTCAGAGAGATGTGTTCTCTGAATATGGTTTGGGTCTGCACTCTCCCCAGGGCCAAGGTATACTCCACAAGCCAGCAGGGTCAGTAACTGGTTCCCTGGGCTTACCCATCCTTCCACCTGGGCATGAATTGTGGTCCCAGAACTCACCAGCTTGACTCTGGCAGACCCACTGGTGTTGGACACCACATCAGTCTCCACTTCAACACATCGGTAGTCTTCACAGCCACGTCCATCCACGCGGAGGTCTTCCTGAGGGAGCAATGAGTCCTCAGGCTGTAATCCCACACCAACACCGATCATTCCCCAAACCTAGAGATGCAGCTCATCTCCTTTCCTCTCAGTGGATCACTTTAAAAACCTGTCCTCATGGCTAATAACACTGCCAGCTACATAAAAAGAAGTGACAAAAAAGTTACATCCTACAGCTCTTGAGGACAAAGCTGTTTGCATGTTGGGTATGTCTGACCACAAAGGCCATGCCATAAATGAATGTATAGAGCACGTGCACACACACAAAAAAAATTACAACCATTTTTTTTTTCTGCACGTGCTCTATACATTCATTTATGGCATGGCCTTTGTGGTCAGACATACTACTCAAGTTGTTTAGAAGGATACAGGGCTGGAGAGATGGCCTAGCGGTTAAGAGCGCCGACCACTCTTACAGAGGACCCAGGTTCGATCCCCAGCACCCACATGGCGGCCGAGAACCGTCTGAAACTCCAATTCCAGGAGAACTCCAGTTCCAGGGGAATCCGACACCCTCTTCTGACCTCCGCGGCATTGCACGACACGGGTGCACAAACCTACATGCAGACAGTACATTTATACACATACAAAAATAAATAAAATTAAAAAAAATTTTAAAGAAGGATACAAACAGAGGGAGTTCTCCCAGAATCCTGCTATGAAGCCAGCATCACTCTATTACCAAAACCAGGCAAAGATACAACCAAAAAGGAGAACTATAGACCCATCTCCTTAATGAACAGAGACGCAAAAATTCTAAATAAAATACTAGCAAATTGCATACAGATCCACATCAAGAAGATCATCCACCATGACCAAGTTGGATTCATTCTAGAAATGCAGGCATGGTTCAATATACGAAAATCAATAAATATCATCAAACATATAAATGAACTAAAAGACAAAAACCATACAATTATCTCAATTGATGCAGAAAAAGCCTTTGACAAAATCCAGCATCCCTTCATGCTTAAAGTCCTAGAGGGAACTGGATTGGAGGGATCATTCCTCAATGTAATCAAAGCCACATACAGGAAACCCACAGCCAATATCATCCTAAATGGGGAAATGACAGAATCATTTCCCTTAAAGGTAGGAACTAGACAAGGCTGCTCCCTGTCACCACTCCTTTTCAATATAGTGCTTGAAACACTTGCTAGGGTAATAAGGCAAGAAAAGGAAATTAAAGGAGTTCTAATTGGAAAAGAGGAAGTCAAGATATCCCTTTTTGCTGATGATATGATTGTTTACTTAAGGGATGCTAAAAACTCCACCAGAAAACTCCTAGAAACGATTAACAGTTTCAGCAAAGTGGCAGGATACAAAATAAATCTAGAAAAATCAGTAGCCTTTCTTTACACCAACAACAAGCAACTGAAGAAGGAATACAAGGAGACCTTCCCACTCAAAATAGCCTCAAAAACAATAAAATACCTAGGAACAAACCTAACCAAAGACACCAAGGATCTCTACAACAAAAATTTTAAACCTCTGAAGAAGGAAATTGAAGAAGACATCAGAAGATGGAAAGACCTCCCATGCTCATGGATTGGGAAAATAAACATAGTTAAAATGTCCATTCTACCCAAACTCTTGTATAGATTTAATGCAATCCCAATTAAAATCCCCAAGAGTTTCTTCACAGGCTTGGAAAAAAAAGTCCTTAATTTCATTTGGAAAAACAAAAGACCCTGAATAGCCAAAACAACCCTGAGTGAAAAGAGCAATACAGAGGGGATCTCTATACCAGACTTCAAACTATACTACAGGGCTATAGTCATAAAAACAGCTTGGTACTGGTACAAAAACAGACCAGTTGACCAATGGAACAAAACTGAAGATCCAAACCTGAGCACATATAATTTCAGCCACCTCATATTTGACAAGGGGGCCAAGAAGACACAATGGAGGAAAGACAGCATCTTCGGCAAGTGGTGTTGGCAAAACTGGATCACCACCTGTAGAAGAATGAAATTAAACCCCTACCTCTCACCCTGCACAAAAGTCAACTCCAGATGGATCAAAGAACTCAATGTGAAACCCAAAACTCTGGAGGCGACAGAAGAAAAACTTGGCAGCAGACTACAAAACATAGGTGTAGGAAAAGAATTCCTAAATCAGACAGCAGCTGCACAAGAAATAAGATCAACAAGTGACAAATGGGACCTCATCAAACTCAAAAGCTTCTGTACATCAAAAGAAACAATAAAGAAAGTGAAGAGAAAACCCACAGAGTGGGAGGAAACCTTCACCACAGATACATCTGACAAAGCATTGATTTCCAGAGTATACAAACTACTCAAAAAACAAAGAGGAACGAGGGCTGGAGAGATGGCCTGGCAGTTGGGAGCGCCAACTGCTCTTGCAGAGGACCCGGGTTCGATCCCCAGCACCCACATGGCGGCTGAGGACTGTCTGGGACTCCAATTCCAGGAGAACTCCAGTTCCAGGGGAAATCCGACGCCCTCTTCTGACCTCCACGGCATTGCACGACACGGGTGCACAAAACTTGCATGCAGACAGTACATTCATACACATACAGAAATAAATAAAAATAAAAAAAATTAAAAAAAAAACAACAACAAAGAAGAACGAAAACAACTGAATCACTCAAAAGATGGAGCAAAGAACTGAATAGACTTTACAGAGGAAGAATTAGAGATGGCTGAGAAACATCTCAAAAAATGTTCAACATCACTAATAATCAGGGAAATGTAAATTAAAACCACTTTAAGATATCATCTCACTCTGATAAGACTGGCTAGGATCAAGAAAACAAATGATGCCAAGTGCTGGAGAGGTTGTGGGGAAAGGAGAACACTCATCCACTGCTGGTGGGAATGTAAACTCGTGCAGCCACTATGGAAAGCAGTGAGGAGAACCCTTGGAAGACTTGGAATGAACTTGCCACCCAACCCAGCCATACCACTCCTGGGCATGTACCCTCAAGACTCACTCCACTGCAGAGATACATGCACGGTCATGTTGCATGGTCATGTTTATTTCAGTTCTCTTCACAATAGCAAAGAGCTGGAACCAACCCAAATGCCCAACTGATGAGTGGATAGAGAAAATGTGGTTCATCTTCACAATGGAGTTCTATGCAGCAGTAAAGAAAGACATCATGAGCTTTGCAGGAAAATGGCTGGAGCTAGAGGACATCATGCTGAGTGAAGTAACACAGTCCCAGAAAAACAAACGAATGGTATCCCTCATCTGTGGATGCTAGTGCCAATTACCCAGTTGAAAACTTGAACTTGGCTCTGAACTCCACCTCAGCCATTGGGTGCCATGTGGTTAACATAGGAGCTGAGGACTTGAAGGAAGGGAAGCCTTATCTGGTCCTGGGACTTCTGTGGCAAGTTATCAAGATTGGGTTGTTTGCCGACATTGAACTCAGCAGAAATGAAGCTCTGATTGCTCTTCTGAGGGAGGGAGAAAGCCTGGAGGATTTGATGAAGCTGTCTCCAGAAGAACCACTGCTGCAGTGGGCTAATTACCACCTGGAGAATGCAGGCTGCACCAAAATCAGCAACTTCAGCACTGACATCAAGCAAGTACTGCACGCACTTCTGCTCTGCCCAGTGCAACCACTGAATTTTCAGTCTCTAGAGGAATCAGGCCTTTAAACTAAACTATTTCAATAGATGACCTGAAATTCAAAAAAAAAAAAAAAAAAGAACAATCAAAGAAATGAAGAGAAAAGCCCACAGAGTGGGAAGAAATCTTCACCAGTGGCACATCTGACAGAGGTTTAACATCCAGAGTATATAAATTATTCAAAAACAAAGGACCAAGAAAACAAATGACCCAATTAAAAGATAAGCTAAAGATCTGAACAGAGACTTCTCAAGAGGAGAAGTAAAGATTGTTAAGAAGCATCTTTTAAAAAAAAACTCTGAAAAGACTCAGAAAAAGATGCAAGACATGTATGGTAGAATGCAGGAACTCAGATTGGGCGGGGGGCATGGAAAGGGAAGCGACTCTAAATTCAATTGAAAAATGATGTATGATTTATGGAAAAAGTTTAATAACAATAAAAAATAAATTTAAAAAAGTAAAAAAAAAAAGAAAGACAACATTATGAACTTTGCAAGCAAATGGATGGATGGAACTAGAAGATATTAAGTGAAGTAACACAGTCCCAGAAAAACAAACAATGAATGGTATCCCTCATTTGTGGATGATAGCTAGCATCAATAACCCAGTTGTAAATACTTCTTATGGGGAGGGATGCATATTGGAAAGAACAACAACAGAAAGACTGCATCAAAAACTGACTGAAATGGTGAAACTGGAGGGGTGGGAGAGGGACATGGGTCTATATTCGATTAATGTATATATTTAATTGATGTGAGTTTAACAAGTATCCAACTTTGCCCAAACTCTGTCTACAAACTACATGGTATTTTAGGACTCAGTAAAAGTAAAAATATCTATATTAAACAAACAACATTGGTTTCAAGGTTTTAACAAAAACAATAATACATCTAAGTTAAGTGGAAATATAAATTGTTATCCACATTTGTTCTACTTAAAATCTGTATAACAATAACCTCGGGATTAACATATACAAATGTTCTCTATAATTTCTGTGTTATACTGTATCATCTTGCAATTTTACCTGTAGGATAATTTAATTAAGGAATTAAGTTTGCTTCCCAAATTAACAACATACAGTTACCCAAAACAGCTTGGGTAAATTTAATGAAATTTACACCTTGCTTCCTGCCTATAGGTATGTGTACTACAACTGCCTTTTTGAGACTCATGGGTCAAAAAATAAAAACCTAAAATTAAAAAAAAGGGGGGTACAGTTATATATTAAACCTTTTTGTCAAATTTTCCATTTAAATCTTTTTAAAAAATATTTTTATTTTTTAAATTTATTTATTTTTTAAATATTATATATATATACATATTTATTTATTTATTTGAATGTACTGTCTGCATGTAGGTTTGTGCACCTGTGTTGTGCAATGCCGTGGAGGTCAGAAGAGGGTGTCGGATTCCCCTGGAACTGGAGTTCTCCTGGAATTGGAGTCACAGACAGTTCTCAGCCGCCATGTGGGTGCTGGGGATCGAACCCAGGTCCTCTGCAAGAGCAGTCGGTGCTCTTAACGACTAGGCCATCTCTCCAGCATAAATCTTTAACTATGGGAAAAGATTTGTATGTTCCCACAGGTCAAAATGTCACCAACTTAATGGCTGAGAAAGAAAAGACACAGCTTTGCATTGTGCAGGATGTACCAAGAAAAACCAGCAGAGAAGTTGGCCCATCTAAGCATTAAAAGGAAGAAAAGCCTCAGACTGCTACAGACATCAAACATCTCTGTGGATCCTATTTGTAACAACTGTTTATAAAGAGTCCTAATGAACCTTACCTTCTAGGGGCCACAAAGTCTTAATATGAGAGAACTTCTTACCTCCTTTTTTTTTTAATATTTTAAAAATTTTTTTTAAATTTTATTTATTTCTGTATGTGTATGAATGTACTGTCTGCATGCAAGTCCGTGCACCCGTGTCGTGCAATGCCGCCCCTGGAACTGGAATTCTCCTGGAATTGGAGTTTCAGACGGTTCTTGGCCGCCATGTGGGTGCTGGGGATTGAACCCGGCTCCTCTGTAAGAGCGGTTGGCGCTCTTAACCACTAGGCCATCTCTCCAGCCCCCTTACCTCCTTTTCATAGAACAAAGAAATACATGATGGTAATGAAGTCATTCTCTAACTGTAACTTAGAGCCTACTGTTATAGAGATAATCTCCTACAAAACTGGTTTAACTGCTTTCTTTAATTGACTAATAGACATCGGAAATGTGAAAAGGATTATTCTCTATTCAGAGCCAAATATACTAAAGTCTTTTCGAGCTGTGCATTTAAGCAAAATATATTAATACAGAGAGCTCTGATATCAGCAAGGGATTATTTTGCTAAGGAGATGTTGGCCAGGGGATCCAAGCCCCCACAAAAGGTAAATGCTTCTTGCCTGTAAACTGGGATACCTGCAAGGAGAGGCGGTAAGGCCCTGCTGTTGAAGACCTGATGCAAGCATGGGAAAGATGTATTGAGACCTCACTTGCAAGTGTACAGTTGGTCTCTGGAATGCCAAAGAGTGTTACCAAAGGCCACTAAACCAATAAAGCAAAAATTGGTCTCCTTGAGTCAACAAGACTCCTCCGTCAGCATCAGCTACACCTCACCTGCTTGGAAATACTGTGCAGCAGTGGCAGCCACATGTCTGTATATCCCAAATCTAATTGGCTAGTAGGTCTCTCCTTGGAGGAATAATTCACGGCTAATGCCACAAGCTTACATCCTCTAGTGGTTAGCAGAAGTTATAAGCCACAGTAAGACCTTGTCATCTTTTACAGAAAAAATATAATTCATGAATTAGCATACCATCCAAACATCTGTGTCTATACCAAAGTAACCTACCATAATAATTAGTACTGTTTAAATACCTATATATCTAATTGCTTGTGCTTCATTAGTAGGATTGAGAGGTTATACCTGGGCAAACTGTCAACCCATGAAAGGAAACAGCCAGAATTGATCAGAGTCCAGAAAAACATCTCCAGAGAAAGTAGACTGTTTTGCTTTTCATCCACCAGTACCCCTTTCCTAAGCCTAGGGGACAATCTGCAGAAGAGGGGCATGGTAGAATGTAAGGGCTGCGATTGGGGGTGAATGGTGAAACTACAGCAACATAGTCTGGACACTTATTTGATCAACATGATTGTACATACAAGCCCCACCAGCTGGATGGTGGGAGACATGGGCTGTGTGGGTTTGGGCATAGCTGCTTGCAAACTGGTTCTACATGAAGGATGCTTGTACTCATAACTTATTACTTATTGTTAAACAAATAATAAAAATAAAAAAATTGGGGAAAAAAAAAAAAGCAAAATTGGGCTGGAGAGATGGCCAAGTGGTTAAGGGTGACAACTATTCTTGCAGAGGACCTGTGTTCGATCCCCAGCACCCACATGGCGGCTGAGAACCGTCTTTAACTCCAGTTCCAGGGGAATCCAACACCCTCTTCTGACCTCCGTAGCATTGCACAACACAGGTGCACAAACCTACATGCAGACAGTACATTCACACACATAAAAAATAAATAAAATTAAAAAAGCAAAATGAACAAGGCAAATAAACAGATGGATAATAAGAAAAGCAGCCACCTCTCTCCAAACCTGCAAAGCAGAGCTACAGGCACAACTGTCTCAACTGGGGTCTCTTTCTGCTAAACTCAAGTTTATAAGATCTACTGTGTGGGACCTGAAACATTTAACCTTCTAGAAGAGGGTCAGTGAACAAATGCAAAGTGGGCCATCTGCTGCTGTGATTAGGTTTGAACAGCCATGCTGGTTCCTTTAGATACTTTAAATGCCTTTTCTACATTGGCCAAGGGAAGCCCCAAACTCTACGTCGCCCTTCATAATTAGTTTGCTAACCTTTGCTGCATACAGTGGTTCCCAGGATAGCTACACAATGCCTGCCCCTTCTGTTCCTCTAGTTATGGCTGTAGTCATTTACTTACAATAGCACAACTCAGAGAGACCCATTCCACGTTGGGCTATAATTGAATGTTTGCTGCTCAAAGCCTGTTGAGTTGGGCTGGGGACAGCACTTTCAGGTTGGCTCTGTGCTCTTTCCAACAGTCTGAGGAAGTTGGAACTTCTTGTATTTCCCTCTGCTCCACCTGTCGTGATCAGCCCTTTCTCCAAGGAGCCCTGGTTCCCTTTAAAAACTGGGTGCTGAGTTCATCGTTCCAGGTATCATCATATCTAGATCTTCTCAGCAAATAGAACTAAGAAGAAGAAAAAAACTACAGTAACCCAGGCAAATCCATATCTATTGAGTCAGTTCAGAGAAACAGCTCAGTTGCTAACACCCAGAGTTCATTCCAACCTTTCTCTTTCTTACCCATAGCTTCTTTCTTCAGCCCTATAACTAAATCTCTGGAGGTGGAGGTGGGAAGCAAGCTCTCACTGCCACTTGTGTACATGTTTGTACTCATCCTCCTATGAGAAGTGCACTTTCCGGTAGAGTACGGTTAGATAGAATGTTCTCAGTTCTCTGTCCCTTGCCCCTCCTGTGGTTACGGTATTAGTTTGTAACACACTCATTTGTAACTGATTATATTTCAGTCTGGGTTCACCCAATGCTGGTTACTTTTAATTACTTATTTACTTGTAGGGGTATAGGGAATGTCACTATGATTCTGAGTCCAAGCTGTCAAAAAAGTAGGCTCAGAGTAATGTCCCCTTCCCTTATCTACACCAGGCTCTTGCCATGATCCCCTCTTTCTGCCCTTGGTCAATGGCAGATCTCTTACTGAGATCTGGTTTATCTTGTATTTCCTCTGTGCAAATGAACATGGATATTATTTAATCCTCATTTACTTTTTCAAGGTAATTATTTTTCAATTAAGTATTACTGGGACTAGGAGATGATCTGCTCAATGGTTAAGAGTGTGTATGTACTGCCGGGTGTGGTGGTGCACGCCTTTAATCCTAGCACTCGGGAGGCAGAGGCAGGCGGATCTTTGTGAGTTCAAGGCTAGCCTGGTCTACAGAATGAGTTCCAGGACAGCTGGGGCTACAGGGAGACCCTGGTCTCAAAAAGACCAAAAAAAAAAAAAAAAAAAAAAAAAAATGTATGTATGTACTGTACTTGCAGAGGACTTGAGTTAAATTCCCAGCATCACATCTCCTGTTTATTTTAAAAGAGTCAGATGTGGGGCTAAAGACATGGTTCAGTGGTTAAAAGCACCATCTGCTCTTGTAGAGGACCCGGGTTTAATTCCCAGAACCCACGTGTCTTGACAACCGTCTGTTACTCCAGTTCCAAGGGAATCCAACAGCCTCTTCTGACTCCACAGGCATTCCATGACACAGGTGGACTTACACACATGCAGGCAATACACTCGTACACATAAAATAAAATAAAAAAATTCTTTTAAGCCAAGTATAAAGCCAAGTTGTTTTAATAGATGGGTCCAAATTCCAATCTTACATCAGTGTACTTTTTGTTAGGTTATTGCATGCTCCCCCAGACAAAATAAGAGACCACAAGGTTTAGGCATTTCAGGACAGAGTTCACTTCAGGGTAGCCGGGGCTAAGCTCAAAGGAAAAACAGAGCCAGGCGCTGAATGGCATCTGGCCTGGAAATTTAAGGGAGGAGGTAAGAGGGATTCAGGTAGCTGTCTCTGGCTTTTCAAAGGGGTGGAAGATTCCGGAGTATTCTGTGATGGCCCCTGTTTCAATAACTAAAGGCCACTAGCCTTGGATGCCTCTGCATTTCAAATGGACTCCCAGTCTTCAAGGAATTCAAACCCTGACACTTTTATAGTAATGCATTATTTATTTTTATTTTTAAGTTGTGTATGTATCAGTGTGTGTCTGTGCATATAAGTGCAGGAGCCCAAGGAGACCAGAAAAGACCATTGAATCCTCCTGGAACTGAATTACAGTTGTTATCCACTATGTGGGTGCTGGGAATCAAACCCAGGGCTTCTTTGAGAGCAACCAGTGCTCTTAACTGCTGAGCTATCTCTCCAGCCTTACATTTGCTTTTAAAAAACACTTAGTTATTTAAGTAATAAATGCACATATATGCACACAAGAAATTGCTCCAAGTCAGTTCACAGAGATCTTCCTCATTCTTTAAAATTACTTTTGAACGCATTTTGTTGTTGTGTTGTTGTTCTTGTTCTTGTCAGGAAAAAGAATAAGGGGCTGGAGAGACGGCTCATTGGTTAAAAATGGTGACTGCTCTTGCCCAGGACCAGGGCTTTTCTCAGCACTCATGGCAGGCACCTGCGACTACAGTTCTAGGACATCCAATGCCCCGAGCTTCTGTGGGCACTGCACTCATGTTATACATCCACACTGAAAGACACATTAAAAACAATTAAAGAAAAACAGTCGTGAGCTGCATCAGATTCTCAAAGGGGTTTGATGTTTCCCAGAAGAGGGATGAGAAAAAGGCCATTGCTCTTAAATACATGACTCCCAAAACTATCTTTAAATTCCCTGGGTAATTCCGTATGTGCCTCACTTTATTTTGAGAAATTAAACAGAGAAGCAAAATGCTGCTGCACAGTCCTATCACCAGCACGAACAATGGTCATCTCTCACCTCTGCTTCAGCTCTTTAACCCTCTCAGCTTTGAGAGGAATCCAACGCCCTAACTCAGGTGCAAGTCCCATTCCCCGCTGGAAGACTGATCCTTCTCTTGCATCAGGGGACATGTATTCAGAAAGCCAGAGAATTTGATGTCTGGGAAAATGAGCCAGTGAGTGAGAAGTGACCCCCCCCTTAATGGTACATCTTTTTTGTCTTGTCTTCTTAATCCCACCAGTGACCGTCACTTGAACTGAAAGCCACTGTTCCACACAGCCTGTGGCTTCTAAAAAGCCCTTTCGCTTTATAGGCTCCCTTCCAAGGATGAAGCTGACAGCTCTATGAGATGGCTCTGGTCATGGTGGGACTGACTCTAAAGGCAGACGGGCCATGCAGTCACAGAGGTCCAAGTACTGCTTTTAAAATGCCGCTCTGGGCCAGGCATGGTGGTGCACGCCTTTAATCCCGGCACTTGGGAGGCAGAGGCAGGCAGATTTCTGTAAGTTCAAGGCCAGCCTGGTCTACAGAGCGAGCTCCAGGCCACCTGGGACTAAAGGGAGACCCTGTCTCAAAAATACCCCCCCCCCAAAAAAAAAGCCGCTCTCTCAACAGATCTAGCCACACCTCCTTATAGACAAGCATTTGTTTCCACACAGGGCTGCAGGCATGTCAGAAAAGAGGGCCTCGTGTACCCATGTCTTTCTAGCCTCTAATAAATCTCAGCCTCCTAGGAAAGCCAAGGTGACAAGTAAGACTAACAAAAAGCTACAAATGTTCTTTCCTAAGCATATATAAGGCACATTTCCCTCCACAGGGAAAACAAACAACATGTGGGTGCCTAAAATCCAGTTTTCTTTATAAAAACAAAGCCAACTGTTGGGACCAGTCTGGAGTGCTGTCAGTTTTCATTTATTTGCATCCCTAGCATAAGGAATGGGATTTACCTCAAGGTGAGCCTTGTCCCCTCCTGTAAGGGTTAATCTAGAAGGACAGATAAGGGACCTGGCTAAGGAAACACACCTAGAAATGAGTTCACTTTAGATGTGTTTTTTTTTTTCCTAGAATCCACACCCCCTACCAAAGTCCCCACAGCCCACCAAGAGGTTAGGCTGGGTCTGGCCACCTTTTCTCAGAAAGGTGTTCCTTTTTTCCTCTTGTCTTTTGCTTTTGGATGCTGACCAGAGCCCAACTATGGTCTTAAGCTCCCTAACTAATCCTTTGGGCTTCCTTACTATTTTTCCTTAACTAAAAAAAAAAAATTTTTTTTTTTGGTCTTTTTGAGACAGGATCTCTCTGTAGCCCCAGCTGACTTGGAACACCCTGTGTTGACCAGGCTGGCCTTGAACTTACAGAGATCCACCTGCCTCTGCCTCCTGAGTGCCAGGATTAAAGGTGAGTGCCACCACACAAAGCTTTTTTTTTTTTTATGTGTATGAATCTACTGTCTGCCTGTAAGTTTGTGCACCCGTGTCGTGAGGAGGGTGTCGGATTCCCCTGGAACTGGAGTTAAAGACAGTTCTCAGCCGCCATGTAGGTGTTGGGGATTGAACCTGGGTCCTCTGCAAGAGCAGTCGGTGCTCTTAACCACTAGGCCATCTCTCCAGCCCTATTTTTATTTTTTTTAAAGATTTTTTAATGTGTATGAAAGTACTGTCTGCATGCAGGTTTGTGCACCCGTGTTGTCGTGCAATGCCACGGAGGTCAGAAGAGGGTGTCGGATTCCCCTGGAACTGGAGTTAAAGACGGTTCTCAGCAGCCATGTGGGTGCTGGGGATCGAACCTGGGTCCTCTGCACTTGGCACTCTTAACCGCTAGGCCATCTCTCCAGCCCAAAGCTCATTTATTTTATGTATCTAAGTGTTTTGGCTGCATGTAGGAGTACCATATGCATGCAATGCTGGTGAATGTCAGAAGAGGGTGCTAGAGGCCCTGGAACTGGAGTTAGAGATGGTTATTAGCCACCAAGTGTGTGCTGTGAACCAAACCCAGGTTCTCTGCAACAGCAGCCAGGGCTTTTAACCTCTCAGTCATCTCTACGGCCCCCCTCTTTTTCTAAAACTCCCCTCCCTCCCAAGAGGCTGCCTACCTCAAGCAATCCTCAAGCAATCAGTCACTGAGAAAGAATACTGCTTGGCAGAATAAAGCAGATGTATCATTATGGCGACCAGAGACATTAAGTGATCATTATGGTGCCCATGAGAGAAAGTACTCGGGAGCCTCATGGAAGCTTTCCAGTTCTTGCTGTGCACCCTCCCACCACTTCTTCAGCTCATTTAAGACTTCCTGGGCCCTCAAATCGAGAAAACCTAAACCTCAACAGCCCTTAATGCAGTTAATATAAAGACTAGAGATACAGGATGAATGGTTTAGGACACAGCCATACTTCAAATGGGGGGAAAATTGCAAGGAAGCCAACATTTTTTGTTGTTGTTGTTCAACACTGACCACCTTTATCTCAACGTTCTTCAGAAAGCCTGATGTGGTATCACATGCTTTTAATCCTAGCTCACCACTCAGGAGGCAGAGGCAGAGGCAGGGGGATCTCTGTGAGTTCCAGGCCAGCCAGGGCTACATAGTGAGACCCTATCTCAAAACAAAACAAACAACAACAACAACAGAAAACCAAAACAACAACACTCCTCACAACTCAGTTCTACAGCTATCTTACTATTCCCTATCCTGAACTCAAAAACTAATGAGTTGTTGCTTCTGACTTTATTAGTATTCAGGTTTAATATGAAACCTGACTAAATATCAAAATTTCTTAGCATACAAAGGACATAGAAGGTAACAGTATATCACACAATAACTAAAAGAACATGGCCTTTACTCAAGTGGAGCACTTAAAAAATTTAAAGCTACTTATTGTTTCTATTTATGTGTATGAGTATTATACCTGCATGTATGTAAGTGCATACCTGCATGTAAGTGCACCCATGTCGTTCGATGCCTGCAGAGGTCAGAAGACAGAGTCAAATCACCTGGAATTGTAGTTATAGACTGTTGTTAGCCACCTAGTGGGTGCTGGGAACTGAACCTGGGACCTCTGCAAGAGCAGCCAGTTCTCTTAACCACTGAGCCATCTCTCTGGCCCTTACAGAGCATTTTAAGTTATAAATTTAAAATGGTTACCTTAATCAGGACCACTGACTGCATTTGGTCCAGGCTGAGAGAAGGGTTGCCAGCAGCTGGAGAACTTTGGGAACACCAGAGCAGGGGCTAAGAAGAGGGGACAGGGGTTGGAGAGATGGCCCAGGTTAAGAGCCCTGACTGGTCTTGCAGAGGACCCGGGTTAGATCCCCAGCACCCACATGGAGGCTGAGAACCATCTGTAACTCTAATTCCAGGAGAACTCCAGTTCCAGGAGAATCCGACACCCTCTTCTGACCTCCTTGGCACTGCACAACATGGGTGCACAGACCTGCATGCAGACAGTACATTCAAACACATTAAAAAAATAAAAAAATAAAAATAAAGTGGGAACAAAGTCAGAGCAAGATACTAAATAGATGGCTAGCAGGTCTAACATTCTTCATCTCTTCCCCGTGAGTGAAGTCAAAAACAGGAGTTGAAGATTGGGTGCAGTTGCCTAGGGATGTAGGTTCTCCATTAGTAAAACAGGAAAATCTGGGGCTGGAGTGATGGCTCAGTGGTTAGGAGCACCAACTGCTCTTCCAAAGGACCAGGGTTTGATTCCCAGCACCCACATGGCAGCTAAGAACTGTCTTTAAGCCAGGCGTGGTGGTACACGCCTTTATTCCCAGCACTCTGGAAGCAGAGGCAGGCAGATCTCTGTGAGTTCAAGGCCAGCCTGGTCTACAGAGTGAGCTCCAGGCCAGCTGGGACTAAAGGGAGACCCTGTCTCAAAAATACAAAAAAAAAAAAAAAAAAAAAGAGGAAAATCAACGATTATGCCACCAACTACCTAGCCCTTTGTAAAACTCATCCTAGCCAGGTCATGATGGTGCATGCCTGTAATCTCAGCACTGAGGCTTATAGAAGTGGACCGACAAGAGATAGAGTGAATTCCACATCAATCTGAGACAGAGACCCGGTCTCAAATAGCCAAAAAACAAAACAAAACACCAAAACCAATCTCTAACACGCTGTCAACAAAAAGTTAAGAAGGGCTGAGAATGCAGCTCGGTGGTAGAGTGCTCCCAGCACCTACAAAAGGAAAACAAAACAGAATACCACTCATCCCTCGCCCTCTATTTGTAAGATATATGCGCGCGTGCGTGCGTGTGCGTGTGTGTGTGTGCGCGCGCGTGTGTGTACTTGTGCCTGGTTTTTCTTCAAACAGGATCGCGTGCGTGTGTGTGTGTTTGTGTGTGTGTGTGTGTGTGTGTGTGTACTTGTGCCTGGTTTTTCTTCAAAGAGGATCTCTGCAGCTCAGCCTTAAACTCCAGATGTTCCTGCGATCACTGCCCTGTGCGTGCTAGGCAAGCACTCTACCAGGGCTGCAGGTCCCAGCCCTTCTTTACTCGTTGGAGGTGATGGTGTTGGTGTTTGTTTTGGTTGTATCTCCACAGTTTTCCCCGGGCCCAGCTTCCGGTTGGAGGACCCCGAGCGCAGGCCCCGAGGAGCACGCAGGCAGGCCGCGTGGACCTTTCTCCGCTAAGAAGCGGCAACTCGCAACCCACGGCTCCCCGCATGGCTGGGAATCCCATCCACTTCGGAAGCTGCGGAGACGCAAGCACTCAGCACGCACGCTCCGCATCGGTTGTGCAAACCCCATTGGCCGCCGCACTAGGCCTCGGTGTTTCGGTCTCGGCCCCGCCTCGTCCCTGCTCCCGCCGCCGCTACCTGCACTCCGTGCACGATGTACACCTTCTCAGCCTCGCTCAGTGCTACTGACGCCATGCTGCCCGACTCGCGGAGCGCAACTGCATGCGTCACCAGCCTGCGCCAGCCGCCGCGAACGCGTCATCAGCCCGCGCGGCGGCCGCTCCCGCACCCGCGGCCGCCGCCACCGCCGGGGAGCTCCATGGGCCTCTCCTGCGCGCCGCCGGGTGTGTGGCCGAGTCCGGCGAGCCGCGGTACCCGGTGTCCGAGTCATCGCGGCCGCCCGAGGCCGGGGCCCGGCGCGGGGGCTGCAGCAGGCGGCGCCGGCGGAGGGAGCGCCCCCGAAGGCGCGGGACTTCGAGCTGCTGCCGGCCTGAGGGTCAGTGCGGAGGGGAAGCTGGGGTCGCGAAAGAACAGCCGCGGGAGGCGGGAGGCGGCAGGCGGCAGGCGGGAGGTGCGGCCCCGAGTCGGGGCTCGGTGCGGGAAGTGCAGTGCAGCGCAGAGCTGGAGCCGGAGTTGAAGTCGCCAAGCGTGCACGAGACACCCCAGGAGGAAGGCGGAAATCGTGCCTCCCCGGGGAGGGTGGGGGGGACCGGCGCCGCAGCCCCCTCTTAGTTGGCTCCTAGGATGGTTGAGAAGAAGCCATGGAGCGCTCTAGGTCATTCTAGATGGGAAGGGTCAGGGCCAGGACTAGGGCAGCTTCCTCACCCCTCCCTCCACCCCTGGGAGCGATCTCGACCTCCCTCTCTGTCCCTCCTTTTCGCCCCCTTCCTCCCCTTCTGCTCCCAACAAATGATGGCCTACGACTTCGCAAGTTACCCTCGCACTGGGTGGTTGCTACAGCATTGTCCCAGAAGAGGGTCCTGTGCCGCGTGCCAGCCTAGGGCGCAGTGCCCGCGCTTCAGGATGTCTGGGTGAAAGGGATCGCTGGTTTCTTTGGAAAGCTTCCAGAAAGAGCCGACCTTGGGAGGATATGGGACTTGGATATCCGTTTGCCTGCAAGGTGAAGCTGGGGTTAACCGTGGGAACCTTTTGAGAAAGGGTATGAAGAAGCAAGTTTTAAAGGAGCCATGCCCAGAATGAGGGCTGGGGGAGCCCCCAAAGTTAGTTGAGGACTCTCCCTGTTTTTGAAAATGAAAGTAGCTCTTTACAGCTTAATAATCAAGAAGTTTTAAAGTGTTTCTCAGATTATGGCTTTACAGCTATTGAGAGCTAACCCAAGCAACTAGAACTTCTGTCCAAAGAAGCTTCTGGGGCAGATGGAAACGCTGGTGTTAAGCATAGCCATGGAACATGGTGGTTAGAACTATGATTGTGGATTATTGGGCATGGTGGGATTGAAAGGTGAGTCTGAAAAAGTAACAGGAAGTGTCTACCATATTCTTAAATATTCTTAAATGCTAAACTGCCCTCAATGAATGATCTCGTCTTAGTATACTGGACATGAGTTCCTTGTGTCTTTACATAGTGCTCTACAGGTGCCCCGGAAGTGAAGATTTCTAGGGTTGGACTTTGCCTTCCAGTGAAACAGAGAGGTGAAGCCGGAAGGGCTTCCTTCCTCCTTAATGTAGACACAAGTGCCCAATCTGATATGATTCCTGGACAACTAGACTCCATGAGGAACTTTGGTGAAATAACAAGGGACTCCACTATTAGATGGGATGTCTTATGTTCAAAGAGTGCTCTGAAGAGAGACCTGGAAGTGGGATTTTTAGTAGTTAGTGGCTAATGAGTCTGAAGTTAATTTAAGAGGTGACAGACAGCCAGGCATGGTGGCACACACCTTTAATCCCAGCACTCGGAGGCAGAGGCAAGCGGATCTCTGTGAGTTCAAGGCCAGCCTCGTCTACAGAGTGAGCTCCAGGCCAGCTGGGACTAAAAGGAGACACCCCCACCCCCATCTCAAAACAAAACAAAAAAAGTGACAGAAAGTTGAAAGGTCAGAAAAACAAACACTGAAGAAAAGTTGTGTTTGACTCCAGTGGGCTATTTTCCGGAAAAATCTTTCAGCATGTCTTCATAAGTATGTAACAGTAATAGAGTGCTAGCATGTGCAAGACCCTGGGTTCCATCCCAGTATCACACATGCATACCCCACCCATTGACAACCAGCAGCAGGTTCCTTGTAGAGAAGTGTCAGCAGTATTTGGTGAATAATTTTATGAACAGTGTTTGGTATTAGTCTTAGGAGATCTGAAGAAATGAGAACTGCAGCAGGGTTTCTACTCTACTGGAGTGGGGTCCTCTGCTTAAGTGCTGCCAGCTCGTCTTCATGTCCGTGAGAGTGCATTCGATGGCTTTAAATCTCATAAATTCATAATTTGTTTATCGAAGCAATTCAAGGAACATATTCGAACCAGAAAAGTTAAAAGGCCAAGGATGTAAGCACTTTACAAAAAATTCAGTCCTCACCCCTTCCCACCACTCAGATCTCTGTGAGATCAAGGCCAGCTTTGTCTATATAACAAGTCCCAGGCCAGCTGTGGCTACAGGGAGACCCTGTCTCAAAGCTAAAAACAATAAAGATTCAGTCCTCTAAACAGCCTTCTGAGGGCTATTTTACAAATTGGGAAATTAAGGCACAGAGAGTTTAAATGTCTTTGTGCAACTAGTAAGTAGAAGAGGCAGGACTTAAGAGGCATTGTGGGGGCTGGAAAGATGGCCTAGCGGTTAAGAGTGCCAACTGCTCTTGCAGAAGACCCGGGTTCGATCCCCGGAACCCAGCACCCACATGGCGGCTGAGAACCGTCTTTAACTCCAGTTCCAGGGGAATCTGACACTCTCTTCTGACCTCTGCAGCATTGAATGACACGGGTGCACAAACCTACATGCAGACAGTACATTCATACACATACAAAATAATTTTTTTTTTAAAAAGGCATTATGGCTCTCCCACCTGCACTCCTAACCTTCCATAGCTTCCTCACAAACTCCATGTCCTTTACCAGAGGTCCATGTTTTGGAATTGGTAACTGCCCTGTGAAATACAGTTAGAATTAATTTCAGTTGATTGACTAATTCTTGGTGGTGATGCTAGGGATTGAACCTAAGGTTTATGAATCATAGGCAAACACTACATCCCCAGCCCTTAGGTTTAATTTCTTTTTTTTTTTTTTAATTTTTATTTATTTTTTTAGGTTAATTTCAAAATCAAGGATGTTCAAACTTGAACTAACCATCCTTTAAATCCTTAGTGCAATGCTGCTAAGTCCTGTTTCCGTTTTAGCCTACCTCATTAGATAAGGGAAAAGTTTTATACAGAGTAGAGCTGACCTCCAAGTAGCTAAGAAGAGAGCCCTCAAGAGCAGGAATAGAACTGGAATGATCTGGAAGGAAGGAAAAGGTTGAATGCATGCTTAGCCAGACATCCAGCAAGTGTTGTGTGCTTGCGAGTGGCTAGAGATCTCATGAGCCTAAGGACATAAGAATCCCAAAGTACTTGCTTAAAAGAAGTTTAGGGTTTATTGTAGTTAGGGAGTCTAAGCCCTTGAGCTAGTGCATGAGCCAGATAATAAAATAAAGTGCTCAATTGAGCCTGGTAATTAGAGGAAAGGCTAACTGTAATAAGGTGCTAATTGTGCAGGTCAGGCAGCACAAGTGCGAGAGAGAAAAGGCTGCTGCTAACAACAACATTATAAAGCAGCAGTAAATATGTCCCACCCACCCATGGTTCCTTACAGTTATAAAAGCCAGTTACAGGCCGGGCTTGGTGGTGTGTGCCTTTAATCCTAGCACTTGGGAGGCAGAGGCAGGCGGATCTTTGTGAGTTCCAGGCCAGCCTGGTCTATAGAGTGAGTTCCAGGACAGCCAGAGCTACAAGGAAACCCTGTCTCGAAAAGACCAAAAAAAAAAGCCAGTTACAGAAAGGCCTGGGGTAGTGCAGAGAACCCAGTAGAACTGTTTCATTCCTGGTCTGTTTCAGACGTGGCCATGTTTTGGGCCTTTTCCTTAGTGCTTTCGCCATTAGCCTGGTGCACTAGAAGAGCACAAGGTGAGCTACTATAAGGATCTGTTTCCTTTGCATTTGCCCTGGCTGAACTTTGTCTTATGAATATTAGATGCAAACATCCTGTCATAATCTATCCACAGGTCTGACTGTCTTGTCCTTGATCTTATAATTTGGGATTATAGCACTAGAAAAACTAGAAAAATTAATAGCAATGTATGAGCCATGCTTATTCCTGGTTAGAGGAAAGGTCTTCCTTGTTTCATTTTAAGAGACTGGCCTGTCTGAGTCTCAAGAGTTCACGTGTGAGAAAAGGGGTCGTATAGCCTGATTTCCAGATATGAAAGTATTTGAGATAGTGTGCGGGGTTTAAATGGCAGGATAACACCTTAGTATTGACCTGTTAGGGGGACTAGGATGCTGACACCACAGTCATTTCATTTCTTTTGGGAAGATTTCCAGAGATACTTAGCAGGTGGCTTCTGGCTGTCAGGTATAACAGGGAGAAAGCATACTCTTGATTATATTGTCCCAGCACTACAGAAATCCCAGGGCTATGTTCTTAGTCCCCTCCAAACTAGCCTTCAGAGTGAGTGCACAGAGGCTTGATGACTGAATGAAGTCTTTGGATTTTCTGTGCTACTTAAGACATGACTGCCTCCTATTCAGGGCCAGTGGAAACAAAATATCTTTGGGTGAGATCCGTGTCTCACCTTTGTAAAATGAATCTAGTGTACCCAGTACCCATCTGGCTTCAGTCTGGCTGCAGTGAGTCTCGACCTTGGCACATAAAGCCTGTGTTTCTAAACCAAGAGTAGAGAATCCAGAAAGACAGGTTGGTTGGGAAGATAAGCACCTGTGAACAGACTCCTGGGCTTTGCTGCTCTCTTGCTTTGTGACTCCACACCAGTCCGCCTCTCAGCCTCATTTTACCCCCAGACCAGGGTCTTGCCAAGTTGTAAAACTCAGAATAGAACCTGGATGTATGAAGATTTAACACAAGGCCAGTGAGATGGCTCAGTAGGGAAAGCCTGATGACTTGGGTAGTGGGAGGAGAGAACTGACTCCCACATGTTGTTCTCCGACCTGTGTACGAGTCAGACACAGACAGACGGGGACACACACAGTCAGTCGGTCAATAAAAAACAAATGCTGAGAAATCATGGCCATGTTTAACTTCGGATTTTAAAGACTATCATTTACCGTTTTGTAATATTTGATGGTTTTCTTTTGTTATTTGTTAAGCTGTGACAGTCTCAGGCAAGGAGGGCTGGCCTGAATCTCACTATGTAATATAGCCAAGGACAACCTTGACCCCTGATCTTCCAGTCTCTAACTCTCAGTGTGCTAGGATTACAGACCTGTGCCTCCACTGGTGCTGGGGATTGGACCCAGGGTTTTGTGAATGGTGGCAACCACTCTACCAGCTAAGCTACAATCCCAGCCCATATTTGATAGAGTTTGAGAATGTCGTTTCCACTGAACATGCTTGGGAAAATTGCTAGCAGAGAGAGTTGTTAGTGGGTTTTCTTTTTAATATTAGCAAAAGATGAGGAAAAGGAGTTGAGGTAAGCTTTGGGTAAATATATAGTCCAAGAAATCGGCAGAAAAAGTGTTGAATTCAGTCACGAGAACAAAGGACTCGGGAATCTAGTCACTGGAAGGACTTACCAGGTATCTCCATCTTCACCCTTGTTTTGTAACCTTAGCACTAGGGAGGTTTGGGGGGTGGGGAGGTTGCAACAGTTTGAGGCCAGCCTAGGTCCTAGGCTCCTTCTGAGGCTCTGCTCTTGCATTCTTACACACATGCCTTGGATAAGAGTGGCAGCAGAAACCTGGAAGCCACACTTGGTCCTTTCTGAACCCTGGCAGTTCTGCTTTTACTCCCTACAAGTACAGTTAAAGAACTGTTCTTTCTGACCCTGGCAAGCTTCTGCTTTTACTCCCTACAGAAATCAAGCCCTTGCCTGGGTGATGTCACAGTAGCTGTGTGGCTGCATATGGCACAGTGTAGGGCCAGGCACTATCCTCAGCACTATCAGGTGGGAACCTTTGCTGGTTAGGCTTTGCCTAGCATGAGTTAGCTTTCTCAGAGAATTCAGTGCCCAGGTGCTTAGCCCCACAGGAAACAGTTCCCAACAAATTGTACATTCCGTCTTAGGTGGACTCCTAAGTGTCATGGCCCTCCCACTTCCAGGGCTAGGGCAAGATCTGTCTTCTAGATGCTGCCTGGTGGTCCTGCAGGGCCCTGCTTCAGTCCAGAATGGTTTGGTTCAGGCCTGTAGCTCTGAATACTGCTGCACAGGCCCAGTCCACGTCATAGCACCTGCTCTGACTTACCATGTGAGGGCAAAATGGCCAAACTGTAAGTAACCCAGGGACTTGGTGCCAGTATGGACTCCCCTCCCTTTTAAATTGTATTTAATGGTGATAGTGAGTAGTTAAAAGCCAGCTTTTGGGGAGTGGATGCTGTTTCCAGTGCTTCTTTGAGGTGTGAACTCTCCTAGAATCAGTTTCCTCGTCTCTAAAAGAAAGGAGAAAGTGGGGCTTGATGCCTACAAGATAGAGTAGGTATGAGGATCAGACAGCATAGGTGTCTACCATGCACCTAAGAGTTGGAAAGAGTCCCAGCCCATCTTCAGCCTTACCTGTGACAACAGATAAGCCTATCTTCCATCTTTGAGTCTGTTCTGACCAGCAGAAGGCAATTCAGTTTGAGTAGGGTTGTACACATGCTTAAAGGGTTTCTCAAACTGTGAGGGTATCTCAGCCATTGGTACATATTTTTGGTAGCTAATTAGATTGGCAGCTTATTGCTACTGATAATTATTGACTACAAGGAGGAGTTACCTCAGGGCGATGGCCCTGGCAGGCAGTTGAGCAGCTAGCAGAGATACCCAGTAACTCAGCCATCCCTCTGGGTGTTTCATGGACAACCCACCAACTCTCTTGAGCTTTGTTTCTGAACTTGTCTGTCATACAGATTTTGCCAGGTTTGGAAAAGGCCAACCAGTCTCACAGCAGCTTTCCAAGAGGCTTTGCTTCAAAGGGTCTGTAAAGGGCTGGAGAGATAGCCTAGCAGTTAAGAGCACCGACTGCTCTGGCAGAGGACCCGGGTTCAATCCCCAGCATCCACGTGGCGGCTAAGAACCGTCTGGAACTCCAGTTCCAGGGGAATCCGACTCCCTCTTCTGACCTCCGCGGCATTGCACAACACGGGTACACAAACCTACATGCAGACAGTACATTCATACACATACAAAAATAAATAAAAAAAGAATTAAAAAAATTTACAGGTCAGTGAATAAATAAAAGAAAAATGAGCAATTTCAAAGGGTCTGTAAAATGGCTCCTGAGAAAAAGAATCTTTTTTTTTTTTAATTGGTGTTGGTGTTGGTGTTGGTGGTTTGTTGTATTGAGTGAGCCCCAAACTGCTCTTGAGAGCCTCCTGCTTCAGCTTCCTAGTGCTAGGATTATAAGTGAGCACCAACATTGTGGGAGCTAGAGGAAGAAAAATAAGCTTACAGTGTATTTTTTGAGATGTGTGTCTGGCTGTCTTTTGAGACTGCTGGCCTGGAACTCACTTTGCAGTCTAGAGTGGTCTTCAGACTTTTAGTCCTGCTGCCTAAGCCTCCAGGTGCCAGGCTTACACACAGACCACTTTGCCTAGCTGACTGACTTCCTCGGTCTTTTGACCTCCTCTTTTTTTTAAAAAATTTTTTTATTTATTTCTGTATGTGTATCAATGTACTGTCTGCATGCAGGTCTGTGCACCCGTGTCGTGCAATGCCGCGGAGGTCAGAAGAGGGTCTCGGATTCCCCTGGAGCTGGAGTTCTCCTGGAATTGGAGTTTCAGACGGCTCTCGGCCGCCATGTGGGTGCTGGGGATCGAACCCGGGTCCTCTGTAAGAGCGGTCGGCTCTCTTAACGGCTAGGCCATCTCTCCAGCCCTGACCTCCTCTTTTTAAAGGACTTCAGAAATTGAGGTCCTGCCCACTTTCTCAATGAGAGCACCTAAAGCTAGGCTGACATGACTGACTGCTCCTCAGTGTGTGTGTGAGAGGAGTAAATAGAATTTGTGTTTCCTGCCTTCCTTCCAGAGAGGAAGGGGACAGCCATGTGCTGAACTCCATGTGCCAGGCAGGGATGGGAAGTAAAGATGGCTGAGTCCTAGTTCCAGTCAGCACTGTGCTCAGTATGACCTTGGGAATCTTACTCAAACCTTTGGCGCCACTCTTGTTATCTCTGCAGTGGAGAACCATACAAATTGCTGTCTGAAATTAAAAAAAAATATATATAGTGGGCCTTGACCATCCTGGAAAGACATGTAAAAAGGATCTCCTTCCACATGCGTGAGAGGAGAATTAGACTAAAATCTCTTTGTCTCCAATGTTCTGTCCAGCACAAAAGTTCTATCTCAGTCAGTGTTTTTGTTTTTTGTTTTTTTAAAGCCCCTATCTAGACCAGGCTGGCCTTGAACTCACAGAGATCCGCCTGCCTCTGCCTCTCTAGTACCGGGATTAAAGGCGTGTGCCACCACGCCCTGCTAACCAGTTAATCTTATGAGTGGTCTAGTCTTAGAATTTTGTTTCATCCCTTCTATCACAGTTTGTATAACAGGAAAGGGTAGACAGATGATGTTCAAACAGTAGTGCTTCAACTGCTCTCCCATGTCTGTGATTTGTCATAGTATATGTGGGTATGCATTTTTTTAGTAGAGTATAGTAAAATAATTGTGGTCAGTCCAGAGCTGCTAGCATCCAAATCCCAGACTTCTTTTCTGAAACAAAAACGTGCATGAAGGGATTTTATAAGAAGGTGGCAAATTCCAGTAGCCAGTTGAGAGATCAGAAGGGTTACCATTTCCTGGTTTTCAGTGAACTTTAATTGATAAGGTTTGGTTTGAAAATGCAATGGTTTGCTTTTCATTTTTTTAACTGAAGTTTGAGCATGTCAGACACAGGAGGTGGGCAGAGGGAACCTGGCCCTGCTGCAGCAGGAGGAGCAGTGCCGACTGCAGAGTTCTTTAAGGCAGGCTACCAGCTCTGCCTGTCTGAACACCTTCCTACTGGTGGATTTCTGCCTTCCTCTGGACCACACCCTTACCTGTGGAAAAGTTTAGTGACTCATTCTGTTCTTTTAATGAAATGTTTCAAGCAGTAATTTATAGTTCATTCTTTGATTTTTCTGAGATGCATCAGAAAATGGGCATTTATAGTCATTTGAGATCTTAGTATATAAACTTAAGTGTGGCCCATATAAATAAGCTTTCTACTTGCTGAGATTCATTTCAAAAACTTCCAGGACCTGGGCCTTTACTTACCCTTGAGGCTGCAAGGCTAGCCTGCTAATACCTTTGTATTGTATTGTAAGTTGATCTATCTACTGAGAAAACCTAAAAGAACCAAATACAAGCCAGGCGTGGTGGCGCACGCCTTTAGTCCTAGCACTTGGGAGGCAGAGGCAGGCGGATCTTTGTGAGTTCAAGGCCAGCCTGGTCTACAAAGTGAGTTCCAGGACAGCTGGAGCTATAGGAAGACCCTGTCTCGAAAAGACCAAAAAAAAAAAAAAAAAAAAGAACCAAATACAATGTTCTTTTTTTTTTTTTTCTTTTTTTTGAGACAGGGTCTCCCTGTAGCCCCAGCTGGCCTGGAACTCACTCTGTTTTTTTGTTTTTTTTTTTCTAAACATCTATTAAATATGTATCAAGGCCAGGTACTATACTAACTGGGTTCTCCCAACAGCCAATTACATCAGTAAAAAATATTACGGCTGCTGGAACTCACTCTGTAGACCAGGCTGGCCTTGAACTCACAGATATCCGCCTGCCTCTGCCTCCCCAGTGCTAGGATTAAAGGTGTGTGCCACCAGGCCTGGCAAAACACCATGTTCTTTAAGCAGTTCCATTAAGCCATGGGAGGTTAGTGTTAATTCTCTAGGTGAATTTCAAAAGAGTTATAAAAAGATGCTGCCTTATTTGAGATGGCTTTCTTTTCTTTTTATTTATTTATTTTTCTTTTCTTTTTTTTTTTTTAATTTTATTTATTTTTGTATGTGTATAATGTACGTCTGCTATGCAAGTCTGTGCACCGTGTCGTGCAACGCCGCAGAGGTCAGAAGAGGGTCTCGGATTCCCTGGAACTGGAGTTCTCCTGGAATTGGAGCTTCAGACAGTCCTCAGCTGCCATGTGGGTGCTGGGGATCGAACCCAGGTCCTCTGCAAGAGCGATCGGCACTCCTAACCGCTAGGCCATCTCTCCAGCCCTTCTTTTTTTTTTTTTTTAAAGGGTCTTCCTGAAACCCCAGCTGGCCTGGGACTCACTAAACCAGATTGGCCTTGGCCTTGAACTCACAGAGATCCACCTGCCTCTGCCTCCTGATGCTAGGATTAAAGGAATGTGCCGCCATACCTGGTGAAGATGGCTTTTTTTTTTTTTTTTTTTTTTTTTTTTTTTTTTTTTTTTTTAGTAATTTTAAAGTCAATAAAATCTTTATTTAAGGGATTCTGTGAGTCTTCTGTTATCACTGTCCATTGAGGTTGCAGGTCACCTAAAGAGAGAGACCATAAATAAAAGTTCCCAAACTCAGTATTGGCAAGCCTGTATCTCCTCAGAAAAAAAAGCACTATTCATGTGCATCTGATCTGGCATTCTGTGGAGAACCTCAATGTTTGGTCACAGCGTAAAGAGCTTTTTGGTTTTATGGCCCAACAAGCCCTCTTTGAAATGACCCAAGAAGATGGCATTTTTAAAAGACCTGTGGGGATAGACTGAGTCACTTAACTCTGATAAAAACTACTTGAGGCAGCCAGGCGTAGTGGCGCAGCCTTTAATCCCAGCACTCAGGAGGCAGAGGCAAGTGGACTCAGTGCATTCAAGCCAGCCGGGTCTACGGAGTGAGCCCAGCCAGCTGGGTCTAAAAGGGGCCACTGTCTCAAAAAAAAAAAACAAAACAAAAAAAAAAAAACGAAACAAAGCTAATTGAGGCAGAAATTAAAATTTTAAGACAAGTTCAAGAGATGACCTCCCAGGCCCTACCCTTCCCCACAGCTTGAGACTGGATATGGAAACTTTACATGATCCCTTGAAATTAGAATATTTTAAGCCCTAAGTCCTGGTTAGGAGTTTCTGCTAGCTTGCTGATACACAGAACATCTGCTGAGTGGCCAAAACAGAGATTATCTGTATAGTTTCACTTGTAAGGGGCCTTTATGGTTTAATCACAATGCGTATGTGTGTATGTTTAGATGATCCTTATCTTTATTTTATTTTATTTATTTATGTGTATGAATGTACTGTCTGCATGTAGGTCTGTGCACCTGTGTCATGCAGTGCTGCGGAGGTCAGACGAGGGTCTCGGATTCCCCTGGAACTGGAGTTCTCCTGGAATTGGAGTTACAGACGGTTCTTAGCTGCCATGTGGGTGCTGGGGATTGAACCCGGGTCCTCTGCAAGAGCAGTCGGCACTCTTAACCACTAGGCCATCTCTCCAGCCCATGATCCTTATCTTGAAGACAAGGGAAAATAATTACAGGAGATTTGAGTCTGTTTAACTAGCCTTGTTGATTGGTTGTTGTTGTTTTGTTGTTGTTGTTGTTTTGTTGTTTTGTTGTTGTTTTGAGACAGGGTTTCCCTGTAACCCCAGCTGGCCTGGAACTCGCTCTATAGACCAGGCTGACCTTGAACTCACAAAGATCTACCTGCCTCTGCCTCCCCAGTGCTAGCACGCCCAGCTGGTTGTCTTTTCTAATGCTATTTTACACAGCCTCAAAAATACTTTTATGCTATTCAGGAATGCACTTGTGAGTGGGTATGTGTTTTAGAAAGGAAATCCTCACAGAGTATTTTAAAGGGCTTCTAAGGACTTGGTAACAGGCCTGTCTGAATTATTGAATTATTCCAGAACTCCAGGATGGACTTTAGACCAGTGGGAGCAGATGAAGTAATTTGTTGGTAGTCTGAAAGGACCAGAGGTTGTTGTATTAGGGTCACAAGGAGACCACCATCACTCCAGTTAGAGCATCCCAACAAGGCAAAACTTGTGATCAGAAAGGTGCATGACTCACAGAAAAGGTAAGGAGAAGCAGGCATCTGGAGTCAGAAATACTGTAAACTTTTATCCTAACATTAGCCAAAGGAAAGAGGGGTGTGTCTTTCCCCATTAGCTGGGATCTGAACTCACAGTCTTTTTTTTTTTTTTTAAGGAAGCCAATGGTTTTAATATGTTGAAACAAGAATAGAATCCATAATTTTAAGATCATAAAATGATATAATGCAAATCCTTTTGATAAGAACAGCAATGTATGCAACAGCAAAATAAAACAGCATGTTCTACACATCAGCATAGGCTCTGAAAACCCAACCCCAGATTTATCATTTATAATTAGTTCCTTGTATTGTGTTGTTGATTCAGAAGGACAGCTTTTTGGTTTTTTTGTTTTGGATCTACTTTGGAGACAGGGTCTTCCTGTAGCCCCAGCTGGTCTGGAACTCTGTGTAGATTAGGCTGGCTTTGAACTCAGAGATCCACTTGCCCTTACTTCCTGAGTGCTGGGACTAAAAGGGTGGCTCACTGTGACCAGCTTGTTTTTTTAGTCCTGATGGGTTTGGTGGCATAGGCCTTTAATAATTAGTTTTTATTACATATTTACCTATACATGAATACACGACGCGATAGTTTTTAAAATGTCATTCTAGGGGCTGGAGAGTGGCACCCAGTTCAATTCCCAGCATCCATGTGTCAACTAACAACCATTTGTAATTCCAGTTATAGGGGGATCTCACACGCTCTTCTGACCACCCAAGGCACTGCACAACACTCATGCACTTATATACAGCAGGCATTGATATACACATAAACAAATAATAAGGAATATATATATATATATAATAATATATATATAAGTATATTATATATTGAGAGATGGTCTCCCTATAGCCCCAGCTGGCCTGGAACTCACTCTGTAGACCAGGCTGGCCTTGAACTCAGAGAGATCCGCCTGCCTCTGCCTCCCAAGCACGAGGATTAAAGGTGCAGGCTACCACGCCCAGCTTAAAGATGGTTCTTAGTCCCCATGTGGGTTCTGGGAATCGAACCCAGGTCCTCTGCAAGAGCTGTCGGTGCTCTTAACCCCTGAGCCATCTCTCAATGTCTAGTTTTTAATTTTTAAATATTATATAGTAAAGGGAAAAAGAAAACTAATCATCTACGTGTGTTTGTGCATGTGTGATTGTAGTGCCTGTTAAGTGCATAAGAGGCCTTGGATGCCTTGAAGCTGGAGTCACAGGCTCTTGAGAGCCACCAAACAAATGAAGGGGAAGGGAGACTTGAGGGTTGCTCAAAGAGGGGGAGGGGCGGGGCGTGGTGGTGCACACCTTTAATCCCAGCACTCAGGGAGGTAGAGGCAGGCAGATCTCTGTGAGTTCCAGGCCAGCCTGGTCTACATAGTGAGCTCCAGGCCAGCTGGGACTAAAGGGAGACCCTGTCTCAAAAAGACCAAAGAAAAAGAGCGGGGAGGGGCCCAGCACCCAGGGCAGTCAGGTTCTGGTAACTAAAAGTTTTATAGGTTGTGTGTGTTTTGTCATAAAGACAATATATAGGGCTGGAGAGGTGGCCTAGCCGTTAAGAGCGCCGACTGCTCTTGCAGAGGACCCAGGTTCGATCCCCAGCACCTATATGGCAACTCCAGTTCCAGGGGAATCCGACACCCTCTTCTGACGTCCGTGGCATTGCACAACACGGGTGCACAAACCTACATGCAGACAGTACATTCATACACATAAAAATAAATAAATAAAATTTAAAAAAAAGAATGTGTTAAAAAAACAATATATATATTTAAACTGATAATAAACAAAAGTTTAAAAATATTTGAAATAATATTTCAATATTATTAATGAATAATAGCCAATATTTCTTACATTTGGGCTATTTCCTGTGTTGAAAACTGTTTGAGAGCTTCACATCCATTACAGAATTTTAAAATGTTTTATTTAAATATTTTTATTTTGTGATAATTTCATAAGGGCATGCAATGTATTCTGAGACTGCATTTTTGCATGACAGTCATGCCTTTGACCTCTGTCGAAATCCTGGGCTTTGGGCGAAGTTTTTGGCCAGCTGATTTATAGGGACTTGCCCTCATCCAGCAAGTGATTATTAACCACAGGCACAGTAGCTGGGGTCAGCCCATGAGTTCAGTCCAGCCTGATTAGTGGGCCACAGTGGATACCTGTGAGCCTTGGCTGAGTACAGCTGTTGGAGCCTCTTGAACTGCCCATCTGGAAATACAGGAGCAGCATGCACCCCTCAGGAAGCAGCCAGCAGTGCTGTGGGGGGAGGGGTGCTGCTCAGGCTCCACTTCATGCAGCGTCTGTGTGTCTGTCTATCTGCCAGTTTGAGTCAATAGAAGGGCTCTTGTCAAATATAGTGAAATATGTGCGTTATGTGTGGATCTGGACCAGAAGAAGGTGATTTGGTTGGGTTTCTTAGAAATTTCAAACATTTCTTAGCTTTGGCTTCTGAACTTCTAGGAAGGAACTGCACCTGATTTCCTCTCGCACATGTGCACATGCACAGTCCTGCCTCGAAGCACAGCTGAGACCTAAAGTACCGTCCAGACTGCAGGCTTCAGCAGCTCCAGAACTCCTTCCCTCTATGAGTCCCTTTCTCCTCTGACTTCTGCCCCAGGCTTTGTTCCTTTGGCTTTCTAGGCCTAGGGCACTTTTCTGTCAAGTGAAAATAAATACTTTGAAAGGGTTTCAATATTTGAAAGAAGAAAACAGCTCCCCAAAAGTACAGTATTGGTTACCGTAAGTAAAATGACAAAAATCACCATTTTTCTCTTTCCCTGAAGAACTGGTAGCCACTTAAAGGAACAGAAAAGCCAGTACCACCAAAGTAGGACTGAGACCTGTTGCCCTAGGGCCTCCCTGGCTCTTGGTCTCTAGACTCAGCCTTCCCGTCTGCCTTGTCTTTCATAGAAGGGTGACTTCCTGTAGGACGGCATGGTCCTTCACATCTCCCCTACTACCACCCCAGCCAAGCCAGTGTACGTAGTCTGAGTGCCCAGCCTTCCCTGCAGGCTCCAGTGCCCTGGCTTCTGTACTTCTCACATCCTACTCTTCAGTTCTTGCTGTCTGTTCATCTCACACTGGTAATGTTTTGCTTTGTTGCTGTTTGGGTACTGTTTGCCCTCTGTTGTGCTGCTGTTAGTCACCTGCATGTCAGTATTACTGTAGATCTGTCTGGCATTTCCATATACTCAAGAACTTTAGGTTTGACCACATAACCAGTGCCTGCTACCAGGCTGCATAGCTCAACAAAATGGGGCTTACAAGGCAGCAGAGAAAAACAAATGAGCCCAGTCTTCTTCCCAGATAGGGTGGGAGCCTGAGCCTGAGCTGGCTGTACTCACATTCCTGCCCTCCCATGGGGTGGGGGGCGCACTGCAGTCCTTGCACACAGTGGCTACTCCATCAAGATCAAGTTGTGCTAAGTTGAGTGAAGAAAGGAGACTTCAGGCAAGGGGAGGAATGAAGGGGCTGGGAGGGGAGCCTGTGAGAAGTAGTGTCTGTGGGAGGATCTTTCCGGGCCACCCTGGCCTAAGCATGCAGTTCTGCATGACTCCTTAAGGGGGGGTAAAGTTCTTGGCAGAGAGCTGCTGCTGCTGTGTTCCAAGGTTAGTCATTTCCTTGAATCAGAGTAGAAGAGAAGGCTCTTCATTTGTCTTTCTCTTTGGGGGGAGGCTGAAGGGAATGCATAGTACTTGTTTCACTTGGGTCCCTTAGAGGCAGAGGCAGGAGGATTGCCACAAGTTCAGTTGGCTAATTCAAGGGAAAAGCCCTTATTACAGAGCTGTTTCCATTGCTCTTGGGAGGCCGGGGGGTTAGGTAATCTTTTCATAGCAACAACCTCATTAATTGCTTTTACTTGGGATATTGTGAAACTTGAGTATGTGTAGGAGAGCCACTGCCAGCACGGCGCTGGCCTCTGCCCCTGCCGGGCACACCTTTTCCTGGGTTTCCACATCATGTGCTCTTGCCTCCAGCAAGGGGGCTGGAGAATAACTCCTCTATACACTCTTTGATCCCACATTGTTCACAGATGGAACATTCTCATTTCTTGAGTAAACATTAGTCCACCTACCTCATGCCCCTCCTTGGTATGCCCTTCATCACCTGAAGGGAAGCAGACCCAGCCTCCGAGCAGTGGCCCTGAGTTTTCAGTATTCACTAGTGAGCACGTGTCTATAGTGGCTGTTACATGCCAGACACTAGGTGAATAAAAAGGCAGGGCTGCGTGGTAGGGGAACAAAGCAATGCTTTCCAAAGGAGCCTTCTACTCCAAATGAGTGCCCTTCCTTTACAGGATTCCAAATAAGATCTTCAGTACTAGTGTTGCCCTTCACAGATTTAAGCAGAGTATTCTGTATAGAAGCCAGAGGCAGAGATAAGCAGAGGCAGATGTCAGCCGTCCGTCCTGTCGCACCCTGTGGTTCACTGTGGAAGAGTTCTCTTGTCAAGTCATTGCTGAAGCACCATTTCTGTATCCTTTCTTCTTTCAGATGCCAGTATGGACAGAATAGCTTATGATGCTTATCCCCGCTCACCGCTTCCGAGACATTGAGCGGAGACCAGAATACCTCCAGCCAGAGAAGTGCATCCCGCCTTCCTACGCTGGTCCTGAGGGAACCATGTGGTTTATCCGAGATGGCTGTGGCATCGCCTGTGCCATTGTCACCTGGTTTCTGGTCCTGTATGCAGAGTTTGTAGTCTTCTTTGTCATGCTGATTCCATCGCGAGACTATGTGTACAGCATCATCAATGGAATTGTCTTTAACCTGCTGGCCTTTTTGGCCCTGGCTTCCCACTGCCGGGCCATGCTGACGGACCCCGTGAGTATGTCTGGGCTTGTTTTGACCAGCCTACACTCTCCTCCTCTGGCCCTGGAATGGCCACAGCCCGCATGCTCCCCGCCGGACCTTGGGAATGTAGAAAAAGGGCAGCAGGTGCTGAGTGGGAAGTGGGCTGACTCTAGGCAGACTTCTCAGGACTGAGCAGGAAAAAGGGGCCAACATTTGTAATAGAGCTTTCGTGGGTAGGCTGAATACCACTGAGTACACACCGCAGTATATAGTTCTTGAGGCTGCTGTGGCAAGGATCCAGCTGGGGAAACCCAGCTTCTGATTGGAGGGTGCAGTCAGATATGCTAGGGGCTAGGGAAGAGAAAGAGAGGACTGAGTGGGCTAGGTTGACATGAACAGTCACATCCAGTTTCAGAACCTCCATGGGTATAGCTTTGGTTTTAGCTTGAAAAGGATTCCTTTTTTCCTGCTTTGGAGGTGGTGGGGTACACCTTTAGTCCCCGCTCTCTGGAGACAGGGAGGTAGACCTCTAAATTTGATGCTGATTTGGGCTACATAGAGAGTTCCACATCAGCCAGGGCTACATAGTGAGACTTGGTCTCAAAGAAAAGGCGGGGGGGGGGGTTGGTGTGTATGAGAGTAGATTCTTCTCCCTGAAAAGCTGGCCAGGCCTGTTTAGGGCTGCAGCAGGCTCCTCTGGGTGTCTATGGCTAAAGGAAGGGTTATCCATTCAGTGATTTAACTAAATATACCAAGTGGGGCAAAGACATTGAACATATTTTGTACCCTAATAGTAAACCCTTCTCCCTGTTCGTTATCTCCTATTCAAAAAGCCAGATGCCAAAAATTGGCAAAGACCTTCTGTGACTTAATAGTTTCAGTATGTGGGGTGGTGGCAGTTAAAAACTAGGAAAGGGAAAGTGCTGCTAATGTTTTGTGACCTCCAGAGAAGAGCAAGACAGACCACAGACTGAGTTGGTTCCCTTCTTGAAGCGCTGGTTTAGGTGAGTTGTTTTAATCCCTGCCAACGGAAGGGCTTTTTCCTAGCTCAGTTGCCTGGGTGGCTGGTCCAAACAGTGCTCCTCCTGAACACGTGCATGCTCCTCCTGAACACGTGCGTCCTCCTCCTGAACACATGCGTGCTCCTCCTGAACACGTGCGTGCTCCTCTAGGTGCCTCGCGTCTTGGCCCTGTGGGCCTGTGTTGATGTGCCCACGGGATCTGGGTGCAGTCACCATCCGAGAAAGTAAAGCACATGGCTGTTCTTGAAGGTGCCCCAGATGGGGCTGGAGAGATGGCCTAGCGGTTAAGAGCACCGACCGTTCTTACAGAGGACCGGGGTTCGATCCCCAGCACCCACATGGCAGCTGAGAACCATCTTTAACTCCAGTTCCAGGGGAATCTGACACCCTCTTCTCACCTCCACGGCATTGCATGACTTGGGTGCACAAACCTACATGCAGACAGTACATTCATACACATACAAAATAAATATTATTTAAAAATAAAAAACCTTTGGGGCTGGAGAGATGGCCTAGCGGTTAAGAGCACCAACCGCTCTTACAGAGGACCCGGGTTTGATCCCCAGCACCCACATGGCGGCCGAGAACCGTCCGAAACTCCAATTCCAGGAGAACTCCAGTTCCAGGGGAATCCTACACCCTCTTCTGACCTCCGCGGCATTGCATGACACGGGTGCACAAACCTGCATGCAGACAGTACATTCATACACATACAGAAATAAATAAAATAAAATAAAAAAAAGTTAAAAAAAAATAAACCTTTAAAAAAATAAAATAAAGCATTAAAAAAAAAAAGAAAGAAAGTGCCCCAGACACAAAGGCATAAAAGATTTAAAACAAGCTAAAGGTTTGTTCAGACATTTTTGTAATGCCTTTGGTATCAGGAACAGAGGAAGAAATGACGTTTTCCTGCTCAACTCAAAGTTCAGTGCTTCTCTTCTTCCCTCAAAGTGCCCTCTGTGGTAAGACAAGGGAGGACCACCCTAGCAGAGGAAGGCTGTGAACAAGCAGGAAGGGGTGGGTGTCCGTCAGAGCTGGTGGAGGATGTACAGAAATGCAGGCGGTGGCTCCTCTGGGCAGCCAGTTGTTGCGATGGCAGGATCCCAGGAAATAGGGGTTTGCTCTGGGAGACTCGGCATGGTTACAGGGGAAGGAAAGTAGGATAGGAAAGACCAGGGGCCGAGAGCAAGCCAGACGCCCATGGCCCTCCTGAAGCTCACTTCAGTGATCAATGTGGTCATGTCAGAGAGCAGTAAGTACTGGCACACTTGACAGCTCCCGTGTGGCCCTTGTGTTCAGCCAGGCCTGAGAAGAGCTGACACATGGAGATTAACAGTGAGCCTTCAGTCTGGGCTGCGGTAGCTGAGGTTCTGCTGCCACTTGTTGCATGGGAAAGGCTACAGAGGAGTGATTGCGGAGGCCAAACCGAAGCTTCACTGTGGCCAAACTGCCCGGTTAGGTGCAAGCAGAGATGCTAGACTAATAGCAGAGGCTAGTTTGCTAGACTAATAGCAGAGGCTAGTTTGCGGTCACATGCTGTACAGAAAGCATGCGAAGCCAGGGAGCTGGATGCTGGCTGGCAGGAGGGGAGGCTTCTGCTGGCAGTGGGGCTGCCACCGCATACCTGTGCCCTCTTGCAAAGGAGCTCCTCAGGCTGCCTTTGCAGCAGCCAGAATCTCCCCTTGCTATCTGGCTCAGCTTCTAATGCAGGTGCTTGTCTTAGTTCTCTTTCCTGTTGCTATGATAAAGTACCCTGACAAAAGGAACTTAGGGGAGAAAGGTTTTATTTCAGTTCAGGTTATAGTCCATCACTGTGGGGCAGCCAGTGCAGAGGGAACTCGGAGAATCTAGTCAGAATTAGAAAGCAGTAGATGCATGAGTGCTGGTGCTGTGCTTGTTTTCTCCACTCTTAGAAAGTTCAAGACCCAAACCAGGGGTCTGCCCACTGTGGATTGGGTCCTCCCACATCCATTAATATAAGCAAGAGAATCCCCCACAGACATGCTCACAGGCCAGCTACATCTGGATAATCCCTCATTGAAACTTCCCAACTAATTCTAGATTGTGACACTTGATTTTTTTTTTTTTTTCGGTCTTTTCGAGACAGGGTCTCCCTGTAGCCCCAGCTGTCCTGGAACTCACTCTGTAGACCAGGCTGGCCTTGAACTCACAAAGATCCTCTTGCCTCTGCCTCCCAAGTGCTAGGATTAAAGGTGTGCGCCACCACGCCAGGCAAGATTGTGACATTTGAAATTAAGTATCACACTGTTGGGCATGGTGGTGTGTGCCTTTAATCCCAGCTCTTGGGAAGCAGACATATGAAGATCCCTGAGTTTGAGGCCAACCTGGTCTACATAGCAACTTCTAGGCTGCCCAGGGCCACATACTGAGTCTGTCTCAAAAAAAAAAAAATTAAAGAAATAGCCATCACAGTGGATGAGAGCCACAGGTCACATTCCTAGCTCCAGTTAGCTTCCCAAAGATGGGTGTTGTTGTTAAGCCCCAGGAAAAGTCTCCAAAATGAAGAATCTCAGATGCCTGCCATAAGTGAAGGAAGCACTTCTAACATGTCCTGCTTATCCTGGGTTCTTTACAACCCCTGGATGTTCACGCAAACCCACGTGTAAAACAGAGAAGTAGAGCTTTAGAGGTGGGCCTCAGAACACTGCTGGGGCGCCTGGCTTCCATGGAGCAGAATTAATTGGGAGCCTGGATCCCAAGTTAAACACAAATCAAGAAGGGACTCCTTAGTAATACAGCAAGTAGAATTTGTTTTTAGCAAGGAGTTACGGTGGGCTTCTGAGGAATTTCCTAACGGAGAGTGTTTTATATCTTAGGAATTTGTGTTGTCCATAATTTTTTCAGAACAACTTATAACAAAGTTATAAACAATATTTCTATTATGTGTCATTTTAGTTAGCACTGCGAGGTGGGGGGAGACGGAGGAAAAGGGAAAGAAGGGGAGATGGGAGAAGAGATCTCATGGTCTCACACCACATGACTGATGTACCACTTCCAACTTGGGGACATTTTTAGTCCACGTGTAACACCAGAACAGTTGCAGCCACTGTGTGGATCGTTCAGCAGTTGCTGGCTACAGCACAGCAGTAACTGGGGCCACACTCAGCTAGGACAGCAAGAGGAAGAGAGGGAAATGGCTCCCAAGTACGTGCAAAGCTCCTGCAGAGGTGGTACCATTTGAAATGAGGAAGGCCTAGCCCTGTCTACAGAGAGGACATCTGTATCCAGGGACACGTAGGCATCGTGCCGGTGCCTAGTCTGACGAGGTGCTCTCCTTCCCCCTCTGAGGTGGTGTAATGTCACCCCTGGAACTTTCTGTGTTCTGGAAACACTTCACATAGTTGAATATTTGGAGTGGTTCTACGTGCCTTGGGGAGACACCCGGAATAGACACCCTTGAGGACAGCCTGGTTAGGAAGGCCAGTCTTAGAGCTCTTCCAACTCCTTTCACCTTCCTGTTTTCTCCACCTTTTCCTTTCCAGCTCCAGATGCATTCTGGGACCATGTCTCCCAGAAGACGCCCAAAGCTGCGGCACAGGTTGCCAAGAGGCCAAAACCATGCATTACACAATTGTTGCAGTTGCGTAAACACTTGTGATTGAGTTATTTTTGCCTTTTTTTCCCTTGAGCCTAATTGTTTATTCACCTCATAAATTATTTCAAATCTGAGATTTGAGAAAAGGTGGAATATAAGTCTGTAGATTTAAGCATACTGCTAAGGAAGATAATTCATCTGTCTGTCGACCATGCCACTGCCCCACTTCAAGTCCCATCCTGTGCACACCCTGCTGTAAACCCACCTCCACGACTGTCTCAGACCATGGTAGGCCACTGATTTTAGTTTCACTGCAGAAGCTGTCCATGGAGATGTTGGAGCTCAATTCAGTGCACTTGATATTCCCTTCTGCAGACTTCAGACAGATGTACGGTTTGTACAGTGGAGCTTCTAGGACCAGGTGTTCCCTGAGAATAGTAATTCGACAGTGTGATATGGCCTGAGGGGGAGGGGAGGATAGTGAGGAAGGCCAGCACCGGGTCTTCCCACAGCAGCCAGGGGAAAGGAGTCAGTCACGGGGGGCCTGGCCCATCTCACCCAGAAGTTCTGGTGTGTTCCCTGAACCGGATGTGGCCGTGGCCCATCCAGTGTCTGTGTGGAGCACAGCTCCGCTCTGTGTCCAGGAGCTCATCACACCTGTTTCTGAACAACTTATAAAATCAGAGGAAGGCCAAGCATGGTAGCATACTGTTTTAATCCCAGCAGAGGCAGGTGGATATCTGGGAGTTCTAGGCTAGCCTGGGTACAGAGTGAGTTTCACTCCAGCTGGGACAGGTCTCTTTTTGAGATCCTGCCTCAAAAAAGCAAAATAATCCAAAATTAAAACAGGAGCTCCTTGCTGCTCTAGAGAAGGAGAGTGGTCCTGCTTGGAGGGGATCTCTCAGCCTCCGGCTTTGTGTGGAGATGCTGCTCTAGAGAAGGAAAGTGATCCTGCTTGGAGGGGTCTTACCTCCGGCTTTGTGTGGAGATGCTGCTCTAGAGAAGGAGAGTGATCCTGCTTGGAGGGGTCTTACCTCCGGCTTTGTGTGGAGATGCTGCTCTAGAGAAGGAGAGTGGTCCTGCTTGGAGGGGTCTTACCTCCGGCTTTGTGTGGAGGATGCTGCTCTAGAGAAGGAAAGTGGTCCTGCTTGGAGGGGTCTTACCTCCGGCTTTGTGGTGGAATGCGCTCTAGAGAAGAAATGTCCTGCTGGAGGGGTCTCCACCCGAGCTTTGTGTGGAAGATGTGCTCTAAGAGAAGGAGTTCCTGCTGGGAGGGGTCTTCATCCGGCTTGTGTGGAGATGTGCTCTAGAGAAGGAGTGATCCAGCTTGAGGGTCTACCTCCGGCTTTGGTGGAGTGCTGCTCTAGAGAAGGAAAGTGCCCTTGAGGTCTCCCCCACCTCGGCTTTGTGTGGAGAGCTTGCTCTAGAGAAAGGAATGATCCTGCTTGGAGGGGTCTCACCTCCGGTTTGTGTGGAGATGCTGCTCTAGAGAAGGAAAGTGACCTGCTTGGAGGGGTCTCACCTCCGGCTTTGTGTGGAGATGCTGCTCTAGAGAAGGAGAGTGGTCCTGCTTGGAGGGGTCTCACCTCCGGCTTTGTGTGGAGATGCTGCTCTAGAGAAGGAAAGTGATCCTGCTTGGAGGGGTCTTACCTCCGGCTTTGTGTGGAGATGCTGCTCTAGAGAAGGAAGTGATCCTGCTTGGAGGGGTCTTACCTCCGGCTTTGTGTGGAGATGCTGCTCTAGAGAAGGAAGTGATCCTGCTTGGAGGGGTCTTACCTCCGGCTTTGTGTGGAGATGCTGCTCTAGAGAAGGAGAGTGACCCTGCTTGGAGGGGTCTCACCTCCGGCTTTGTGTGGAGATGCTGCTCTAGAGAAGGAGAGTGATCCTGCTTGGAGGTGTCTTACCTCCGGCTTTGTGTGGAGATGCTGCTCTAGAGAAGGAGAGTGATCCTGCTTGGAGGTGTCTTACCTCCGGCTTTGTGTGGAGATGCTGCTCTAGAAAGGAGAGTGATCCTGCTTGGAGGGGTCTTCCTCCAGCTTTGTGTGGAGATGCTGCTCTAGAGAAGGAGAGTGATCCTGCTTGGAGGGGTCTTACCTCCGGCTTTGTGTGGAGATGCTGCTCTAGAGAAGGAGAGTGATCCTGCTTGGAGGGGTCTTACCTCCGGCTTTGTGTGGAGATGCTGCTCTAGAGAAGGAGAGTGATCCTGCTTGGAGGGGTCTTACCTCCGCTTTGTGTGGAGATGCTGCTCTAGAGAGGAAAGTGATCCTGCTTGGAGGGGTCTTACCTCCGGCTTGTGTGGAGATGCTGCTCTAGAAAGGAGAGTGATCCTGCTTGGAGGTGTCTTCCTCCGCTTTGTGTGGAGATGCTGCCTAGAAAGAGATGATCCTGCTTGGAGGTTCTACTCCGTCTTGGTGGATGCTGCTAGAGAAGGAGTCCTGCTTGGAGGGCTACCTCCGGCTTGTGTGGAGATGCTGCTCTAGAGAAGGAGTGAGTCCTGCTTGGAGGGGTCTTACCTCCGGCTTTGTGTGGAGATGCTGCTCTAGAGAAGGAGAGTGATCCTGCTTGGAGGGGTCTCACCTCCGGCTTTGTGTGGAGATGCTGCTCTAGAGAAGGAGAAGTGATCCTGCTTGGAGGGGTCTCACCTCCGGCTTTGTGTGGAGATGCTGCTCTAGAGAAGAGAAAGTGGCCTGCTTGGAGGGGTCACTTAACCTCCGGCTTTGTGTGGAGAGCTGCTCTAGAGAAGGAAAGTGATACCTGCTTGGAGGGGTCTAACCTCCGGCTTTGGTGTGGAGATGCTGCTCTAGATAAGGAAGATGATCCTGCTTGGAAGGTGTCTCACCTCCGGCTTTGTTGTGGAGATGCTGCTCTAGAGAAGGAAAAGTGCCCTGCTTGGAGGGTCCGTTACCTCCGGTTTGTGTGAGATGCTGCTCTAGAGAAAGGGAAAGTGATCCTGCTTGGAGGGTCTCACCTCCGGCTTTGTTGTAGAATGCTGCTCTATATAAGGAAGTGGTAACTGCCTGCTTGAGGGGTTCTCTACTCCCTTTGTTTGGCAGGCAGTTTGACCGACCCGATTTCTTCGGGGTGTGCCTCGCTATGACAGTGCATTTCTTCCAGTACCATCTGACGACTACGTGCCACCTTGCCCTGGAAGCCAGTGAGGCACCTTCTTGCTGCTCTTGCTATGAGTGGACAACATGCCCAAGTCCTCTGAAATATTTTAGAAAAGCAGTAATTGATTTTTTCTTCCGAATATTTTTTTTTTTTTTTGAGATAGAGTCTCTCTGGCCTGGAACTTGCCATGCAGAGTCTGGCTGGCCTGGATCTCATAGAAATCCTTTGCCTCTGCAGCCCAAGTGCTGGGATTGGGATTAAGTGTGCCACCACCACACCTGGCTTGCTTTTTAAAATTCACGTCCTAAAAAAATATTTTTATTCTTTTTTATTTTATGTGTACGAGTACATTGCCTACATGTATTGTACAATATAAAAGTGTCATGCAGTCCCCATGGAGGTCGGAAGAGAGTGTCAGACCCCCTGGAGCTGGAGTTAGGGTGGTCATTAGCAGCCAGCGCTCTTAACCACTCACTAAACCATTCTCTTCTGGCCCCTAATTCATCTTTTGTTGGAGTTTCTGTGTGGTTGTGTTCTCTTACACAGTATTGAGACATGCCTTTTTATCTTGTTTCAATCTTCATATTAGTGGCTAGTGATATATTTGTTGGTAGTAGTCTGTACCTAAGCAAGAAGGAATTGAAGGGCCAGAGAGAGGCCTCAGCAGGTAAAGGCACTTGCCGCACAAGCCAGATAATGTACATTCAGACCCCCAAGCCTATGCAGAAGCTGCAAGGTAAAAGGGAAGGACCACTGAGTGCCACAGGTTGTCCTCTGACCTCCATACATGTGCTATGGCACATGTGCCCTCATACACAAACATACACAAAATAATAATTTAAAAAGAAGCCTTTTCCAGGTTCCTTAGTAGAACTGATAGAACGTGTGTCCTGAGAGCAGCTTAGTTCAGGACAGTGGCTTAGGCCTGGGTCCTCGCTCCTCCACCCCTTAGTGCATTGTCTTGGGAGTTGTCTGGCCCTGCCTCACTTACCTCTGCTATAAAACAAGGAATTGTGTAGTCTTTGCCTCTTAGGTTTATTGTCAAAATTAACTGGAAAAATGCTTTCAGTCACAAAGCATCTGGAACCATGCCTGTCTTGTATAAGCACTTAATAAATGTCTGTTGTATCATTATTCCGCTTGGGTTTGTTGAATGCTGGCCCCATGCCAAGCCTTGAGCAATTTGCTAACCTACAGGTTGAAAGACATTGTCTTTGTCTCCCAGGAATTTACAGTCGTGTTGGAGATTTAGTGTGTAATTATGTGGCATATGTTAGAACACCAGTCCAGGCTGTGGGCCTTGCTATGGGTGGTACCCATGTATGCAAGTGCACATGGCCCCCAGGAGCTTGGCTATGCACTGTGAGTGTGGAGAGGGGGATCTCAGTGAGGCCAGTCCTCCAAGGCAGTGAGGACCAGTGTGGTCCAGGAACCCGAGTCCAGGAGGGAAGGAATACACAGCCCAGTAGTCTTCATTTTCTCTGAAGACTAGAAAAAGAAATGGGTGTTAGGCTTAATGACTTCCCATTAACCCAGCTACTTAAGAGGCTGAAGCAGGAGGATGGCTTAAGTCAAAGAGTTTAAAGCCAGCCTAGGCAAGATAATTGAGACTTCATTTCAAAAAGAAAAAAAAGGAGGAAAAAATGGAAATGGGTAGGTGCTAAGAGAGGTCTTAGAAGTTTGGGATAGACACTAAGTTGAGTGGTTGACGGAAGGCGTGTCATCCACACCCTGTCTCCCAATAACACACCACACACACACACACACACACACACACAATCACCTAGAATCCCTTTTCCTTGAGGACACAGAACTTTGTGCGGAGAGTAAAGGGGCCTCTGCCACATCTAGAGCAGAAAACCTCTATGTCTCTCGTTGCCTGAGTTGGCTGTTTGGCCAGACTCCATTATTTTGAGTGTGGGCATTTCCTCATGAAGCACTGGCTTCCGCTGTTTTTTTTTTTTTTTTTTAATTTTATTCTTTATGTGTATGAATGTACTGTCTGCATGCAGGTCTGTGCACCCGTGCTGTGCAATGCCGCGGAGGTCAGAAGAGGGTCTCGGATTCCCCTGGAACTGGAGTTCTCCTGGAATTGGAGTTACAGACGGTTCTCAAACGCCATGTGGGTGCTGGGGATCGAACCTGGGTCCTCTGCAAGAGCAGTTGGTGCTCTTAACCGCTAGGCTTTCTCTCCAGCCCATGTTTTTAGCTTACTATGCAGAGAGAACGAAAACGCATTGGTAACGTGTGCTCACAATATTAGTGGCACTTGCCTTGGTGATCAAACCAGAACAGGTTTTTCCATTTTCCTTTTCTCATCTGAATTTCCTTTTTAAAACCATTGTCAAGTAATGTGTTACTTTGGAAATGAGAGGCCAGCTCAGTATGTTTAGAGGTGGCAGGCTGCAGGATTTCGGGTGAGGTAGGTAAGGATGAGAGTGGCAGTGTCTCAGCAGCCCTGCCCACCCGGCCCCTGCTAGCCCAGGACTCATCCACAGTGTTTCTACAGTAAGCTGGGAGCAGTTTCCACAGTTCTGAGATCTGTGCAGATCAGAGTGTGGAAGAGTGAATTTTTGGAGAAGGGAAACCTCCCCAAAGGTTTCTGGCTCCTCCTCAAGGAAGGGCCAGCAGGTGCCTGGCTGGTATGGGCTCAGGTGGCTGGGCGGGTGGAGTCTTGCCTGGACAGGAATTAGCCTTCTGAGTTAGCAGTCAGAAGCACACTGGAGAGGCCCTGTTCCAGGAAGGCTGTAATCATCGTCTGGCTGATAGGTGATAATGAGAGTACACAGAAGGCCTCTGCTTGCCTTACAGGGGACTTCCTCTGGCAGCACTATGGGTGATCTGGTGACCATGGACCTTTACCAGATGCTAGCTGGGCTGCCTCACCGCATCTATGTCTGTCCACCCTACCAGCCCCATCACACTCTCTGTCTTGCGCAGTGTGCTGTGTGAGGTAGACTTCTCAGGAAGGTTGTTGCTGGACTGTCTCTGTACTTGCCTCTTTGAGTCTGTCCCCTGTGAAGCATTTTCTTGCCAAAAGAAACCACGACTTGCATCAGGGTTTCTTCAGTGGTTCTTTGCTTCCTGGTTGGATAGATTCCAACAGCCAGCTCTTGTTCCTTCTGCCTCTTGGCCTGTTGCAGTTTGTCAGCCCCAGTCTGGGAGAACTTGGGGTGCTCTGTGTGATGCTCCTTCCACAACCCCCATAAACCACTCTGGAGGTTTTGGGAACTGCAGCTGTGGGGCTCTTTCTGCAGCCACGCTGCCTTAGTGTCTGGGTGCCTGTAGAGTTCCAAGGTTTCGGTGTTGAACCCCAAATGCAAGCAGTCACGTCCTGAGCATTCTGCCATGGCATCATCATCTGAACTCCCTTCATAAACTTGCTATGTCCTCTGTCCCTCACAGCTACACTCCACTTTACATAAGCTGAGTCCTGGCTCACTGGTCAGGGCACTGAGGCACAGATCCCACCTCTCAAGGCTACATTCAGATGTGGTTGCTGTCTGCCCAAGCCTTCCAAGCCCACTTCCTGTCCTAGGGCTGTGCCGTAACTGCTCTTCCCTTCTTGACCCTTGTTCTCCCAGCCACCTTCCTCAACACCTTTTCCTGGGTGTCCCTTAGGCACTTCAGTTGCAACTGAGCCCAGCTGACCTTGTAGCTCCTCCCACCGTGCTTCCCTGGTGGTGCTCCTTCTCCTCCCACTGTGCTTCCTTGGTGGTGCTCCTTCTCCTCCCACTGTGCTTCCCTGGTGGTGCTTCTTCTCCTCCCACTGTGCTTCCCTGGTGGTGCTCCTTCTCCTCCCACTGTGCTTCCCTGGTGGTGCTCCATCTCCACCCACTGTGCTTCCCTGGTGGTGCTCCTTCTCCTCCCACTATGCTTCCTTGGTGGTGCTCCTTCTCCTCCCACCGTGCTTCCCTGGTGGTGCTCCTTCTCCTCCCACTGTGCTTCCTTGGTGGTGCTCCTTCCTTCTCCTGTCACCTTGCTTCCCTGGTGGTGCTCCTTCCTTCTCCTCCCACTGTGCTTCCCTGGTGGTGCTCCTTCCTTCTCCTCCCTCCTTGCTTCCCTGGTGGTGCTAATTCCTTCTCCTCCCACCGTGCTTCCCTGGTGGTGCTCCTTCCTTCTCCTCCCACCGTGCTTCCCTGGTGGTGCTCCTTCCTTCTCCTCCCACCGTGCTTCCCTGGTGGTGCTCCTTCCTTCTCCTCCCACCTTGCTTCCCTGGTGGTGCTCCTTCCTTCTCCTCCCACCTTGCTTCCCTGGTGGTGCTCCTTCCTTCTCCTCCCACCTTGCTTCCCTGGTGGTGCTCCTTCCTTCTCCTCCCACCTTGCTTCCCTGGTGGTGCTCCTTCCTTCTCCTCCCACCTTGCTTCCCTGGTGGTGCTCCTTCCTTCTCCTCCCACCTTGCTTCCCTGGTGGTGCTCCTTCCTTCTCCTCCCACCTTGCTTCCCTGGTGGTGCTCCTTCCTTCTCCTCCCACCTTGCTTCCCTGGTGGTGCTCCTTCCTTCTCCTCCCACCTTGCTTCCCTGGTGGTGCTCCTTCCTTCTCCTCCCACCTTGCTTCCCTGGTGGTGCTCCTTCCTTCTCCTCCCACCTTGCTTCCCTGGTGGTGCTCCTTCCTTCTCCTCCCACCTTGCTTCCCTGGTGGTGCTCCTTCCTTCTCCTCCCACCTTGCTTCCCTGGTGGTGCTCCTTCCTTCTCCTCCCACCTTGCTTCCCTGGTGGTGCTCCTTCCTTCTCCTCCCACCGTGCTTCCCTGGTGGTGCTCCTTCCTTCTCCTCCCACCTTGCTTCCCTGGTGGTGCTCCTTCCTTCTCCTCCCACCTTGCTTCCCTGGTGGTGCTCCTTCCTTCTCCTCCCACCGTGCTTCCCTGGTGGTGCTCCTTCCTTCTCCTCCCACCTTGCTTCCCTGGTGGTGCTCCTTTCTTCTCCTCCCACATTGCTTCCCTGGTGGTGCTCCTTCCTTCTCCTCCCACCATGCTTCCCTGGTGGTGCTCCTTCTCCTCCCACTGTGCTTCCCTGGTGGTGCTCCCCTGGTAGTGCTCCTTCTCCTATCACCTGTCTACCCCTGCATTTAAGCTGGTTCTGTTCTATATGCTTTGTCAATTCAGACTCAAACTCTGAGTTTCCTTTCCACTTCTGTCTGTCCTCACAATTTAGTCCTTCACCATCGGTAGTCACTTACTGTATTTTTATTATATTTTTATGTGTATAAGCATATTGCCTGCATATAGGTAGATTAACTCTATGTAGTCAGTGCCCATGGAGGTCAGGAGTCAGATCCCTGGAGCTGGAATTACAGGTATTGTTAGCTGTAGGTGGTGGGAATCAATCCTGGGTCTTCTTCAAGGGCTCTTAACTGCTGAGCTGTCTCTCTTAGTTGGCATCTAGAGCACAGGTGCCCAAGCTTCTGCCTGCATCACTGGTGCCAACTGATGGCTCTAGGCTGCCTAGAAAGAAACCCCCTCCCAGCCTGCAATCTGTGTGGCCTCCCTGGCTCTCTTGCTTCATCTTGCATCTCCTGTGCAGTCTCCTTTTCTCCCAGAGCTCTACTTGGGAGTCCCTTCCACTTCCTCAGGCCACCCTTAGAAATCAGTGTCATAAACTTCTGATGCACTGGTTATTGGCTGCTGCCTCCTCTGCTGTCTTAACACAGTAACTTCTACAGCACATAACTCCCATCTTAGGGAGCCAAGTAGGGGCATACCCGGAAGGAACAAACCTTAGTCCTCCAGCCTGGATCCATCAGGACTGTGTGGGAGCCCCAGGGCTCAGTGCTGGGCAGGGTCTTGTTAATACCAGCTGCTGAGTCCTGCTCAAGCTGGCGTCCTACTGCCTGTGTCCTTCAGTTTAGATGGGTGCAGAGTCTAGATTCTAGAGACAGTGCACCAAGTGTTCACATATGGAGCACCAGCATGGAATGACACATCAGTGACTAAGGCCATGGATCCCTGTGACTTCTGTACAGAGCACCCATTCTTCATAATAGTAGCACAGGCCAAATGTAAAGCAAAGCTTGGTTCTGACTTAAGCAGAATCCACTGAATGTCAAGCTATATATTTTGGCCTTGGAGAGGTATGGAATGTGGTGCTCACTAGTGGCCCCTCCCAGTGGTGGTATTTCCAGGCAATGGAGTAGTTATGAGCCAAACCACCACTGTAATAGTTCCACAGGGTGGAACATATTCAACAAAAACAATGTTGGTAAAATGCAAGTAGAAAGTTAATTTTGGGGTCAGTATGGTCTACCAGCATTTCCTTGGGAAAATTGTGCTGAGGTTGCAGAACATAGAGCTTACATGTGTGTGGTGACTTCTGTGAAGGAGTGACTCCCTCCACTGTAGAGACTGCCCAGCTCATGCCTGTCCTCTTCTCACAGGGGGCGGTGCCCAAAGGAAATGCCACTAAAGAGTTCATTGAGAGCCTTCAGCTGAAGCCTGGGCAGGTGGTGTACAAGTGTCCCAAGTGCTGCAGCATCAAGCCAGACCGAGCCCACCACTGCAGGTATCATCCCCACAAGGATTCCCCCCTCATGTCCATGCTGGGGGGTGGGGGGTGACCAGTAGTGTTCAATTCACTTTTGATGGGCTTGGCCTCTCCTGCTGCAGCCTTGTTTCAGTGTGATATTGGTTTTCCTGTTACCTCACACTTTGGAAACCCTGTGAGCGTCTTGTACTCAAGGTGAAGGCTTTGCTGTTGAGCAAGGCTTTCCTTTAAAGCAGGTCTGCTGCAGCTATGCCACTTGCAGCTTTCAAGGAGCCCATTTTCCTGTTTAGCTGTGCTGAAGGTTTCCTTTTGTCCTCAGGATTTTCTGAGTCTTCTCAGTGAGATCGATCTAAAAATTGCATTATATTATTACGAGGGAACTTTAAATGGCAGATTACAGAGACTCAGAATGTCACTTGTTCTTTTCATAGTAGAGTTTGTTGGGGGCGAGGGGTTTCGAGAAATGAGTTTGTTAGCCTGAGACTCTGGGTGGAGAGCCGAGTGACTGAAAGGTCCTCCCTGTGGGACCTCAGAGAAGAGGGTCTGCCTCTGACACTCAGGTGTCAGTCAGTCCTCTCTGTGTCCTAGGCACTCAGTCCACCCTACCTCCTCATTACCAGTTTTATTTCCATCCCCATAGCCACCCTTGGAAATTGGTGCTTCTAGAGGAGTGAGTTCCTAGATGGGGAAGCCACACCTTGTGAGGTCAGGTGACTGGTCTAAGGTCACAAAGCCCGTGGATTTTTTTGGGGGGGGGTCTTTTTTTTTTTTTGAGACAGGGTCTCCCTGTAGCTCTGGCTGTCCTGGAACTCACTCTGTAGACCAGGCTGGCCTCACAGAGATCCACATGCCTCTGCCTCCCAAGTGCTAGGATTAAAGGCATTATTTCTGTATGTGTATCAGTGTACTGTCTGCATGCAAGTTTGTGCACCCGTGTCTTGCAATGCCGCGGAGGTCAGAAGAGGGTGTCGGATTCCCCTGGAACTGGAGTTCTCCTGGAATTGGAGTTTCAGATGGTTCTCGGCTGCCATGTGGGTGCTGGGGATCGAACCCGGGTCCTCTGTAAGAGTGGTCTGCGCTCTTTACCGCTAGGCCATCTCTCCAGCCCCAGCCCGTGGATTTTTGAGACAGAAGTGGTTCCTGTCCATTCTGGTTGCAGGGCATAGCAGGGCTCTAGCTCCACCTAGAACTCTAGTTTGAGTATAACTTAAGTAGTGGAATTGTGTGCTTGACTGGGAAGTGAGTAAATCTGCCAGGCAGTTGAGGGTTGCTTCCTCACGTCACCTTGCCTGAACATTGAGGCTTGCTTCTTTTTTATTTTATTTTATTTATTTTCTATGTGTATGAGTGTACTGTTTGCATGCAGGTTTGTGCACCCGTATCGTGCAATTCCTCGGAGGTCAGAAGAGGGTCTCGGATTCCCCTGGAACTGGAATTCTGGAATTGGAGTTACAGATGGTTCTCAGCTGCCATGTGGGTGCTGGGGATCGAACCCAGGTCCTCTGCAAGAGCAGTCAGTGCTCTTAACCGCTAGGCTATCTCTCCAGTCCCAAGGCTTACTTCTTATGCCTGAGATGGAATCTACCCATCTACCACCCTGCATGCAGCCCAGCCTTTGAAGCTGGAGAATTTAGTGTTATAAGTCAGTACAGTCCTTGAACTTGGAGTCCTTGGGCCAAGTCTGAACATCCAAATCTTCCTAGGACTCAGATTCCTCCTCTGTACACTGGGGATCCCTCCCTCAACTCAGTAAATACTAGCATTTGGGGGGAGCGAAGGAGGATGTGAGGTGGCTAGAGATAGACTCACATTGTAAAGACTGGCCAGAAACTGGGTGATAACTTTGCAGGAAATAATTTTGAGGCTACTATAATGGTTCTTTGCCAGGTGGCCAGCATAACACCTACTGTTTCATTCACACACACACACACACACACACACACACACACACACACACAAAGGAATAGCTTTTTCTAGTTAGAATAAATCAAGAGTGCTTGTTGCAATATTTTGGCTTAGTTTAAGATCTATAAAAGGAAAAAGGCAGTGAAAGATTATAGGGACTTGGTCTGTTGATCAAAATATTTTGAGTCAATGGTTGACAGTTTCCTTATCTTGGCTTTTTTGTTTTTTTTGGTCTTTTTGAGACAGGGTCTCCCTGTAGCCCCAGCTGTCCTGGAACTCACTCTGTAGACCAGGCTGGCCTTGAACTCACAAAGATCTGCCTGCCTCTGCCTCCTGAGTGCTAGGATTACAGGCGTGCGCCACCACACCCGGCGGCTTTTTTTTTTTTAAACTGCTGTCTCCCCACAATGATCCAGGGAGGCAGCTGGGTGCTTGTAATCAAATCATCTTGGTAAAGCAGGAGCTGCTGGTTCAGACCAACCCTGTGAGGCTGCTGAGCTGCCTGTGTCTGCCCCTTCTGATCCAGGCTTGGTTTGTGGAAGGTCTGTTGAGCCCAGAGGCTGCTACAGGGTCCTGATTAGAGAAAGCTGTGTAGGTCTTACCCTCTTCCACAGAGGCTCAGTGTGTGCACCTCTTTGTTTATTCCTCTGCTCCCAGTAGGGCAATAGAGGTTGAGACTGTCTCCATTCTCAGAGCTCTAGAGAAGTCTCACAGCCACGTGCAGACCTAGAATGTGCCTTTCAGTCCTGCACAACAGGGAGCCCAACCCAGGAGTGAATGCATTGATGCATAAACCAATGCAGGTTTGCTTGTGCATATCTCCCAAGATCTGGGTGCTGAAAAGAGGGAGGAGAAGCAGCGGCCTGTAAAGCGATGATGCTTCAAATAGAATGTGCTCAAGGAATTTGGAAGGCCAAGACACCAAAAAACACTTCCATGTACAGACGGTATTTAGTGTGTTCAGTGACTCTTGCTGTGCCCTGGATCCCCACAGCCTTGTGCCCCACCAGATCCCTGCCTGCCCTGCACAGCACAGCCTGGCCAGGCAGATGAGATGTGCTGCTTTGGCATTTTGTATCCTTGAAAACAGGAAAGGGACCCACCTTCTGCAACCCTTGGGTGGTACTCACTCTCCCTGCCTCTAGAAGCTTGTCTTTGTCTAACTTGGCTGCCAGCACCCCTTAGCCTCTTGCAAAACCCAGCTTCCTGCTGTGTACACCTGGCCTCTTCAGTGAGAAGGATGGCTTTGCCAGAAGTTGCGTGAACTCTGAGCAGCTTCCCAGGGCTTGAGGCTGCTGTTGCCTCTCTCCTGAGGAGCCCTTGCTATCTGAGCACACACTTGAAAAAAACCCCTTCTAGAAGTAAGTAGGGTGGAGACAACATGCTCAGGAGTCTGGAATGAGGAGTGGTGCTCTCAGGAACTCCCACGAGGAGGGACTGAAGGAGCCAGAGCTCACTGTATGGGAAGAACGTACCAGAAGTAGATGTAGAGGGTGACTATGGGGGTGCAGAGCACTCTGTACTACTTGTTTCCTTTTGAAATTGTTTACAGGAAGAACGTTATCAATTACAGTGTATCATATATGTATATTCACATGTGTATTTTTAGAATCGGTAACTGAATGCAGAGCAGAGACCAGGCAGTGGAGTCGCTGGTCCCAGCTTCTGCCCTCTGCATTCTTGTCAGGCCTCCTTTTGCCTTGCCTTCATGTTCCTGGCCTCCAGGGAGATTGTGGAGCCCAGCCAGCGTTTCTGATAAGTGCCGGTTGGCAGCCCTTTGGAGTGAGGGAAGGGCACAGGTTGAGCACTTTGAGCTTGTCTGAGCCAAACTGACAGGAGCCCTCCAGCTTGACAAGATGGCCCAGCAGACTCAAGTCTGCCATTCCTGCACTTGTAACAGTATACCCACCCCTACCAGTGCATGGTAGAATTTCTGGACCTTCTGCCCAGCCCTTGGCTCTTTGGTCTTTTCAGGAAATAGGGAGCAACTCTTCTCTGTATCCTGTCCCATTATGTAACATTTCCCAAAAGACTCCTTAGGAAATCCAGTTCTAAGGCTTTAGAACAAACTTTTAGCTGGGTCAGTTCTAGCCTATTTATGTGTTGAGATGCCTTGGAAGTGAATTCTCTTCTAGGGAATGACTTGATCCTGAGGTCCTGACCCTGCCTTCCAAGGACTCTTGCAGCACAAACCCATAACAACCCCAGCCGGTGCCGAAGGCTGTGGATCTGGAGCCAAGGAACGCAGTGTGCTTCCCTCCAGCGCTCACTACTTTGTTATTTGTGTAGTGCCTGTTTCCCAGCTCTATGTGTTGATAGTACCTGAGGAAGTTCTGACTTATGGGTCATTTTAGTGTTTGTAAGCGGTGCATTCGCAAGATGGACCACCACTGTCCTTGGGTCAACAACTGTGTCGGCGAGAACAACCAGAAGTACTTCGTCCTGTTTACAGTAAGTGAGCTTCTGAACTCAGCCCTGCCTCCGAGAGGCTCTGGAGCACTTTGTTTGGAAAACCTCGGCACCCTGAGCAGTGTCTGCCGCTGTGCAGAACACTGCCTGCCCACGTGGCTCTCCGCCTTTCCACCCTGTATCTCTCTGGCTCAACAAGTCCTCTTCATTTGAGCGTGTAGAAAGCTGATTGGTTTCATTAGCTGGAAGTAAGCGCTGTGTTCTGGGCCTCACTCAAGCACTAGGCCACATAGCTAAAGAAGGCAGTGTTGCTGACGGCCTCAGACCTGAGCTGCAGGTAGGTGGAGAATAGTTGGCACCGTAACTTCTCCAAGTGAGAAGCAGCAGGTGTATGTGCCCCACACAGCCCAGGTCATGCTGCGTCCAGGCTGAGCTCCTGTTCTGCTTCCACACACTCCCAAATAATGACAGCTTTCCTCCCACTCAGGCAAAGTGGGGAGATCTGGGGAGTGGGGCAAGTCACACGTGCCTTTCTAGCTACAGACCCCCCCACACACACCTTGGCTAGGGCTCAGCCAGGCAGTGTCCCTACGGAGCATGTTCTGAGCAACCTGCTCAAGCTTTATGATTAGGAGGTTCTCCCAACAATGGTGTCTGCACTGTTTCCTGTTTCAGATGTATATAGCTCTCATTTCCTTGCACGCCCTCATCATGGTGGGATTCCACTTCCTGCATTTCTTTGAAGAAGACTGGACAAGTGAGTATGTGCCAGGGCTTTCTTCTGGCTCTAAGGTGTTTCTGGGACCCAAGCTGGGTGGGGGAATCCTCCTTTTGCAGTACAAGGGCCCAAGCTCAGTTTATTAGATCTTCTGTAGGCCTACAGAGTGATCAGGTCCTAAGGAGCTAGAGAGACCCAAATCTCTTCATGATTTAAAGCAGCCCCTTAAAGTCAGTTTGAAAGGTAAAGCCGTAAGTTACGCAGGCCCACCAGACTGAGCAGGCCCTGGGTAAACAGAGGCAGGCCCGCCGCGGGGTGAGCCTGGAGAGAGCACTGTCTTTGTTCTTTCCTCATTGCTGGGACTAGAACCCAGGGCCTCGGAGATACTGCACTGAGCTACATCCCCGCTCTCAGCATGGCACTGTAATCAAGGGTCATTTTACCCCATTCCCAGAGAGCCATTCTTTACTTTTTTGCCTAGGACATGGAGGATTTTTTTAAAAATTTGTTTTTTGTGTAGTGATTGTTTTCAAACTGCTTGTATTGATAGTCATAGATTTAGATCATAGGCAACTTCTCCCTCTTTAGAAGTGTTCCATTTAAATGTGCAGATGCTGAGGAAGTTCAGCCAGAAGATTGCACTGATACTGAGGGAGAAAAATGGATGAGAGGGCGAAAGTGCTAAGCCCAGTGCTGGCCTAGACCCTCACACTCAGAGTCTGCGGGGCAGACACCCGCCCAGTGCTGGCCTAGACCCTCACACTCAGAGTCTGCGGGGCAGACACCCGCCCAGTGCTGGCCTAGACCTTCACACTCAGAGTCTGCCCCTGGGCCCCCTCTTCCTCCTACTGTCCTTGAGCTCTTCTGTACTCACCACAGTTCTGAGAGGAAGGTGCGGGCAATCTGCAGAGCTGAGTGAGTTCAGCCAGCCCTGGTCCCGTTATGAACATCCCAGAGTGTTTATGTGCTGTCGATCCAGGCCAACTCCGGGTGCAGCCTTGACCACAAGGTCATTTAATACAAACCTCCCTCCTGTGTCAGTTTAACATGAGCAGTGGCGATGTAACCCAGACTGTCACAGAGGTGACTGGCTGTACTTTGCATGGTGCTGATAGAGCTGTTAGAGCTGGCTAGGAACCAGGTATCATATACAGGGTATTTTGAGCAGTTGCAAGAATTTAGACCTTAGCCAGGCGTGGTGGCACACGCTTTTAATCCCAGCACTCGGGAGGTAGAGGTGGGTGGATCTCTGTGAGTTCAAGGCCAGCCTGGTCTACAGAGCAAGCTCCAGGACAGCTGGTACTGAAAGGGAAACCCTGCCTCAAAAATACCAAAAAAAGGAAAAAACTAAAAAAGAATTTAGACCTTATAGCACACTCCATGATGGGAGAGTGTTCCTCATTTATAGATGACAAAAGTTGGGGCTCGGTATGAGCAAATTCCCAAGACCTCAGCTACGAAGAGGGGCACAGTTCAAGCATTTTTGTGGAACAGGCTTTCTGACCTTGTCTGGCTGCCTCCAGTGCCCAGGCTCCTGGCCAGATTCCTGAAAGAGTGAACTCCAGGCACCTATTTGTAAGACAGCAAGGCTGGTAAGGTGCAGGACAATCCTAAGACCCTGAATGTTGCCCCTGAATGGCAGTTAATGTCATCTTTGCTTAGCCCTGGTTGAGCTGTTGGGCCATAGAAGCTTGTGTAACAGGCGGGCTTTGGGACCTGTGCCTCAGGATGCATGTTTTGGGGTGGCATTTAAAGAGGTGAGGGAATTTCCACATTCCCTGGGCCTGAGTCCTGCCATTCCAAACTCTATTTAGAATGCCCAGGGCCAGGGGCAGGAAGGGAAGGTGCTTATGATGTCACGGGAAGGGAGCGCAGCGCCTCCCTGTCTCTGCCATGTCACCCATGCTTTCCTGAGTGGAAGCTGGGCTGTACAGATGTTCTCTTCTCACTTGTTAGCCATTCTCCAGTACCAAAAGGAAGAAAACTTCAGAAAGCCCAAGACGCTGCCCAGTGCCCTGGGATCGGGCAAGGCTACTTTGTGCAGCAGTGAGCAGAATGCAGTGTCCCTTGCTCCCTAGAGCTTCAAGTATAGTGGGTGAGGCAGGTGTCAGGGACAATTCCACATTGCAGGGTATGGGAAAGGTGTTGGGTGCAGTGGGAGGACAGAGTGTTAGGGCATCATGGCCTTTCCCATGACTGTCAGACTTCAGAGTCCTACTTCCTCCCAGGACCCCTCCCCACCCAGGGCCAGGCAGGCAGCTGCTGTATTGTGACTACCCAGAACCAGCCCCTCAGGCTAGTGGGCTGCCAGAACCAAGTCCCACCCAGTAAGGCATCAAGAGAATTCATGTGGAGGTTTAAGTTGCAGGAAACTCTAAGGAGGTTTCAGAGGAGAACCCGTCCTCCTCCCCCCACAGAGTGTTTGTGTCATTCCCAGCTCATTCCCACACCCCACCTCCCTTGTCCTCTGGCATTCCTGGGAGGGAGCTGATGGGCAACTCACAGGGAGCCGTCCTGAGTAGCCAAGGCCTGAGAAGCCTCTCCAGTGGAGGAAGCAGCTCTGACCTGCATGAGCCCAAACCAAGGGCCCACACCTTGTTGCCATTGCTAGGAGCATATCCTGTGTGTGGCCTAGTCTCCCCGTGGCTCCCTTCCCTCCTCAAACACCATCTCCCTTAGCACCTTAGAGCACTGAGTGTCTGATTTAGACTTTGTTTAGACAGAGGAGCCCACTGCTCAGAAGTGAACCACACTTCTAGTCACACATGACGTCCTTGTAGTGAAAGGTGACCACCTGGGGCCACAGCTACCAGGACAGGGCAGTGGAAGTGCCTATCCTGGGCAGATTCTTCTGTTACCTTCTCAGCTGGAAGACTGGCAGTCTCAGTGATGCAGATGTCCCTGGCAGAAAAGGGCATTCCCACACAGGTCAGGCTAAGCCTTGGCAAGTAGCCTGCCCTTGAGTCCCAAAGGCGAAGGTGACCCTCTGGACCTGCCTTCTTCTCTCACCTCGGATGCAAAGGAGGCATAGAGATGGGCAGGACCACGTCCAGGAAAGACCTGGCCAGGTCAGGACTGGGAATACTTGCACCCCTGCGCTGTGTTCTCTAGAGAAGAGGAGTTGTCTCCTAAGGTGTCATATGGCCTTCTTGGCTTCTTCCATGCTGGCCACTATGTTGCCTGAGGACAGTGGCCCAGGGCTGAGGCTGGTTAGGGAGCCAAAGTCCCACTGGGCCCAGCTTCTTGGGGGTTTCTTCAGGGAATGAGAGGTAGCGGGGTGGGCAGGATGGTGCCTGGAGCCCAGAGCTTCCAGGAGAGTCCACGTTCCTTAGGTGGAGGCACGGGATTCACAGCCACCACAGCTTGTGCTGCTTCCCTTGCAGAGTGCAGCTCGTTCTCCCCGCCCACCACGGTCATCCTGCTCATCCTGCTGTGCTTCGAGGCTCTGCTCTTCCTCATTTTCACGTCAGTGATGTTTGGAACCCAGGTGCACTCCATCTGCACAGACGAGACGGTAAGCAGGCTACCACCTCCTTTACCTGGGCTTCATGGACCCGGGACAGGTGTAAGAGCTGAGAGTCCAGGGTCAGGGACAGTGCCTTCCTTTACAGTGACCTTGGTCATGTTTGTGCAGTTCAGCTGGTCACCTAATAGCTGTGCAGCTTTACCGGGAAGGTTGCCTTTAGCAGAGTTCCTTCCTTTTCACACCCTGTGCTGCCGGGCCTTCGGCCAGGCACCAGAGAGGCCCTTCCTAGCAAGGCGAGCTCCCACGGGCCATGTCCTGACGACAGAGTCAGGACACAGGTCTGCTTCCAGCTCCCGGCTAGCCCATTCTGCTCCTTGGCAGTCCCGCTCTCCCGCCCTCTCGCCCACCGCCTCCTGTTCTGCGGTCATCTGGCCTTCTCAAGGATCCCGCAGCCTCAGAGCATTTGTCATGAGGCATTTCTGGACTTCTGCACTCTGGGGTCATGAAAGATGGGGCAGACAGCACTTTGCCCAGGATGTGGAGAAGAGCCAGGGGTCCCGAGTTCAACCCCTGGTGTCCTGAGCACCGCCCACCGTCCTCTCCACGGTAAAAGCTTTCTCCTGTGATCTGGGGATCCCAAGCTCTTCCATGACCAATGTCAGAAGACTGTTCCTTTCACAGCTGCAGATGCCCCTGGTCTATGGAACTAGAAAAGCAGAGAAGAGACAGTGTGGCCCCTTGCTGAAGTGCCGTTGGGTGCTGGCTGTGGTTCCCGGTGCTTTCAGTGTTGGGGCTTTAGCAGCTGTTTTATTTATAAGAATTAATGTCACTGGAAAAGGGTTTTGGTAAAAGTAGCCCTGGTGTAGAATCCAGCCATGTATTCAAGAGGTAAATGGGACGAGCTGCTCCACAGAACACCCGTAGGGAATCCGAAGGCGGCTGTCTGGCCCTGTCCACTTAGGGGGTGCTTCCAGGTCCAGCAGAGCATGTTCTGGGGACAGAAAGAAAACACGGTTGGCCCTAGTTGTGCTTCCTCTCGAGGGCCATTCCTAAAGGGAACTGAATTGGGAAGGAACAGAGGGGCCGAGGCTCTTGGGGGCTGGGTGTCGTCCCCTTCACCGTTGTTCTCCCAGGTTGTAAGAAAAACATGAGCTGCCTGGCTCCTTCTCACCAGAGACCACAGCAGATAGAGCTGGGGCTGGCAGCCCCTCCTCCGCATGCAGCCTACTCTTGACTGGCAGCTCAGCAGCTCCACCTAAAGGAGCGAAACAAAAGTCTCTTCCCAGCCTCTATTTTTCCTGTGAGACCTGGCAGGGGATGTGGTAGAGGCTGAGAACCCGTTGCATGGGCCTCCCCTCCAAGGGAACTCCAGGAAGACCCTCGCCATGACTGAAGCCCCAAGCTGCCCTCCCTCTAACCTGCACTGATTTCCTTCCTTCCTTCCTCTTGTGGTGACTTCTCCCTCGCCAGCTGCATCTCGCTGTCCCGCCTTCTCCCTCTGTATCCGACCAGGCCACTCAGCAGGCTCTGCCTGACCCTCCAGGCTGCTGAGAGCACCGAGCAGTCACTCGTGGATCTGCCGCTGCTCTGCTTTGCTTCCTTTTTTGTTTTTTTTTTTTTGTCTGCAAAGTGGTCATTGTAGCGCTAGGCCCCTGTGCATCTTTCCTGCCCTAACAACCATCATTGGTTATCAAATTTTTTAGCTCCTGACCCACCGAGGGCCCAGGTCTGGCACATGGACCCCTTGACTAGACAGTGTCAGTCTCATTGGCAGCAGCAACCTGCCAAGAATGCATTGTCTCTTCCTTCCTTGGGGACTTGGAATGTGTGCCCACCAGAAACAGCTTTTAGTGAGTGACGCTGCTTATGAAAGACAGAAGAAGGCTGCGTGGTGTGGGTAGCTTTACTGCTTTGAACAGGAAGTGCTGGCTCCAGTCACCTGGCATGTTGTGGACAGCCCCAAAACTACAGCAGTGAGGTGCTTGACTGAAAGTGTGATTGTTCTTATTTTCAGGGAATAGAACAATTGAAAAAGGAAGAGAGAAGATGGGCTAAAAAAACAAAGTGGATGAACATGAAGGCCGTGTTTGGGCACCCTTTCTCTGTAGGCTGGGCCAGCCCCTTTGCCACACCCGACCAAGGGAAGGCAGACCCCTACCAGTACGTGGTCTGAAGGACCCTGACCAGCATGGCCACTCAGATCACTTCATGGCACCATCCTTTCTGCTCTCATGAATGTTTAGACCGAAAGAAAAACAAAGCAACTACTCTTAAAACTTTTTTATGTCTCCAGTAAAATGGCTGAGCATTGCAGAGAAAAACAAAACATGTTTTATTTTTTAAAAATCATCCTTTTTTTTTAACAACCGAAGCTGCTTTTTCCTTCTAAAACCACTCCTCTGGCCTCTGTTTCCTCTCTGCTGTCTGTCAGCGTGACTAACGTGGAGGGTGCTGCCCAGGCCCTGCCCCTTCTGCTAATCAAGTAGCCCCGATGCCGTGCGTGGATGAACTGGCCCAGTAGGAAAGCCAAGGGGGCCGTGCCCTCCTGCCCAGGAGGCAGCGCTGGCACCCACAGGACTCAGGACCTCAGCGAAGATGATGCTAACTCCCTGAGGCCTAAGCAGGGCAGGACAGGGGCTGGAGCCTTCAGAAGGGCCATTGCACAGCAGCCTCCTCCCCAAGTGGACACCATTTGCCTCATTCTCAAAATTGATTGCCTGCCTTGTATTTGATGGGCGTGGGTGTGTGGAATGATTGGGGGGGGGATGAAGGGGTCTTTGTATTCTGAATTGGCAATTATGACCCTCTGGTTATTCAGAAGACTGTGAAGGAAAGACGTTTTCTAGTCTAAAATGCCTTGTACAATCAAAAGAACATACAATTTGAGGTCAACTACATTTTCGTATCTTACAACCATTTCCTACCCCAGTCCCCTCCCTTTTTGAGTAAGATGTCAATCAAGCCATGTTGATTCTGAGTAAACGGCAGGCCTGCCATCAAACTTGTCTCCTTTTAAGTCTGTCATGGGCTCAGGTTCTGGAGTTTCAGGCCCACCACATGTGCACAGTCTTTCCATGTCCAGCCCAGGAGGCTGCTGTCCTACCAGGCTGACTGGACACTGAGTGACATTCTCAGAGTTGCCAGGCAGCCTCCCACATGCCTGCCTCCACAGCCCACCACAGATTAGCTGTCCCCATGGGAAGTGCTTCCCGTGCAGTCTCACAGGAAGGAAGGAGCTGGGAAGGGCCAGGAGAGATGGGAGAGGGATGCCCTTAAACACGCTCGGACCCTGGACCCAGGAGTCCTCCCCTCCCATGGGTTCTAAGCAATCCCCACAAGCCTCCCTTTTTTTTTCCCCTGGGATGGAGGTGGGGATGGTGTTGGGGTTTTCACTCTCGTCCTGGGTAGGGAGAAGGGAGCAGCCCTGTGGTTTTTCAGGACTCGGTGGGACCTGCTGCCTCTTCCCGACTCTCGTCAGTGCTTCCATGTGGAAACGATGCAATAAACCTTTTCCAAACCTCGGTTTTGGCTTCGCTCTCTTCCCAGGGGGCCTGTGGGAAAAGTCAGATGAGTGTCAGGCTGGAGGGAGTTTGTTTTGTTCTTTTTCTTTTTTTCCTTTTCTTTTTTGGGGGTCTTTTTGAGACAGGGTCTCCCTGCAACCGCAGCTATCCTGGAACTCACCAGGCAGACCAGGCTGGGTTTGAACCTACAGAGATCCTCCCAAGCGCCAGGATCAAAGGCATGCCACACACACCGCCCCAAGGCTCATAGCAGCCACGTGGGTGCCCGGACCCTCCACAAGAGCAGTCAGGACTCCAACTGCTGAGCCATCTCTCCAGCCTTTGTTTTGTTCTTTTTTTTTTTTTTTTTGGTCTTTTCGAGACAGGGTCTCCCTGTAGCCCCAGCTGGCCTGGAACTCACTCTGTAGCCAGGCTGGCCTTGAACTCACAAAGATTTGCCTGCCTCTGCCTCCCAAGTGCTAAGATTAAAGGCACGTGCACCACGCCCGGCTTTTGTTCTTAAAGGACACAGATACCCCACGTGGCCAGCTCCCTTGCCTTTCTGCAGTGTGGTGTGTGTTGCACACACACCCCCACGCATGTGCTCTGTGGCTCTTGCAGGTCATTCTTGAGTGTGGGGCCAAAGCCCACCCAGCAGAGATCAAAGCTGAAAGCACCTAGAGCCTCTGCCCAGTCACTGTACCGCTCCAGGGTTCTCACTGCTGGTACCAGTGTGACAGCCGAGACACCGCTTTTAGCTCAAGTATATAATAAGTATTTGTTCTCCATGTACTCTTTACATTTATTAAAATTTTTTATTTTTGTATGTGTATGAGTGTTACTGTCTGCCTGTAGGTCTGTGCACCCGTGTCGTGCAATGCCTGCGGAGGTCAGAAGAGGGTCTTGGATTCCCCTGAACTGGAGTTCTCCTGGAATTGGAGTTACATAGGTTTCAGCCCCATGTGGGTGGGGATAACTCAGGTCCCTGCAAGAGAGAGAGTGCTCAAGATAGGCCATCTCTCCAGTCCCACTCTTTACATTTTTTTACAGTTCTCAGGTATATGAAAACAGTGTGCCCTGTTCCAAGGCCCTTCAGGTTAGAAAGGTCCAACCCTGCCTGTACCTCAGGATGGACCCTCTGGGCAGCAGTGCTGAAGCTCTCCCTACCCCACCCTCCAAGGATGAGACTTGGACTAAGGAAATAACCGGAAGGCATTTTGTGAGTGCCCCAAGTCGCTGCTTTTCTGACAGAATTTCTGAGAAGCACAGCAGCTGGTACTGCAGTAGATTTTTTCCCCGAGCCCTGAAACTAGAAGCTCATCATTAAACATGAGCAGGCTGAGGCTCCTTCACAAGTCCCATGCAGTTCCCTCTCTAGAGTTTTACAAGCCAGCTTTCAAGGCAGAGCAAAACGCTGTAGTCAAGACAGCTCTTCCCAGCGTCGCCTGCGTCTGCTGCTTTCATTTTGTCTGAGACCAGGAGCACATTTTCTGAGAGCATGATGACCAAGGTGAGTGGCTGCGGTGTGGCACACTGCATGTGGCTGTGGTGTGGCACACTGCCTGTGGCTGTGGCACGGCACACTGCGTGGTTCCCAGCTTCCTGTCACTCAGGAGCAGAGAGCACCCTGAGCTTTCCTGCTGTTTCCAGATACACTAAAAGAGCTTGGACTTCTCAGTGACCCCCATAGGAAAGTCAGGCTTTGTTAGCCAGTCCTTCAGAACAAGGATTTCCGGAAAGTAGGGGTGAAGAAGAAGACATAGCCTATTGGACTGTGTGATCCCATGTTCCTGTCTGTTGGTGTCTGAACATGCCCAAGACAGTCCTGCATGTCTTCATGGTCTTGGTAACATAACATGCACAGAGTACATCAAGGTAGCAACGTGTCTGCCCACATCTTGTCAGACCATTTCATCTTTGTGACACTTGCATCTTGGCAAGAATTAAAAGGATGACCGGCCCTTGTTCATTCTGGCTTTGCCATTCAGATACCGTCCGCCATCCTGATCAGAGACCTCACACATAAGATAAAACACCAAATGTTTATAACAAAGACCCTTGGAAGGTTGGCATCTCACAGACTCCACGAGGTTCATCTGGCCTTGCCTACCAGGCTTTCAACACCAGCTTTGAATGATGAGCTAGTGGAGGGACATGAAGGGTCCCAGCCTAGAAAGGCCACCTTTGTGCAGTTCTAGGGACACAGATCATGGCCTCGATGTTTGCAGGAGTTGGGCTTCAGGTCAGTTGTTGCTGGTGATGGGTGCTGTTGCTGCCCAGCACAGTGTGGCATGCTGACCGAGGCCAGCAGGTGTTCCCATGGGTCAGCCACTGAGCCCTTGTCCATCTGTTATCTGTGGCCTCTCTAACAAATGAATGGAAGACATGGAGCATATGAAGCAGCCCCCAGAGTGCCTTAAGCATCTTGTCATTCAAGCCTGCCTTGACCAAGGGCGTCTTTGCTGAAGAACTAGCAACAGAAGGGTGGAGCCAGGGAACCTCACTCCTCAGTGAGCATCAGCCTGTGAGTTCTGAGCCAGCAACAATGACCTGGCTTTCACTTTCCACTGGGGGCCTCATCACCCATGTGGCTGACTCATCTATTAAGTATGAAGATGTATCTGAAGCCAAGCATGAAGGGGCACACCTGACGTCCTAGCAGGTTGGAGGAGGAAGATCAGTTCAAGGTCATTCTCAGCTATATAGTAAAATGGCCACCCCATGCTATATGAGACCCTGCCTCAAAAAAAAAGGGGGGGGGCTGGAGAGATAGCCCAGATGTTGAGTGCTGACTGCTCTTGCAGAGGATCCGGGTTTGATCCCCAGCACCCACATGGTGGGTAACTCCAGTTCCGGGGGAATCTGACACCCTCTTCAGACCTCCTTGGCATTGCATGACACGGGTGCAGACCTGCATGCAGACAGTACATTCATATAAATAAATAAATAAAATAATAAATAAATAAAAATTAAAAAGGGATATATCTAACTTCAGAGTCACCTCAGAAACAATTCCCAGTGAGCCAGGCACAGTGGTACATGCCTATAGTCCTAAGACACAGGTGTTTAACACAGAAGGACAGCTTGAGTCTAGGACCCAAAGACCAACCTGGCCAATACAATGAGACTCCATGTTATAAAGAGGAAAGGAAAGAGGCCACTGAGCAGTGTGCTTTCTCAAACCAAGACCTTTGCCTCACTGGCTGCCTCAATGAAAGGAAAAGTTGTGGAATGAGAAAACAGGCCCAGGATCCCTCTCCACCTTCCGTGCTCATGGGGCCAGAGCAGAGCTGAGGGATGATGGCAGGCAGCGTGCTGGCAGCAGAACCCTCTGGGAAGACATAAGCTCTCCAGTGATCTTAAAAGGGGTTTCTTAATCCATTATAATCCATTATCTACTGTGCTCAGGATTTCACAGAATTTGGTCGTCCACCCCTGCACCCTCCCACCCCCAGCGATCTCTCGCTCCCTTCTAGGTTGCAATAGGAAAATGTTTCCTGCCATGGACTAGAGTGGAAAGTTGGGGCTCTGATGAAGCGCTCACCTGCAGGCATGGGGTGTCTAGGAGCTCAGCTGAGTCTGAGCAAATTCAGAGCTTGGGTCTCTCTACCTTCCTTGGAAGTCTTTGGCCTCATGGATTCATGTTGGGGTGACTTCCAAACCATACCTGCACAGGGGGTGCAGTCAAGGCCTGCCTGCTGACCAAGCGATAAAAAACTCCAGAGAAAGAAACCCTTGACGCTGTTTTTTGTTTTGTTTTGTTTTGTTTTGTTTTGGTAGCTCTGGAACTCTATGGAGATCAGGCTAACCTTGATCTCTCAGATCTGCCTGCCTCTGCCTCCCAGGTGCTGAAAATAAAGCATGTGCCACCACACCCACTTCGTTGGGCACTTTTTATGGATCAAATTTATTCAGAATAGTTTCACTTCAAACACAGTGCTGATACTCTGAACATCTGTCCACAGCTGCTGAGAAACTTGAGCAGACAGGCTAGGTTCTATCTGGAATTCTATGAGCTTATTGGTGTGAGTTCTAGGAAATGGGCACACAACTGGAAAGCAGCAATCTTAATCTTGGGCTTGGCATCTCCTGTCCCCCTGCACCTCTCCTGAGATCACATTAGCAGGGTGAGGCTTTGCCAGAGAACTGGGAAAACAGCCCGGAAAAAAAAAAGGCAGCTATTATAGTCCTGCTTCTTCATGACCAGCCAGCCAGCCTGGCTGAACCACTGCTGAATGTCAGTACTGACACCTCCTCACAGCAGGGGTGGTGGGAGGTAAGAACTGTGATCCTGGCATTGGATGAGTCTAAGGTAATGTTGGTAGAGCCAGTCTGTCTTAACCAGTGTCTACAAGCCTGGTCAGGCACAAGGCAGTGCCCCAGCTCTTCAACAGGCAGCAGGTGATCACGCAGAAAATGCAGAGGCTGCCATGTCATAGCTGATGCTTTAGGACAGGCCTGGCCAGGAGCCACCAGGGGGCAGCATGTCCTGTGCACATGACCTGCAGGAGGAGCCAAGATACTGGTCTGCACAGTCTGTCTACTGAAATTGCCTGCTTTCTTTCTGCTGATAAAACTAATGCCTGCTCAATGGTAAAAATATGAAACGTGGAAAAATATTCATCACCCAAGCAACAGTCCCACTGGGAAGTCCTGTGCACAGTGGTTCTCCCATGATGCCACACAGGTCATGTAAAATCATCAGCACTATTCCTTGTTGCCACAGTTTTATGGAATTACTTATTCTACTTCATACTGCAGCTGTAACCAACTTTTGATTATAATTCAGTGTTCAAGTATGTAGGGCAAGCAAAGTCTGTCTTGAACTTTTTGTTATTTAAAGTTTTCATTGTGAAATAACTTCATACTTAAAAAGCCAGCAGAATACTGTGTGTTCTATATACCATTCTGTCAATCTTATCAAAGATAAATGCCATACAACCATAATTAGAAAAAATCCCCCTAAGATTTAAAAAAAAAAGACAAAAACTTTGAAGTCTGCTTGGGTGCACATGCCTGTAGTCCTGGCTACTGAGGAGGTTGAGGCAGGAGGATTGCTTGAGCCTAGGAGTTTGATGGTAGCTCACACTATGTGACATAACAAAACTCATTTTCTCTTTAAAAAACAAGAATCCTTGGAGATTTCCCGATGCAATCACTAACCACCATGCGGGGTCCTTTGTTCGTCACTGGCTTCCTGCTGCCCTTTCCTGTCCCTCATTCCATTGTGAACGTGTCTCTTTAGCTCCTCCCATTCCTGACAGTCCCTCAGCCTCAATTTTTCATGACCTAGACTTCTTTGTGTTGAGGTTAAATTCATAAAACATAATATTGTTTTAAAGCATGCAGTTCTATGGCATTTAGCACATTTATATGCAGCCACTACTTATATCTGCTTCCCAGATTGTTCTGTCACAGACTCTGACCCTAGTGGAGCTGTAGGGGGGACTTCTGTCAGATGCTTGCTTGTTTTAGATAGAGGCTGTGGGGTTATTTTTGTTTTGTTTTGTTTTGTTTTGCCCAGAGTATCACTGGAGTGTTTCTTCCTTGTATACTAGTTGGAGGCACATGACACTGATCCATTTCATAACAGGCAGTGCTGACTTTGATCTTCGTGTTAGGTTGGTAACTGCAATGTTTCCCTGCTGTAAAGTTATTGTTACTCCCTTTGGTAACTGATGGTCTGGTATGAAGAGATAAGTTGACATCAGATCATTTATCTTTTTTTTTATTTTTGTCTCTATGAGTGTATTGACGGCATGTATATACTTGTACCTGTGTCGTGCAATGCCCACAGAGGTGCAGAGATCAGAAGAGGGCATTGGATTCCCCTGGAACTGGACTTATGGATGTTTGTTAGCCACTGTGTAGGTGCTGAGAATTGAACCCAGGTCCTCTGCAAGAGCAGCCAGTGATCTTAACCACTAAACAATCTCTCCAGCCCTGAGATCAGATTACTTAATTTACAGCTTTTTCAAAAGTCAAGAAACTTAAATCTCTGAGGTGCTTTGGGAGGATGCTGGGGGGATTGGTGTACAGTCAGATCAGACCTGTTGTGTCTCTTTCTCTTTGTGTACAACAAAAAGGATGTGCCAGTTGTGCAAGAAACTTGTGGGGAAGAGAAAAGTAGAATTAAGAGCACAGAGGTCCTCTGAGGGGAGGGTCTCAAGTCATATGTGTTAGCACATCCTAATCTGACAAACTCAGCAAATTCCCTTGGCTTCCAGAAGAAGTGGAGAAAGCGGAGGCCATGCTGGGAGGAGGGGGGTCAGCGCATCTGTAGGGGTGTTAGGGGTTTGGAGACCAGGTCTGATTTAATTCTTCTGGGCTTTTTCCCACCCTGCCACCCTCTTCCTGTGGCCTGGTGGCCAAGTCACAGCCAATGCCCAGAGCAGGTGAGTGGTCAGCTGGGGAGAAGCCTGGGGAGTGTCCAGTGCGTGAGCAGGCCTGGCCTGTGTCCCACCTGGTGCCTGCTGCATGGGGCACCTGCTGCTTCCCCTTGCGTGTTTGTGTCCCATGTGCTACCCTCACCCCTCAGCCTTCCTCATGCTATGCTTTCTGCTCCTACCATGAGCAAGGGGCCTTTATTAGTGGTTTCATCAGGTGGGTAGTCCAGGTCATGCCTGGAAGAGCCAAGATATCCTTGGCCACTGGGTGTCCGGTCCCTGCCCAGCAGTAGGTCGCTTCCTGTGTGGGTAGAAGCTGGGGGTCACTCCCAGGCCATTCCAGTGCCAGCCTGCTTGTGCCCCACACAATACCACTATACCCTAGTGGGTTTCCAGGTAGCCTGGGCCACAGCAAGCTGTGCCCTGTTGGACCCTCATTCCCTGCTGTACCAAGGCACAGGGTGTGGACGTGCAGCCCAGACCCCCCACGCTGACCTCTGCCCCATTCTCTTCCAGGGTATTGAATGCCTCCAACAAAAGAAATGCTCCAGGGAGAAGTCTTGCAGCTGGCAGTCATTTGAGGAGGCATTTGGTGGTGACTTTTCCCTGAACTGGTTCAACCCTTTCACCAGACCTTGTCAACCAGAGACGCCCATTGACAAGGACTTGGTGCGACAGGTGTCATCTCTGTCAGACATGGACAACATAGAAATAATTGAGAGCAAATTGGAAGAAACCAAAGACGAGGACTCCATGCAGGTGCTGGATGAATAGAGGCTATGGGACAGCCAGTCACCACCAGTGACAGGTGACCTTCATCCCAGGGTTTGGTGGACACCCCCCAGTTCTGCTTCCTGTGGGTTGTCTTTGTAGGTTCGGGGCTCTAGGGAGAGACACTGATATCAGAGAAGATTAACCTAGAAGGCTAGAGAGGCTGCAGCCCCTCCACAGGGAGAGCTACCTTGCCAGGCCACCTGCAGGACTCAGGACAGAGGCAGGGCTTCAGGCCTTGATCTTGGTTAAGAGAGGGCCCTACATACCAGTACACACACACACACACACACACACACACACACCCCTGCATACACACACACGCACACACACCCCTGCATGCACGCGCACAAATGCAGAACCTGTCCATGCTGGAAGTGAGCCTCAGTTATAACAGCATCAAAAATGAGCTCTGATCACATGGACACTAGACTCAGTGTAGAGCCAACCTGCCTATGGCCACAGGACAACTGGGGAGACCTATCCTGAACTCCTGTCTGTGGCCACGGGACAGCTGGGGAGACCTATCCTGAACTCCTGTCTAGGCCACAGGACAGCTGGGGAGACCTAGCCTGAACTCCTGTCTAGGCCACAGGACAGCTGGGGAGACCTAGCCTGAACTCCTGTCTAGGCCACAGGACAGCTGGGGAGACCTATCCTGAACTCCTGTGTTGTTTCGGCCTCCCCCATGAGAACCTCACCTGGAGTCCAGTGACACACGGGTGCAGACCCAACCGGACCCATTGCCTGTGTGTTTTAGAGCAGCTCCCAGAAAGAACAGCCAGGACTTGCAGACTGAGAGACCAAGAAGACACCCAGGCACTGCTGTCCCAGGACGAGCCTGGGGTATCTGCCCGTTACTGACCATCTAGACAGCTCCCATGCTCCCTGGTGGTCACTGAAGCAGCAGCTTCTGCTGTCCAACCAGTCAGATACTTTCCAGACACAGCCAGCCCCCCACCCAGGCCTTCTTGACCCATTCCCAGTACTGCTGCCACCCACCCTGGCAGAGGACTCAGACATGTGGCAGAGCCTGCCTAAGCAGGGCTTTGTGTCCCAGCTCATCCCAGCTCTAGGTGAAAGGTCTTGAGTCCTTGGGCCAAAGGAACCTTGTGGTCCTGGCAGCATGACAAGAGTTGCTATTTGAGACATTGCCAGTCTCCAGATGCTGAGATGGGAGAGATGGAGAGCCTAGTGGTGGCTTCATTCTTTGTTTTTTAATTTTTATTTATTATTATTTTTTTAATTATTATTTGTTTATGGTATTCTACAATATAAGAACACAGTTGTTTTCAGATAACATTGATGTTGCTCAGTTTGCCATACAATTAGGTAATTGGTGCATTTTGCAAGTATCTATGTCCAAATTTTGAACAACCCAAGGTTCCCATAGTCCAGTTGGAGAAGCTTGTATGCACAGGCATGTTGATCAATTAGGAGTCCAGACTATATTGCTGTAGTCTCATGATTCACCCCTATCTCTCCGCAGCCCTTACATTCTACCACACCTCCTCTTCCGCAGTTTTGTTCCCTGGGCTTTGGGAAAGGGGCACAAGTGGGTGAGAAGAAAACAGTCCACTTTCTTTGGAGCTGTCATTTTGGACTCCAGTCTGTTCAGCTTGTTTCCCTTCATGGGTTGACAGCTTTTCCAGTGATACCTTTTTAGTCATACTAACAAAGCACAAGCAATTGGATGTACAGGCTTTTAAGCAGTATTAATTATTATGTCAAGCTAAGCTGTGAACATAGACACAGATGCTTGGATGGTATGCTAATCCGCAAACTGTGGTTTCTCTATAAAGGGTGACAAGTTCTTATTGTGGCTTATAGCATCTCCTAACCATGAGAGGACATAAGCTTGTGGCATCCACTGTGAGTTATTCCTCCAAGGAGAGAGCTAATAGCCAATTAGACTAGGGATATATATATATAGACACTTGGCTGCCACTGTTGCACAGTATCTCCAGGCTGTTGAGGGGTGGCTTCCTTCTTGGGCAGTGTCCTAGGCAGCCCCTGCAGGGTAGATCTCTGCCAGAAAGCTCCTCTAGGCAGAAGCCCCAGGTAAGTGGCAGCAGGGTGCCAGCATTAACAGGTGCAGCTAGCTCTACCTGCTGCGGGCACATTTCCTCAGTGCAGGATCTGCCATAACAGAACCCAAGTTGACCATGAATTGGCATTGCTTAGAGAAACCTGTCATGTGGCTGCAGGGGCCCTACCCTGAGCAGACCTGGATGGCCTCTGTGCTCAATTGTATACCAGACACTCCAGGGCATGGAAAAGCGGGGCTGCTGTCTGGGTCCCAGGAAGCAACAGTTAGAATTAAGAAAGGAGATTTGGAAACAGGTCGTGGTGGAGTTCAGGCCCTTGAGAATGTCCCTGCATGCTGGGGCTGACTGTGCTTGAGAATGTCCCTGCATGCTGGGGCTGACTGTGCTTGAGAATGTCCCTGCATGCTGGGGCTGACTGTGCTTGAGAATGTCCCTGCATGCTGGGGCTGACTGCTTGAGAATGTCCCTGCATGCTGGGGCTGACTGCTTGAGAATGTCCCTGCATGCTGGGGTTGACTGCTTGAGAATGTCCCTGCATGTTGGGGCTGACTGCTTGAGAATGTCCCTGCATGCTGGGGCTGACTGCTTGAGGGCCACCTTGACCAGCAAGCAGAGGTAACTCCCAGCCCACAGCCACTCGTACTAGAGTGCTTCCTCTAGAAAGGTAGAGGTTGGCAGGCATTCTGCCTCCACAGGCTCAGACCCCATCCCTTCGTCCTCACCAGCTCCACCACTGTGCTAGGCCTCAGCCACATCTGTCCTTACTATGGGAGGTGCTGGACAGTCAGAATCCAGGATCATGTGGGTAGTAGCCTGTCCGGTCTGGTGCCTGCACACCAGTGCACAGTGACCTGATCTTCTCTGTGACTACTGACGTTCTGTCAACCTCAGACTAACAGCAGTGCAACTCATAAAACCACCCAGTGTCTCAGGGAGGATCTGGACACACCTGCTCTGAATAAAAGCTCTTTTCTCTACCTCTGTAGCTTGTTTTCAGCAAGATATTTCTGGTCAAGCCCCTGGGCAGCATCCCTCCTCTCAGGTCCAGTGTGCCAAACCAGCAAGACGCCAACAGCGGCCGCATGGCACAGCTCTAACAGAGCCCCTCTTGGTCTCAGCACAGGGAAAGGCAGCTTTCACCCCACAAGCAGGTGCTGGACACTTCCTAGAGCCATGGAGGTGGGCAAGAGGGGTCAGGACTGAGGTTTTCTAGCTTTGAATGCCCAGAAAGGAGAAGGAAGATATGTACACCACCCCAGAATGTTCTTCGAATAAACAAAGTAACCCTTGCCAGAGTACATGTCCACAGAGAGTTACAGTCCTTGAGAGAGGGCGGCCATCAAGAGCCCTGACCAAGGTGGCCAACCCCTTGGAGAGAGTCTGTGGATCTGAGTTCATAGGACACGACTCCCCCCACTTCACACCCAGCACAGACTACTTTAAATTGTATGTTAGTGAATAAGAAAAAAATGAGTGGGAACCACACAGCCATCTTGAGTCTCCGGAGTTTATTCAGAATATAGTGATCATCAAAGCAGACCCTGGAGGGCAGAACGAACATGGCCCCAGCTTGCTGTGCAGGGCGAGCTGCTTCCCCGGGTGCTGTACCTCAACCACAGACCCCTACTCACAGGAGGAGGTATAGACTGTGGAGTCTCCCTCCATGGCCCGCCCAGAGACAGGAGGGCCTCACGCCAGCGTGGGGCCTGCCTCTGAGAGGACAGAGTCTTGGGACAAGACTGTGTGGTCCTGTCCCAGCTCCAGGGTGCTTTCCTGGAGGCCTGCCAGCTTAGCCTTTAGGCAACCCCTGCACCTGATAGAATCACAGTCTGGTTGGAAGGTGCCTTCAGCACCGGTGAGCCCGTGGCCTGAAAAAATGCTCACTTCTAGCATCTCTGCTAGCTCTGAGCTTTATACTCACTCTAGTTGATGGATCTGTGGCTCTGGATGGATATGTTCTGTACCCAGACAACAGTACCACCTTTTGAGGCCATGACTCGAAAGTATGTGTTTGTGAGATGTGTCTGCCCAGGCTGTGTGCTTCAAGCTGGAAAGGCATGCCCTGGCTTTGCGGGCAGCTGCCTGTTGTCTGCACTGGCCTTGTAGCTCTCTCTGTTGCTGGACTGGCTCTGAAATCTGCCCTCACATGAGCAATCAAATATAATCATCCCTGGTCTGAAAGCTACATACAAATTAAGAAGTGCTAAAATGCCAAGCTAGCCAAGGCTCAGAGCCAATCAGGGCCCCTGCCTCCATCTCCACAGCAGCAGACAGGCTACTCAGTGATGAGAACCATCTTCTCAACGTGGACCTCCTTCACTTCTCTGGAAGTAAACCTGATGATGAATTTCCTGGGTCCAGTCTTCATTGGGACACATCTCATTTCAAACACGATGGACTGTCCAGGCTGCAGTGTTCTAGAAAATTCAAAGACACACAGATGTCAGCCAAAGATGCAATGGGAAGATGTACATGTTAGAAGATTCAGCAGTTAGGATTCCCAATCCCCAGCACCCACATGGTGGCTAACAACTGTCCTAACTCCAGTTCCAGGGGATCTGATGCCCTCTTCTGTCCTCCACAAGTATTACACAACACAGGTGCACCTGCATATATGCAAGCAATACACTCAAACATAAAATAAAAATAATAAAAATTTTTTTAAAAAAGAAATCCTGGTCTTAGAGAAACAAGTGTCAGTTGGGGTTTCTGAGATCTAGACATCTGGTAATAAATAGATCATTAGGAACAAAGCATTAGTTTGGCAAAATCCTTTACTGGATGTCAGGATGCCAGAATCAATTACACTTTTCTATTCCAGCAGACAGAGAACAATAAGATGCACCCCATGCATGAAAGCAGCAAGGCTGGACTCTACCTGGGAACTGCTCTAACTAGAAATGTGCAATCACATACCAAGAAGACACGTGAATAAATGGGAATGCATCCCACATCCCTGTAAGAGGATGCCTTGATTGTCACTTACTTGGCACAATGTAGTTTCAATCTAAATCTCAACAGCCTTTAAAATAAATGTCAAGGGGCTGGAGAGATGGCCTAGCGGTTGAGAGCGCCGACCGCTCTTACAGAGGACCCGGGTTCGATCCCCAGCACCCACATGGCGGCCGAGAGCCGTCTGAAGCTCCAATTCCAGGAGAACTCCAGCTCCAGGGGAATCCGAGACCCTCTTCTGACCTCCGCGGCATTGCACGACACGGGTGCACAGACCTACAAAAAAAAAAAAAAAAAAAAAAAAAAAAAAAAAAAAAAAAAAAAAAAAATAAAAAAAAAAATAAATAAATGTCAAAGGGGCTAGAGAGATGGCTCAGCAGTTGAGAGCACCGCTGCTCTTGAGGAACCTGGGTTCGATTCCCAGCCCCCACATGCGGCTGAGAACCGTCTTTAAACTCCAGTTCCAGGGGAATTTGATGCCCTCTGACCTCCGCGGCATTGCATGACACAGGTGCACCAACCTACATGCAGACAGTACGCTCATACACAAAAATAAATTAAAAAAAATAAATGTCAAGATGATTCTAGAAGGTCTATTTGTGAGAATCTGTGCCTCATGTGCTGCACAAATCCTGTTATTTAAATGGCACAAGATTGCCTTAGAGGACATATGAGGTAGCCAGTTAGCCCGGAGATCTATCAGATCTGGGGAGTAGCTATTACAAAGGCTACTTCAAAGTACTAGAGAAAGGCAGATTGGTTTTTGTTGTTATTACTGTTGTTTTGTTTGGGGTTTTAAAAGATCTTTTTTTATTCTGTGTGTATAAGTGTATTGCCTGCATGTCTGTAAATGAACCTGTGTCATGCAATGCCTGCAGAGGTCACAAGAGGGTGTCAGGTCCCCTGGAACTGGAGTTATGGATGGTTGTTATCCACCATATGAGTGCTGGGAACCAAACCCAGGTCCTCTGTAAGAGCAGCCAGTGCTCCTAACCGCTAAGGCATCTCTCCAGTCCCTTGTTTTTTGTGGGTTTTTTTTGTTGTTGTTGTTTGGTATTTTTGAGACAGGGTCTCCCTGTAGTCCCAGCTGGCCTGGAGCTCACTCTGTAGACCAGGCTGGCCTTGAACTCACAGAGATCCAGGACACTGGGGCTACAGAGAGACCCTGTCTCGAAAACGCCAAAAAAAAAAAAAAAAAAAAAAAAAAAAAAAAATAAGGTCTCTTACAATATAGCATGAGAGGATGTTTGATAAAGCTAGGACTCTACATTAATCCACCTCCCAAATAAAATTTATAGTAATACCTAATTATGTAAATAAAACTAGAAGTTGTAGGACAAATGTAGACTATTTTTATTTTTTTGTTTTTTAAGACAGGATCTCCCTGTAGCCCCAGTTGGCCTGGAACTCACTATGTAGATCATGTTGGCCTTGAACTCAGAGATCTGCCACCCTCTGCCTGCCAAATGCTGGGATTAAAGGCATGCACCACCATGCCCAGCTTCTTTCTATATTCTTGGAATAACATGAAACTCGGTATCCACAAAGGAAAATATTAAAATTTTAATGTAACCAATTTTTTCCATTTCAGTGGTGACAGACAACTTGGGGTTTTAAGACAACCTGGGACTAGGGGTACACCTGGGGCTGGGGGTACAGTGTAGAAGGGGAGCACTTTCCAGCATGCACAAAGCCTGGGGCTCGACCCCCAGTACAGTGGCCTAAAGAAACAAACTTCTGGCTTATAGAACGTAGCGGAACAAGGGGTAGAGGGAACACTAATGCATCTCTCACCTCCATCAATGAAGCTCCCTCATGCAACAGAAGGCAGGGAACACAAAAGGACACAAATGGCCAAAGCTTAGGGAATAAGGATCTGCAGAGTGTGGGTTCTTGGATAGGATTCCTGTATTAAACTTTACCTACCCTGGGCTCAGGGACCATTGCAGAAGAGGGGGCAGAAAGATTGTAAGAGCAGGGGAAGAGGTGCATGATCTCGTGGAGTCTTGCACGCTCCTGGGACCTTGCTCAAATGAATCTACAATGGTGTCATCACGTACAAGATGCGTGCAAACTCAAGCAGACAAAAACCGAGAATAGGCCAGGCATAGTGGCTCACGCCTTTAATCCCTGCACTTGGGAGGCAGAGCCAGGGAATCTCTCGCAGTTCAAGGCCATAGTGAGTCCAGGACAGCCGAAGCTACAGGGAGACCCTGTCTCAAAAAAGACAAAAAAAAAGGAATAGAGCTGTGGAAATGGGCAATGTTCTCCAGTCTTAGCTGAGCACTGCTGAGTGAAGCAGAGCTGATCTTCTTTAAGGGAGTGACTCTAGATAGGCTGACGAGCCCCCAGTGGGTGAACCTGCACTGAGCGATGTCTGGTTACACCAACTTGACTGGATGGGCCTCAACATAAAGGACAGAATGCACGAAATCCGGTGGGGGGCTATGGAGGTGCAGATGGAGGAGGGATAAAGATGATTAAGATGTTTTGTAAGAAATACACAAAAATTCAATAAAAATATAGAAAAAGGGGAGAAATGAACTTCCATGAACAACTGACAGTACAGCGTTGTGAGTAGCGACTGCGCTGTAAATGGCTTCCTAGAAAAAAGGACATGAGCAGGCAACTCAAGGAGATAATTAACAAGAACATCTGAGTTCAAATACAGCTGAGAATGAAGACAATGAGATGCTATCAGACTCACAGGAAGCAAAAGGCTCTGTTGTAGAGTTGCTGGCGCACTCATCTGGAAGCCGTTTGGCATTAGCGGCATGTGTTACATTTTTACTGTAACCCAGACTGGGAGTCCATATCTCAAAAGGGTTTTCCCTGGTGTGTGAGACATGTGCACACAGTCTGTGTTGCTAGCACAGCTCAGGCAGGCAGACTCACCCTCGATCCAGGGACTCTGAGGAAATGATGCCCAGGCTTTCCACCGAGAACCTCATTTGAGTCAGAGGGATGGGCAGGGTGTTCATGAGCTTGCAAGTGAATAGGAGTTCCTGGTGGACCTTGCCTGTACTCGGCATCTAGTAGAGTTGGCAGTGGAGAGAAGACAGATGACAAACCAAAGCTGAGTAGAGCCTGGATGGCCGCTTCCAAGACACAATTCTTGGTCATGTCTCTGAACCCAGTGTGCAGCAGGCAGGCCTCTCAGGAGACACTAGCAGAGAGACACTAACTGTTCTGCCTGTGCCTCGCACTTAGCATCTGTGTTTGCAGAAGCTCACATGTCAAACTTTGTCAGACATATTTTTAAGGAACCCAGGGTGTACAGTCCTATGCCAGCCAGGGGTCCTAGCCTGCCTTACATCCTAGATTTGTTCAGCCTATCAGGATCCCTTTTTGCCAAAGTGAGCATCTTTAGGGAGTCCTGGAAACAGGTCTCGAGAGCCAAATGCATGTGCCAACCACAGCTCCTGGCCACACACCAGAGCTCCGTGCTGGACTCTGAACATGGGTCGCACCTCACCAATGACCCAAAATGGCAAGTTGCCTCACAGAACAGCCCAGAGAAATACACCCAAAGCCGGAGCACTTGAGACTCACTCCCTCTCCGTACCCCCAACCTGGTCCTGGCTGCACCCTCACCTTCAGGTCCCCACCTTCCCTGCCCAGAGCACCCCAGGCTTGCACTGTTCCATACACGTTTCATGCTTCATCTCATTCTGAAATTCTCCTTCAAATACTCCAAGTCCCTGAAACAGCACCTGCGCTCTGCTGGCACCACCGCATCTCCAGCCACAGTACAGACTCATTAACTAAATCTTCTAATTCCTAAAGCACAGTCAGTGTAGGTACAGAATCGGTGGCCTGAGAAGGCCAGGGTGCCCACTCTCAAGGCAATGAAAACACCCTTCAAACAGCCTGGCATCTGGAATGTGTATTCTCTGAGCTGCAGAAGTCTATGAAGTCACATGAGGTGGCAGTGAGACCCTCAAGAGAAACTCTTTGCTTAAATCAGTGGCCTGTGAGGCAGAAGGCTCTGCTTTGCCAAGGAGGGGCCAGGCCAGTGCCCTACCATGGCTGAGGAACAGACACATGGCTGTGTTCTTGGGCTGAGCAGCCCCATGAATGGCTCACTTGCTGAGGCACAGACACTCAAGGAAAGCCCTCAGGCCAGGGCTCATCAATGAAGGCCCTTGGTAGGTCACCATAGTGCAATGACATTCTCATGCACAAGCTGGACTCAATCTGGAAAGGGGAGCTTGGCATCTGGGGAGGAGGGCAGGAGAGAAATCTCACTACACCAGTCATATCTTTAGAATGTTCTACTCTGACTTGGATTACTCAGGTTGCCAGGGTTGGGGACAAAAGTCTTCACTGGCTGAGCAATCTTGCCAGCCCCTTTGATTATATATATATATTTTGTTTGTGTTGTTGTTTTTTTGTTTGTTGTTTTGAGACAGGGTCTCCCTGTAGCCCCAGCTGTCCTGGAACTTTTCGAGACAGGGTCTCCCTGTAGCCCCAGCTGTCCTGGATTATATTTAAAACAGATAACATAGAGTCTTCTTCCAGTAAGTTCCAAGTCCAGGCTTCCTGGGTAGGGGTTGATTTTCTGTGTGGGTCAAGCCTTGATTCTCTGCATGTCTTGAAATTCTTGTTGAACGTTGAACATGGAGTGTACAGTGTTGTGGGCGTGTGCTGCTACTGCAGTGCACCTGCACTGGGCTCCCTGCGGCACCTCTGCACGTCTGTATTCATCTTGTGTGGCCTCTAAATTCTTCAGTTTTAAGTGGTCAGCTGGTGACTGCTCTGAAGTTTCCTTAATGGCCTGGGACCATTACGCTGACTTTCCTTGGCCCACAAGCTGACCAGTGGGGGACACACTAGTGTTCTGCCTTAGCCTTGACCTCAGTTGTACAGAACCTCAAGATCTTTCAAGGTGAAGCGCTCAGCTTGTTTGGTCTTTGTATTTTCTAGGAAAGCATAAAACTTTTCAAAGCCCTGGGACAGCTCATCTCTCAGCTTGTCTATCAGGTTTTTGTTTAATTGCCGTAGGCAACTGCAGTGTTACATCATTTCAGGTATTTTGGTAAACAAATGCTCCAGGGAAGATGGAATGAGTAAGATGAGTCAGGTAAGAATGATCAGCTCTGTGAATGGAGATTTCCAGGGACCTGCCGTATGTCAGATTCCCTGGAGGTGAAAGCTGTGGGGTGCTCGAAACCCATGCACCCCCAGAGGAGGCGAGGCTGTTGGTTTCACTGTGACTGTGGGTCTGGGAGGAGGGAAGGCAAGGGGAACCATACGCCTTCTGAGTCCTCCTGTCCTGTTCTTGTCTTCCTCTCTTCTGCTCCTGCCCCCCCCGCTGACCCTCCCCCCCACTGCTCGCCCATCCTCCCTGCTCCTCCTTCTCCTGCTGGTTATATTTCTCTCCCTCCTCCTCCTCCTCCTCCTCCTCCTCCTCCTCCTCCTCTTCCTCCTCCTCCTCTTATTCCTGTTTTCTGAGTTAGGATCTTGCTCTAGCTGGCCTGAAACTTACTATGTAACCCAGATTGGCCTCAAACTCATGGCAATCCTCCTGCCTCAGCCTCTCAAGTGCTGGGATTCTGAGCATGAGTCACCCTGTCAAGCTCAGTGCATTAATTTCCAGAGTCCCGGGCAAGCTAAGGGACAGCTTTGTTCCCGCTGCTTCTGGAGGACTTCTCCCCGCCACTCCCACTTACGACAAGGCCCAACACAGGGTCTCGGGTGCTTCTGGGTGAATCCATACTTCCTGGGTGAGCCGCCTTCAGGTCAGAAGGGCTCCTACCTGGAACCTGGAAAGGGGCCTTTGGGGCCCCCTGGTTGGCCGATCTTCGGGCCATTGTGTTCATAAGAAATATGGCATGTAGTTTTTCCAAACGGGTGTTTGTTGAGAAGTGATGAATCAGGCAGGTTGTGTGTTTTTGATTTTTGGCAAACTGGATTTAAATTAAAAAAAAAATTTATTTGGTGTGGTGGCACACGTCTTTAATCCCAACACTTGGGCGGCAGAGACCAGCCTGGTGTACATAGCGAGGAATTCCAGGTCAGCTGGGCTACAGGGAGACTCCCATCTCAAAACAAACAAAGAAACAGAGAGACAGGCAGACAGACACATTGCAGT
>VZQC01010491.1:0-70810 GCA_009823505.1 Rhizomys pruinosus
TTTGTTGTGTATGTGTGTGTTTGTGTTTGTGGGTGTCCATTTGAGTGTGGGTATCTACAGAGGCCGGAAGAGAGCGTTGGTCAGGTACCCTGGACCTAGAGTTATAGGCTGTTGGAACTGAATTCATGTCCTCTGGAAGAACAGCAAGTGCTCTTAACCACTGAGCCATCTCTCCATCCCCTCTATGATATGTGTGTGTGGGGGGGGGGGAGTGATATGTGTATGTGAGTATGCATATTCATGTGTATGAGTGCATGCATGTATGCACACATGTGGGCATGCATGTGGAGGACAGACATTTAGGTTGGCCATCCATCATCTTCAGTTACTCTCCACCTTTATTTGAGGCAGGGTTCCTTTCCAAAGTTGGAACTCACAGATTCAGCTAGTTGAGTCAGCTTGCTCAGGAGGCTCCTGTGTCTGCCTCCCAGGATTTACATGGTTGCTAGGGATCTGAACTCTAGTGCTCATACTTCCAGGGCCAGCAGTTTACACACTGAGCCATCTCCTCAGCCTCTATGATGTTTTGGGGCTTAACCGTGCATATATCTACAAATAAAATGTTATAGTTATCAACTATGTAATGTATTTATTAAATTCTCATGTTAATTATATGGTTTATAACTGAGTTGTTTTATAGTTTTATAGTAGTCTACAAGCCCTCCTTGAAGAATGGCTATTTTATATCTAATATCCCAAGCTTGCCTTTTTCTACTAGTTTGGACTTTCAAAGAAATGTCAGTGAGATTGGGTGAGAGTAGACACTTATGATTTCTGATCATGAATGCTTTCCACGTATCACAAGGCAATGTGAATTTTCTTTAAAATTTTTTTTTTACAAATATTCTCTATCAGACTCATGAAGTTTAGCTAAGGTTTTTCTTAAGGCTTACTTTTATAAATTGCTTTTTCTGCATCAATGGTATGGTGATTTTATTATTTTCTTCATTATTTTGTTAATGTGATTAATTAAATTGTTTAGTTCCCTTCTCTTTGGGGGAAAAAGTGTTATGAAGCATAATGCACATACCAAAAAGGTCACAAATATTTAATGTATAGCTCAGTGAATTTTGACAAACAAATTTAATGTGATTGACTGTCATATGAAGTCATAGCCATTACCAGACCACCCAAACCTGCCTGTGTGACACCTCCAGTGTGGAGATTAAGGTCACCAAAAAACTTAACTTCGCAAACATCCAGATTTGAGGAAGGGACCATCTGGCTTTCTTCATTCAACACAGTGTGTAATTAATCCTGGTTACCACAAACAGTATGCCTCTGTAGTTTGTTTATTCTCATTACTGGATACTGTTCCCTAAATGAGTATGTGATAGTTTATTTACCCATTCTACTGCTTATGGATGTTTGGTTTGCTTATTTATTTTTGGCTCTTATGATTAGCTCTTTTGAAGATACAAATATGCAAATACCTCTAAGAATGGAGTTGCTGAATCCAAGGATGTAGGTCTATTCAGCTTTAGTAGGTACTGTTCCACAGTTGTGCACTGTGATTGTACCAATCAACACTCTTCACCAACAGTAGATGAGAGCTCACTCTCACTGACCAGCAAGAATTATTGATGTATCTATAAATACTACAGAATATCCCCCCTTCCCATAGTGGTGAGTGAGGGCAGAGCTGGTCTGAGGTCAAATGGAGTAAATAGTGTGCTTTCTACATTCTTACACCTTCTGTCAGGTTGAATACGCTGCCTCCAAGACAGGGCAAGCAAGATGCATTAATGGAATGGAATGGTGTTACTATTCTCTATAATTTGTTTTATGGAGAGAGGCATGTGGGTGAAAAATTGGAAGTCTATAAACTCCATTACAGATATGGTTTGTGAAAGAGTAAGCAGAACTTGGAAATACACTGTGGAAGGAACTTGAAGATTATGTTTCCTGCCCTGTCTCCTCTTAGGAGTGTTTATAGTAAGTACATGCTATTGATTATTCCATATATTACATCAGAAAAAAATACTTGGGGGGGCAACTGAAGAAAAGTAAGGGGGCTTCTGTTATCCAGGAACTCAGTTCCTCAACACAATGAGGCAGAACATTTCTGTGCATTTCGATGGACCTCTGAAGAACATTTGAACTGACAGCATTGTTTTCCCAACCTCAGCACTGACAACTTGAGATATTTTTTCCTAATATTAAATTTTACATTTTCTATCTTCATCATTTTTGGCTAGTTTTATCTTTCCTTTTTTCAGCTGTCATATAATGTAAGTGTGCACTTGGTTGACAGAAAGATCATTCTCATTTTTAATTCCTCCCTCCCTCCTTCCATCTCTCCCTCCCTTTCTTCTTTCTTTCTTTCTTTCTTTCTTTCTTTCTTTCTTTCTTTCTTTCTTTCTTTCTTTCTTCTTTCTTTCTTTCTTTCTTTCTTTCTTTCTTTCTTTCTTTCTTTCTTTCTTTCTTTCTTTCTTTCTTTCTTTCTTTCTTTCCCTTCCTCCCTCCCTCTCTCTCTCTCTCTCTCTCTCTCTCTCTCTTTCTTTCTTTCTTTCTTTCTTTCTTTCTTTCTTTCTTTCTTTCTTTCTTTCTTTCTTTCTTCACCTCTTTACATAGCTCAGGCTAGCCTCAAACTCACTAAGTAGGCTTTGGTGCCCTAAAAATCATGAATTCTGCCTCATTTTTCCCAGTGCTGGGATTGCTGGCATGAGGAATTACGGCTGGCTTCTAGTCTTTGTTGCTGGGGCTAATTCCCTGACCACCTCTGATGCTCCATGAAGAGGGCTTAGGGGAGAAGTGCGGACCAGCCGCTGATTGGGATGGGGCTGAGCGAGGGAGTGAGTGCCGAGGATCCTGAACAAAAACCCACACGAGACAGGAGTGTGTCTAGGCAAAAGCTCATTTTATTGCATCCAGTAGCGGTTTATATCTCTTTGGCGAGCGGGGCGGGAGAAGTGAAGGTGACTGGGATCCTGGGCCAATGGTAACCGAGCTTCTCAGCTGTTTCCAGGCAACAGGACTTCTCATCTGTGTCTAGGCAACCGGCAGGTGCATCTAGGTTGCAACTAGAAGACCGGCCTTCTCAGCGTGCCCAGGCAAAGCTGTTTTTTCAGATAAGGCTATGCTGAGTCATTACAATGCGGAATTGACTTACTTTTGAAACTTACAGACAAGTTGCCAAACTTTAGGGCAGTCACAAGAGATTACTTGTAGGCCCCATGGTTCAGCAGGCCCAACGCTTTGTTTTAAATTTTGTGTTAGTTTCGAATCATAACCTGTGTTGTGGTTCGCATGTGAGCTGTCCCTCAAAGTCTCATGTGAGTGACCGCTAGATGTCAAGCTGGTGGCATTGTTACAGAACTTCAGGATGTAGCTATTTGGAGGATGTTGGACATTGGGGTTGCACCTTGAAGGTTATAGCTCCAGCCCCCATTTACCCTGAGCTTTTTGCTTCCTTGTTTGTGGAAATGTTACTTATAGTCCCTGCTCCCCTACCCAGAGCCCCAGCCACCTGCCTTCCCTGTTTTCGCCGACCTTGTGCTAGATAGCTTCAGTAGTCAACTTGACACACCAGGGAAAAGGAAACCTCAATTGGGGGATTTCCTCTATCAGTCTAGCCTGTGGCCATGTCTGTGAGACATTTTCTTGGTTCTTGAGTAATGTGGGAGGGCCCAGCTCAATGTACTGGATCATGCTTCCCCTGGGCAGGTGGTCCCGGTTTATATAAAAAAGCAGGCTGAGCACAGGCCAGAGGCCCAAGCTGGTAATCAGTGTCCCTCCAGGATCTTTGCTTCGTTCCCTGCCTTGAGTTTCTTGAGCTGAGTTCCTATCCTGGCTTCCCTCAATAATGAACTATGATCAGGACATATAAGCTAAATAAACGTTTCCCTCCCCAAGATGGTTTTGGTCAGAGTGTTTTCACAGCAGTTGAAAGTTAACTAGGACAGACCAGTCTCCTTAAAGCCTAACCCAAAAGAAATCCTTCCTCCCGCTGGGCGTGGTGGCACACGCCTTTAATCCTAGCAATTGGGAGGCAGAGGCAGGTGGATATTTGTGAGTTCAAAGCCAGCCTGGTCTACAGAGTGAGTTCCAGGACAGCTGGGGCTACAGGGAGACCCTGTCTCGAAAAGACCGTACTTCCTCCAGGACAGCCACACACCCCAAGAACTCCAGACAGCTGCCACAACTGGAACAAAAACGTCATCTGAATACTTAAAGCTATGGGGGACACTCATTTCAAACCACCACATCGTTCCACTCCCTGGCCCCATAGGGGCTCGACCATATTAAAATTGCAAAATGCTTTGTCCAACCTTTAAAAGTTCCCCATAGTCTTTACTCAGTCTCAATTCTTTTTCAAATAGTATATACTCCCAAGAAGTCTCTTCTGAAACCCAGGTTAATCTTTTAACTGTAAGCTCTGGTAAAATCAAAAGGCAACATACAGTGAAACTGAAAACACATTCCCATCCCAAAAGGGAGGAATAGAGGTATGAAGAAATACTGGAGCCAAAACAAGACTGAAAACCAGCAGGGGAAAAACCAAGTCCAGTAGCTACACATGCAACCTCTGGGACTAGACTTCCAAAGGGCTTAGATAACTCAGCTCTTCCAGCTTTGAATGCAACATACATCTCTTCCTTAACAGCTTTGCTTGCAACATAACATCTCTTTCTTAGGCTGTTACCATTCCCTGTATGCAGTTTTCCTTGGCAAATATCTCACATTTCTGGCATCTTGAATGTCTTTGCTGCCAACCAGGCTTAACATTTACAGCTTCACTCAATGGACTATTAGGACCTTCTTTATTCAGGGCCTTCTTTATTCAGGGAAACACCTGCTGCACTGTGCCTGACATTGGCAGCTCTCTAAAACTGCGGAGGAAGAACTGAATGACCCCTTCACTCTTGCAAAAACTTCATGCCTCTAAAGACAGAACCACGTGGAAATGAAATTGTGAGTTTGGCTGCCAAAGTCGGGTGACTCTCTCCTACTTTAACCACATTTGTCATTTTTCTCTGCCCAGGACCTGTGAGGGCAGAAGAATCCCTATTCTTCCTTCCACACTGGAGGTTACCTGGGTAGTGGTCTTTTTTGCCCCTGGAGGTTTACTGATTTGTTCTTCTAACCTTGGTAAATTCAGCGGCCTTCCTTAATCCAATTTAATCTCACCCCTTTCCCCAGGTTTACCTTTTGTAATAGCTTAAGGCCTTTCCTAATTTCAACTTTAGTCTCAAAGCAACATTCATCTATTCAATGCTGTGAACCATATAAATATTCACAATGGGCCTCAAACTCCCCAATCAAAAAGGAATAGACTGGGATAATGGATTAGTGACAACAAAACCCAATCTTAGTATATGCTAGTCGTACAAGAAACCGCATCTACAATTCAAGGATACGGCCACACACTTAACGGGTGAAGCGTGGAAGCAAAGATATTCCAAGCCCAAATACGGATTACCCAAACAAGAAAAGCGGGCCTGCTGGCATATTCTCACATATCAGACAAAAATAGACCTCAAAGTAAAAAAATTTCAAAGAGACAAAGACAGCGCGCCATCTACCAGCCTTAATTAAGGACACAATCGCACAGATCGCAACGATTTCACAATAAGATAAACTAACTATACTGCACCAAACATCAGGCAACCAAACTTTATAAAGACATTTATTCAGGATCTCAAGGCACAATTTAACCCAGCACACTAATACTAGGGGCCTTCAACACCCCACTAAGCCATCCTTCTAGACGAACCACAGGACACAAAAAGGGATAAACAGAGAGACCTCTAAACTAAACAATTTTGGGGACCCACCACCTTACCACAACATAGGACTCACGACGCACATCTCACCGAATACTTAATTCACCCAAACACCAGACGAGACACATACCACTTTCTTAACTCAGCAACCTCCACTTCGGAACATTGCTCCAGAATCGACCATATCACTGCGGAACACAGGCGACAAAAACTCACAAATATAACAACAAGTTCATGAAATTAATCTCATAGCATTCTATCAGACCATCCGGCTGCAATAAAACTCAATATCCACACCAAGATAAACCCCACAACCTACAGGAACACACTCGGAGACTAAACAACACTCCTCTGAATAATGAATGGGTTCAAGGAAAGAATTAAAAAAAAAGAAAATAAAAACATTCCTTGGCAACGAATGGACAATGCAACATAACCAACACAGCAAAAATCTAATATCGGGACCGAATTTTACAAACTAGCAATGCCTCAAAGAGGGCAAGCTTATAAGCTCTAAGTGCCCACATTAAAAAAAACAGAAAGAGCATCAGTGAATGATTTAACACTGCACCTAAAAACAATTGAGAAACAAAACCAAATGCAACCTCAACGCGAGCCAGACAAGAAGAAATACAAAAAAAAATTCAGACAGCACGAGATAATGACAATAGAAACCAAAGAAAACAATAAAAATATCAATGATTCCAAAAGTTGTTTCTTTGAAGGAATAAACAAGGTAGACCGACCTCTAGCCCAGATAACCAAAACAAAAAACGGGAACAACTAACCAAATCCAACCTAGAACCTCTAGTGATTGAAAGGGCGGAAATATCACAACAGACAATGAAAACATATCCAGGACAAATCATAGCGGTGGATACTTCAAAAGACTTTAATACTTACTTACCTTAAAGTTGAAAAGACCTTTTAGCAAGAAAATGAGACAATGAATACTCCTTGAAAATGTCCTAGCGGAATCAACTAAGCTCAACCAAGAAGAGATCGACAGCCTAAAACACTAAACAGACCAATTAGTTACTGGTAAGAATTGAAGATGTAATAAGTTAGCCTCCCAACCAAAAAATGACCCAGGCCCGGAATCGGATTCACGGCAGAAGATTTCGAATTATAAAATCACTTCTCCGGTAGAAGACTTCAACCATTACTTAACTTAAACATATTTTTTCACGAAGGATCACAAATGGGAGGACTATCTCCCCAAATTCCCTTCTGCATTGAAGCCAGCAATTTACGCTACTTACCAAAACCAGGGAAAGATACACACCAAGCAAGGGAGAACTATAGACCCCATTTCCCTAATGAACACACATGCCAAAAATTCTAAACAGAATACCGGCAAATCACATACCCGAGTTCACAATCAAGAGAAATTACATCCACCCTGATCCAAGTTGGATTTACCAGGACATGCAGGAAGATGTCAACATTTACGAAAATCAATAAACATCATCAAACATTATCAATGGACTGAGGGACAAAAACCACGCCATCATTTCAATTGATGCGAAGAGGAAAGCCTTTTTTGACAATGTCCAGCACCCTTTCATGTTTTAAGTCCTGAAGGGAATTGGTCTGGAGGGATCATCCATCAATGTAATCAAAGCCTATACCAGAAAACCCACAGCCAATATCTCCTCAAATGGGGAAATGACAGAAGCATTCCCGCTTAGAAGGTAGGAACTCGGCAAGGCTCGCCCCCTGTCCACCAACTCCTCTTCGGAAATATAGTGCTAGAAACCTAGCTAGGGCAATAAGGCAAAAAAGCGGCAAGATTAAAGGAGTTTAATTGGAAAAGAGGAAGTCTATCTATCCCTTTTTGCTGATTGATATGAAAGTTTACCTAACGGATGCAAAAAAACCTCCACCAAGAAACTCCTAGAAAACGATTAAAGAGGCGTTTTTGGCTTAAAGTGGGGCAGAGATAACAAAATTAAACTAAGAAATCAGTAGGCCTTTCTTCGTACACCAAACAAAACATGCAATGGAAGAAGGACTACAAGGAGACCTTCCCACTGCACAATAGCCTCAAAAACAATTAACTACCAAGGAACAAACCTAACAAAGCACCAATGAGATCTCTACAACAAGAAATTTTAAACCCCTGCAAAAAGAGAAATTTTGAGGAAGGACATCAGAAGATGGACACAACCTCCCATGCTCCCATGAGATTGGTCGAAAAATAAATATAGTAAAGATGTCCATACTACCCAAACTAGTGTGCAGTTTTAATGCGATCCCAATCAGAACCCCCAAGAGTTTCTTCAAAAAAAAAAAAAAAAAAAAAATGCTCAATATTCATTTGAGAAAACAAAAGACACCATTGAATAGCCAAGCAACCCTGAGTTGAAAAGAGCAATATGGGGGATCGTCAAAAATATACAGACATCAAACTGACTTACTATAGGGTCGTAGTCATAAAGACAGCCTATAGGTACTGCACAAAAACAGACCAGTTAAACAATAGAAAAAAATTGAAGACCCAAACTCAAATACATACAATTTCAGCCAACAAACATGAGTACATACAACTTCAACCACCTAATATTTGACAAGGGGGCAAGAAGACACAATGGGAGAAAAGACAGCATCTTCAGGCCAATGGGTGTTGGCAAAACTGGACACCACTTGTAGAAGAATCTGAAATTTAAACCCCTACGCTCTCTCCTCTGCTTACAAACGCGTCAACCTCAGTGGACCCAAAAGACCTCGATCTGAAACCCCAAACTCTGGAGGTGATAGAAGAGAGCTTCGGACGCAGACTACAAGACATAGGTAGGAAAAGATACTTCCTAAATCAGACAGCAGCTGCCACAAGAATTAAGATCGCACAAATTGACAAAATGGGACCTCAATTTAAACTCAAAAGCTGTCTGTACATCAAAGGAACGCAGTAAAGAGAAGTGAAGAGAAGCCCACAGAGTGGGAGGAAACACATTTCACAGCAAGATACATCCTGACGCAAAGCACTTAAGATTTCCAGAGTATACAGCTACTCAAAAAACAAAGAAGAAAAGCAAAACAAATGAAATCCATTCAAAAGATGGATGCACTGAAATACTGAATAGAGACTTCACAAGGAGGAGTTTTAGAGATAGGCTGAGGAGACAACATATGCTTAAGAAGTGTCAACATCTTGATACATTAAGGAAATGCAAATTAAACCACTGGCTGAGATATCACCTTACTCCGATAAGACTAGCTCGAGGATGCAGGAGACGATGAACTGACTTCACCAAGTGCTGGAGACTGGTTTGTGGCGGAACAGGCGGAACACTCATACCCAATTCCTGGTTGGGAATCGTAAACTTGCTCACAGCCAACTATGTAAACGCACGTGTGGAGACCCTTAGAAGAACTCAAAAATGAAGCCTCATTCCCATTTAGAGCCCCAGTTCATACTACTAAGGTATATTGTACCCACAAGGCACACATACTTACTGCAACAGATACATGCGCAACAGCTATGTTCTAATTGCCCAGCTACTGTTACACAATGAGCAAAAAGCTTCTCGAAACCAGCCCAGGGTGCCTCCATGACGACGGGAAGTGCGATATGAGTAAAATGTATAACGTACATGTATACAATGGAATTATATGCAACAGTAAAAGAGAGAGACAACATCATGAAATTTGCCAGGTAAATGGAATGGAGCTGAGAACCCGAGGAAACTTGATTGTTAAGTGAAGAAACACCAGTCCCAGAAAAACCAAACACGACAAAATGGTGTCCGCTCATCATGTGCGACTGCTAGTACCACCAACCCCCTATGAGTATTAAATAATTCTTTACTCATCGAGCGACAGGAGGGAGGCATAGTAAAAGAACAACAGAAAGAGCTGCCAATCAGAAAATGGACTTAAATGGTGAATTGGAAAGGGTGGGAGGTGGCGAGGGGGGATGGTGGGAGAGGACACGCGGGGTTCAAGGGGCATGGCTGTGGCGCAGAAGGCACACGGGGGTGCGGGTGTATATTTTATTAAGGCATATTTAATTGACGTGGGCTCAGCAAGTACCCAGTTTAGCCTAGACACCGTCTACAGGACACATCGTGTCATTTCCATGCGGACTTAGGTAAACAGTAAGAAGTAGGCGCTGGAGAGATGGCCCTGAGACGATGGCCCTTAGCAGGTTAAGAGCGTACCCGACACAAGCCTCTTACAGAAGGACGCCTGGGCTTCGCATCTACTCAAGCACCCATCATGGGCGGACCCTGAGAGCCGGCTGTTGGAAACTCCAATTTCCAGGAGAACTCCAGTCCAGCCGGGAATGCTCTAGAAGGATCCCTCTTTCTGACGCCTCCCCCGGGCATTGCACGACACCCGGGTGCACAAACCTGCATGCAGAGCGTACGATTCATACACATAACAGAAAAAAAAAAAAACAAAAAAGCTTACAAAGATAAAGCATGTGCTATTTATCCTAAAAACCATTTGGTTTTACAGAACATCTGATAAAAATCGGTTACTGCCCATTTTGAGTTAATTGGAGATATAATTCGCTGTTGCACACATTTGCTTTACATAAAATCCTGTAAGAGCAACAGAAACTTTGGGAATTGACACATACACATGTCTCTATTAATTTCCTCTGGTCTGATTACCCAGTACTACACCTTGATAGACGATTCTCCTTTGAAAGAATTTAACGTAAAAATTAAGTGTGCTTCCCCAGTTCATATCACACTATTAGTCAGCCCAATAACACGATGGTGAATTTCGATTTGAAATCTGTGCCTTGACTCCACCCTATAGTCAAGTATAATACAACTATCTTCTAGAGACTCATACGCTAAAACATAAGGGTACGGGGGAGATCGAAGACATTCGAAACCTTTGTCATCAAAACCCTTAGCGCAATTCCAAAATCTTAAACTTATCATCATGAGGAAAAGGGATTTGTTTGTTCCAACAGCACAAAACGTCACCAACTTAACGGCTGAAGAAAGAAAAGATACAGTCGTTTTGCATTGAGTAGGATGTGCCAAAAAGTGACAACGGAAAGGCGGACCCGTCTAAACATTGAAAAGAAGAAAGCCTCAGATTGCTATAAACTTTGAACCCCTCTGTGGATCCTGTAGTCCCATGTGGATCCTACTTGAAACAGCTTTTTATAATGAGTCCTAACAAAAGTTACCTTTTAGCTGCCACAAAGGTTCTGATAGAGAGACTTCCTTGCCTTTCCCCCCATAGAAACAAGGAGAAATATGACGAATGATGAGTGTCGCTCCCCAACTTAAATTGGAGACAAGCTAATCTGCTAGAGGTCAATCTCTTATACAAACCAGTGTAAAACTGCCTTTCTTTAATTGACTACTAGACATGGGAACTTTGGAAGCGGGATTATTCTCTGTTCAAACCAAATATAATACTAAAAGTCCTAGGGCTATGCACCTCCAGGCCAAAAATATATTAATTATAGGAAGCTCTGACATCGCACAATGGATTTTCTACAGGTTGGAATTGTTGGCCAGGGGAATCCAAGGCCCCACAAAAGGTAAGGGCTTCTTGCATCTAAGTTGGGATACCTACAAGAAGAGAGGGGCAATAAGACCTGCGTGCGAAGACCTGACGTTAACATGGGAGGAATGTATGGTTGAGACCACACATGCAAGGTGTTACAGCAGCCATCATGGAATTGCGCCAGAGAGTGTTACAAAGGCCACTAAACCAATAAAAGCAAATATGGGTCTCCCTGAGTCAAGCAAACTTTCCACCGTCAGCACCAGCTCTACACACTTCACCTGCCTGGAAATACTGTGGCAGCAGAGGCAGCCATGTAGCCATGTATATCCAAATCTAATTGGCTATCGGCTCTCCCCTTGGAACAATAACCCATGGCTGATGCCACAAGGCTACATCCTCTACAGGTTAGGGGATGTTATAAGCTACAGTAAAGACCCTGTCATATTTAACAGAGGGGGAAATTGTGTTCATGGATTAACATATCCAACATGTGTCTATGCTAAAGATAACGCTACCATAACTATTAGTGCCTTTTAAATACCTATATATCCTTATATTCTTGTTTCTTCATAGCTAGGATCAAAGGTTTTATCCGCTGGAAACTGTCCATTCAGCCCAGAAACGGAGAACAGCCAGAATGACGCAGAGGAGTCCAAGTCAACAGTCCAGAGGAAGGTGGAATCATGTTTTACCTCTAATCGCACCTTGTATTGCCCCTCCTTTTCTAAAGCGTATGTCAAATTGCAAAGACACACATACAGTTGGCTAGAGAGAAAACACCTCCGTAGAAAAAAAAGCACAGAATGTTTAATTTTTAGGAGCGTGTGGTTTGTTCGTTTACAATTATATGTTTTTAATCATGTGGGTTGTTGGGTGGCTAGAGATTGTTGAAGGTGCCCCGATTGGGGTGAAATGCCGTTGATGAAACTACCAGCAAAATGTAGTTCGCTGGAACACCTATATTTGATTGATAATCCCACGTTTAAAAGAGAGACACGTAGACGGGATATGAAAGGAAAAGAAAAAAGTATGTGTAGTGGCGTACAAGAAAAGATCCCAAGGGCGAACCCAAAATACCTCTTCATCACAGTACCCACCCCCACCATTGAATTGTGGGATAGGTCAGAGGACAACTTTCAAGTCCTACAGTACCCCAGTTGCTGAAGTGGAACTCGTGCTCTTATGTGGAGCTATGGCAGACAAGNTTATTGGGGGCAGGCTTAGTGAGTTTAACAAGCATTGCTGTCTCCAGTCTCTCTATCTCTCTGCTTTCTGTGCTCATTGCGAGATGTGACCCTCGCCTTGCTGCTCCAGCCCCAGCCACCATGCTTCCCACCACAATGGACTCTGATTCCCTGGAACTGTCAATTGTAAGCCAAATAAACTCTTCCTTTTATAAGTTCCCTTGCTCATGGTAGTTTTATCACAGCAACAGAAAAGTGATTAATACAGTTAGCATAGCATGTCTCACTGTGACAGGAACTCAGAAAAAACAATGTGTTTTCTACTTGAAGCATGTCATAGCCTTCTTGTACTTCAGAGCTCTAAGCAACACTTCAACTCTGTGCTGTGGGAGCATCTATCCCAGCTTTTGATATTTATAATTTTATTTTCAATACCCTTACATATAGCAAATTTACAAAGTCTGAGATCAAACTTATAGGTTAATTACAAACATATTTAGGGATTTTAGTGACTTTGTTTTTAATACCCTTAACATATAGCAAATTTACAAAGTCTGAGATCAAACTTATAGGTTAATTACAAATATATTTAGGGATTTTAGTGACTTTATTTTTAATACCCTTACATATAACAAATTTACAAAGTCTGAAATCAAACTATAGGTTAATTACAAAACATATTTAGGGATTCACAGTTTAACCATAAGCTTGTATACAGACAAAAAATATAACTTTACATTCCTAAATTACATAGAGAGTTGATATATGTATATATACATATATATTAATTTACTTAAAAAAGATTTGTTCTTTCTCATAAATCTCAGAACTGAGAAAAATAAGAGACATATACTTCAAGCTATAGCTATAACAATCAATGTGATACTATCTTTATTGACTAGTTACCCGCTTTGACTTACATATAAGGATTTGGTGTTAGGAGCCATAAATGAGGGATAACATATTCATTTGTTGTTCTGAGACTGTGTTACCTCACTTAGCATAACAGCTTCCACTTCCTTCCATTTACCTGCAAATTTCATGATGTCATCCATCTTTACCGCTGCATAGAACTCCATTGCATAAATGTACCAGATCTTCATTATCCAATTGTCAGTTGAGGGACACCTGGACTATTTCCAGCTCTTCACTATTGTGAAGAGAGCATCAATAAACATGGTTGTGTGTTGGGCCTGCCTGAGGCCTGGGCCCGTAAGTAATCTCTTGAGCCTGCCCTAAAGTTTGATGACTTGTCTATAAGTTTTGAAAGTAAGTCAAATTCCACATAGGAATGACTCAGCATAGCCCAACCTGAAAAAAACACCTTTCCTGGGCACGTTGAAAAGGCGGGTCACCTAGACGCGGCCCAGACGCTCTGCTGGTTGCCTAAGACGCAGCTAAGAAGCCCGGTTACCTGGACGACGCTGCTGGTTGCTAGAACATGGCTGCGAAGCCCAGTTATCATTGGCCCAGGATCCCTGTCACTTTCACTTCTCCCGCCCCGCTTGCCAAAGAGATATAAACCACTAACTGGGTGTAATAAAACGAGCTTTGCCTAGACACACTCCCGGTCTCTGTTTCTGTTCAGGATCGTGGGCACTCACTCCCTCCCTCAGCCCCATCCCAGTCAGCAGCCGGTCCGCACTTCTCTCCCAAGTCCTCTCCATGGAGCATCAGTGGTGGCCGGGGTAATTAGCCCTGGCAGTTGTGCATGTATTTCTCTTATAGGATGAATCCATTGGGTACATCCCTAGGAATTATATAATTGTGTCAAATAGTAGATTCATTTTTATTCTTCTAAGAGAGTTCTACACACTGCTTTCCATAGGGGTTGTACGAGTTTGCATTCCCACCAACAGTGAATGAGTGTTTGTTCCCCTTTCCTCCCACAACATCTCCAGCATTTGGTGTCATTTGTTTTGTGGACCATAGTCAGTCTTATCAATGTGAGATTAAATCTTTTTTCTTTTTTTTTTTTTTTTTTTTTTTTTNCCTAGGTATTTATTGTTTTTTGCGCCCCGGCCCCTTCCCTTTTGCTCCGGCCTTCCCCCCGGTTTTTTTCTCCTCTTTCCTCCCCCACTCACTTATGAGTTGGCACTAACTGGTCTCCATCCTCTGTACATTCCTATATTCAGTTGCCTCAGTTCAGCTTCGGTTGTGTCCCCCCCTCTCCTAAATAAATGTTGTGTGTACAGCCCTCTGATCCTGTTTCTCCAGTATCTTTTTGTATTTGCCACTTTACTGAAGCTTTAATCATTTCTAGGATTTTCTGGTGAAGTTTTTAGCCTCCTAAGTCAACAATCATATCATCAGCAAAAAGAGATAGCTCGACTTTATGATAGTTCTTTTAAGAAATGTGTCCTGAGTCGCATCTGGGTTCCTCATTACAGGAGTCTACTACAGGACTGGTAGTATTTGGCAGTGGCTTATTATTTGTGTTTTTCATGTTACTGTTTTTTCATTCTGATTTTAGAATTTGGATTTCTTTTGTTGTGAATCTAGTATGAAGCTCACGTGTTTCTTTGTTGAATTGAAGACTGGCTTTGCTTGTATTCTTCAGATGTCTTCATTGTCTTCTTATTTGTTATGGAAGGGTGGTTGGTCTAGGCTTCAAGTTCTCACTTCTCTGTACTGGAGAGACCAGCCACCCCTCACCCAGTCAGGAGCTCCTCCAGAGGCCCAAGACAGGCAACAATCAGGCACACACCACAGTGGGGTCCGCCCACCAATTACCCCAGGGCTGGTTGTAAACATCTGGATCTTAGTCCAGGGGCAGGGAAATCTAGTGTGGAGCTGGGGGGGGGGGAAGCAGGTGCTTCCCTGCTGGTGGATAGGGAGTCTGTAATACCAGAGGCCAACCTCATATACTCACTCGGAGAGATTTACTCACAACTGCTGTGCCATGTGGGGTCTGCCTACCGACTCTGCAGGGCTAGGTGCCAAGGTCTGTATCTGGGTCCAGAGCAGGGAAGCCTAGCCCAGAGTAGAAAGAAGGATCTCAGGTGTTCCCTATGTTTGCACTGTGGTTGCTGCCTCCAGGCCGAGTTGCCACCCTGCTCCTATGCCTAGCAGTGCCCACTGGCTGCCTCCTACATCTGCTGGCTGACCCCCAAACCTCCTCCAGACACCTTCAGGCCACCTATGTTGCCTCAAGCCCTGTGGTTAAATTCCAGCACCCACATGTGGCTAAATTAAGTTTGTAATTCCAGTTCTGAGGATCTAATACCCTTTTCTGACGTCCTTGGGCATTGCACAAGGGTGTATCTACATGCAGGCAATACACTCACAGTTCATCACTCAGGGAGCACAAGGCAGTAACTCAGGGCAGGAACCTGGAGGCAGGAGCTGAAGCACAGGCCATGGAGGAATGCTGTTCACTGGCTTGCTCCCCTGGCTCATGCCCAGCCTGCCTTCTTATATGGTACACAACAACCTGCCCAGGGTGGTACTTCTCATTGTGGCCTGGGCACTCCCACATTGCCTGACAATCAAGACAATACTCCACAGACGTGGCCACAGGCCAATCCAATGGAGCGAATTCCCCAATTGAGGCTCCCTCAACCCAGGTGTGTCAAGTTGACACTAAAGCTATCCAGCACAGGATCTTTTCACTGTTTCTACTTTCTTCCGGAGTTTGTCATTCTCTCTCTCCAGGTCCTTCTTGAGTTCTTCATTCTCTTTTCTTAGTTCTTTGATTTGCTCTTTATAATCTTGTAGTTCTTTAAGTATGTTCACAATTGTGTTTCTGATATCTGTGTCCTGGGCCATCCCCAGGGGCATCCCACTGTAGGACTCTTCCGTAGGGATGGTAGAGCTTGGTGCAGGATTATCCTGCCCCTTTCCCGTGTTGTCTCTTCTTCATGTTCCTGGCATATGGGCTTCTCCTTGCCTGTATTCCAGTGTGAGTCCTAAATGCCTCTTCACTGTGTTGAAGATTTGCTTTGCTTGCCTCCTTCAGATGCTGTTGGGGGGGGGTAGGGTACCTGCACTTCGGCTGGTCTTGGGATATCTCAGATCTCAAGACACAGACAACCCTACCTTTTATACCAGCTGGAAGGATAACTCTGCCCCCACAGCCACAAAAGCCAGTTAAGCCAAAGACAACCGGATTAACTATATTTAGTCAATCAACAATCAGCCTTGCTGAAGCACCCAGCTCCTACCTACCTTCCTTTGCTTCAGCTGGTCTTGGGAGATCTCTTAGTCTAAGATTTGACTCATGCCCACAGAATGAGTGGGGAATGTGGTCGGGTACCTCAAGTTTTTCCATAACTACACCTATTATGAGCCCCAGCTGAGCCTAGAAGTTAAAACTTAACTCAAATATGGGAGTAAAACAAAAGTTTAATTCAACTGAACTGAGGCAGGAATTTTGAAAACAGCTCAGTGAGTACCTGGCTGCATAGACACAGCTCAGTGGGTACCTGGCTTCATAGACACAGCTCATTGTGTACCTGGCTACATAGACACTAACTCACTCTGCATGGCTTCTGTACATTATGCTGGGCTTTCTTTTAAAGATTAGAAATTGTCAAAGGGGCTTCTCACCTCTAAGCTTGGAAACTAAAGTTTTCACCCCTGGATATGGTATTTCCTATATAAAAAAAAAATCTCCCAAATATGACTCTGCACTATGCACCCTCGACTGTAGTCATCAGCTGACTAAAGACTTTCATATTGGCTTTATTTTGTGTCTAAGTGGTCGTCTCTGGTGAAATTACCCCCATTACAATGTGGGTTTAATAGTCATAGTTTTATTAATCATATGATTAATTGTGTCAGCAGTACCCAAGCAGAACTTCTAAGGTAAAGACATCTAGGAGCAGTTTCATTTATCAAATGTAATCATATAAGCAGCATCCAAGCAGAACTACTAAGAGAAAGCCTGTACCTGGAGATTATCAGAACTGACCTGTACAGGTTCAGCCCTGGGTCAGCTAGGACAGGCCTTGCAAATATCGTGTTAGATGTTTTCTGCGGGCTGAACTGCCTGTGCCTCGACCCTGGGACATCCAGGATAGGCAGTGCCAATATCCTGTTATTTCCGGTGGTGGGGGAGGGGGGAGCAGAGGGTGCAGGCAGCCTGTACCTCACAGCCCTAAATACTCAGCTCCTAACATTTCCCATTTTTAATTTCTTAGTACAAACCCAGAAATCTGGGCCTGGATACTATGCAAATCATGCCAGAGCTGAGAGTTACAACCACAAAGCAATATTACAAGAAACGAACTTAATATTGGACAAGCATGCCGTAAGATATTAAAGGGACTGAATTTTTTTTTTTTTTTGAGATAGGGTCTCCCTGTAGCCCCAGCTGTCCTGGAACTATGTAAACCAGGCTGGCCTTGAACTCACAGAGATCCACCTGCCTCTGCCTCTTCTTCCTGAGTGCTCGGACTAAAGGCAAGTGCCACCACATCAGGCAGAACTGAAATCTTTAAGCTGATATATCATTTGCTAAATCTCTAGGAGAAACATAATCAAGCTGAGAAGCAACAAGTTCAGCAACTTTTCTTTCTCAATTTTAGGAACTCTAAAGTTGTTATGATGCCATATCCCTAATAAATGTTTTACTTGTTTCCATTCCCAAGTAGTATCATTATATTGGAGTGGAGTGAGAAATATAAATCCATAGGTGCCATGACACTGAAGAGCCATTTCATGTTGCAAACCATGAGTTAGTAGACTCTCAGAATTATGGGCTAAATTATCACCAAACTGAGCAGTGTCAACCTAGAGGTGCCTCAGCACAAAATAAATCCTCCTCCTTCCCCCATTAAATTGTTTCTATCAGGGATTATGGACACAGTGATGTCAAAGTAATGCAGTCATCTCAGGAATCCATGTGTCTGGGTGTCAATTCAATATGTGTGACCACAGATCTGAAAACAGAAGGAGCACTCTTCCAAACGGCAGGTGTCCTGTCTTCTTGTTTCCATACTCTGCTGATAGAGTGAACGTGGGCATGGCGACTAGGTCAGCAACCACTTGGATGCTAAATTGTAAGCTGCATAATAAAAATGGTAAAGAAACAAGAGGAAATGCTGGGCATGGTGGTTCACGGTTTTAATCCCAGCACTCGGGAGGCTGAGGCAGGCAGGTTGTCAAGTTGTCAAATTCAAGGCCAGCCTGGTCTATAGAGTGAGTTCCAGTCCAGCTGGGGCTACAAGGAGACCCTGTCTCAAAAAGACAAAAAAAAAAAAAAAAACAGATGGGGGGAAATTCCAGACCCAACGAGGTAGAAGGTGGAAGGGTGGAAGGAACTTTTCAAAAGTTGTCGTCTAGGGCTGGAGAGATGACCTAGTGGTTAAGAGCACCAACTACTCTTGCAGAGGACCCGGGTTCGATCCCCAGAACCTATATGGCGGCTGGGAACCGTCTTTAACTCCAGTTCTAGGGGAATCCGACCCCCTCTTCTGACCTCCACTGCATTACATGTTGCATGACACGGGTGCACAAACCTACATGTACAGTACATTCATACACATAAAAAATAAATAGAATTAAAAAAGAAAATGAAGAATTAAAAAAAAGGAGAAAGATTTATATGATCTGAAGAGAAACCAGAGTAAAATGAATATATATGTACCAAACTCTAGTGCACCAAACCTTTTTTTTTTTTGGTCTTTTTGAGACAGGGTCTCCCTGTAGTCATAGCTGTCTTGGAACTCACTCTGTAGACCAGGTTGGCCTTGAACTCACAAAGATCTGCCTGCCTCTGCCTCCCAAGTGCTAGGATTAAAGGCGTGCGCCACCACGCCCAGCTTTAGTGCACCCAACTTTTTTTTTTTAATTTATTTATTTTGTATGTGTATGAATGTACTGTCTGCGTGCAGGTTTGTGCACCTGGGTGGTGCAATTTCACAGAGGTCAGGAGAGGGTGTTGGATCCCCCTGGAACTGGAGTTAAAAGACTGTTCTCAGCTGCCATGTGGGTGCTGGGAATCGAACCCGGGTCCTCTGCAAGAGTGGTCGGCGCCCTTAACCGTTAGGCCATCTCTCCAGCCCCAGTGCACCAAACTTTTAAAGACAATTCTCCAGGACCACACAACAGATTAACCCCAGTACACTCATAGTAGGAGACTTCACTACCCCACTGAGCCTTTGGACAGGTCAACAGGACAAAGAATACACAGAAGACATCTGAACTGAATGATGTGATCACCCAAAGGACCTCACAGACATCTACCGAATATTCCACATTATACCAGAAAATACACTTTCTACTCAGCCCCATGGAACATTCTCCAAAATCGACCACTACTGGGGCACAGAAGAAGCCTCCATCAAATACAAAAAGATTGAAATAATTTCTGCATCTTATCAGACCACAATGCAAAGAAAGCTCACTAGCAACACCAGGATAACCCTACTTCTATAGCACACATGGGAGACTACATACCATCACTCCTGAGTAATGCAATGGGTCAAGGAAGAGAGAAAGAAAGATTTACCCAAAACCAGGCAAAGATACAACCAAAAGGAGAACTACGACCCATACTCATTAATGAAACAGATGCCAAAATTCTAAACAGGATACTGCAAATCGCATACAGACCCATATCAAGATCATCCCAGGCACAGCCGGGCATAGTGGCGCATGCCTTTAATTTCGCACTCGTGAGGGAGAGGCAGGGCGATCTCTGTGATTCAAGGCCACCTGTCTACATAGTGATCCAGGACAGCTGGCTAAGGGAGACCCTGCTCAAAAAGAAAAAAAAAAAAAAAAAAAAAGAAAGAGATACATCCATCACTACCAAGTTGGATTCATACCAGAATGCAGGGATGGTTCACAATATGAAAAATCAATAAATATCAGCCAGGCATGGTGGCACTGCTTTAATCCCTACCACTTGGGAGGCCAAAAGGCAGGGGACTTTGTGAGTTCAAGGCAGCCTTGGTCTAAAGAGTGAGTTCCAGACAGCTGGGGCTACAGGGAGACCCTGTCCTTGAAAAAACAAAAAAAGAAAAAATCAACTAAATATCATCAAGCACATATAATGGCTTAAGAACAAAAACCCCACGATCATCTCAATTGACTCGGAAAAAGCCTTTGACAAAAATTCAGTACCCCTTTCATGCTTAAGTCCTAGGAAGGGTAATTGGATTGGAGGATCATTCTCAATGTAATCAAAGCCATCTACAGAAACTCACAGCCAATATCAATCCTAAATGGGAGAAAAACAGAAGCATTCCATTTAAGGTAGGAACTCTTGGCAAGAGCTGCCCCCTGTCACCACTCACTCTTCTAATATAGTGCTTGAAACACTTTGCTAGGGCAATAAGGCAAGAAAAGAATTAAAGGAGTACTAATGGGAAAGAGGAAGTCAAGCTATCTCCTTTTTGCGATGATCATGATTGTTTACTTAATGGATGCTAAAAAACTCCACCAGACNCCTAGGTATTTATTGTTTTTTGCGCCCCGGCCCCTTCCCTTTTGCTCCGGCCTTCCCCCCGGTTTTTTTCTCCTCTTTCCTCCCCCACTCACTTATGAGTTGGCACTAACTGGTCTCCATCCTCTGTACATTCCTATATTCAGTTGCCTCAGTTCAGCTTCGGTTGTGTCCCCCCCTCTCCTAAATAAATTGTTGTTGGTGCAAAAGGCCTCACTGATCCTTTTCTCCGTATTATTTTGTATTTGCCACTTTACTGAAGCTCTTAATCATTTCTAGGATTTTTCTGGTGAAAGTTTCAGCCTCCTAAGTCAACACTCATATCATCCGCAAAAAGAGATTAGCTCGACTTTATGATAGTTTTTATTAAGAAATGTCGTTAGTGACTCTGGGTTCCTCATTACAGGAGTCTTCTACAGGACTCGGTATATTTGGCGTGCTTATTATTTGGTGTTTTCATGTTTGTTTTTTCATTTGTTTTTAGATTTGGATTTCTTTTGTTGTGAATTCTAGTATGAAGCTCACAGTGTTTCTTTGTTGAATTGAAGACTGAGCTTTGCTTGTATTCTTCCGATGTCTTCATTGTCTTCTTATTTGTTATGCAAGGGTGTTGTCTTGCTTCCAAGTCTCACTTCTCTGTACTGGAGAGACCCGCCAACCCCACCTCACCCAGTCAGGAGCTCTCTCCAGAGGCCCAAGACAGCAACAATCAGGCACACACCGCACCATGTGGGGTGCCCACCATTCCCCAGGGCTGGTTGTAAACATCTGGATCTTAGTCCAGGGGCAGGGAAATCTAGTGTGGAAGCTGGGGGGGGGGGGGGAAGCAGGTGCTTCCCTGCTGGTGGATAGGGAAGTCTGTAATACCAGAGGCCAACCTCATATACTCACTCGGAGAGATTTACTCACAACCGCTGTGCCATGTGGGGTCTGCCTACCGACTCTGCAGGGCTAGGTGCCAAGGTCTGTATCTGGGTCCAGAGCAGGGAAGCCTAGCCCAGAGTAGAAAGAAGGATCTCAGGTGTTCCCTATGTTTGCACTGTGGTTGCTGCCTCCAGGCCGAGTTGCCACCCTGCCTCCTATGCCTAGCAGTGCCCACTGGCTGCCTCCCTACATCTGCTGGCTGACCCCCAAACCTCCTCCAGACACCTTCAGGCCACCTATGTTGCCTCCCAATGCCCTGGGTTTAATTCCCAGCACCCACATGGTGGCTAATAAATGTTTGTAATTCCAGTTCCTGAGGATCTAATACCCTTTTCTGACGTCCTTGGGCATTGCACAAGGGTGTATCTACATGCAGGCAATACACTCACAGTTCATCACTCAGGGAGCACAAGGCAGTAACTCAGGGCAGGAACCTGGAGGCAGGAGCTGAAGCACAGGCCATGATGAATGCTGTTCACTGGCTTTGCTCCCCTGGCTATGCCCAGTCCTGCCTTCTTATATGGTACCCAACAACCATTGCCCAGGGTGGTACTTCTCATTGTGGCCTGGGCACTCCCACATTGCCGACAATCAAGACAATACTCCACAGAGTGGCCACCGCCATCCAATGGAGCCAATTCCCAATTGAGGCTCCCTCAACCCAGGTGTGTCAAGTTGCACCTAAAAGCTATCCAGCACAGGATCTTTTCACTGTTTCTACTTCTTCCGGAGTTTGTCATTCTCTATCCTCCAGGTCCTTCTTGAGTTCTTCATTTCTTTTTAGTTCTTTGATTTGCTCTTTTATATCTTGTAGTTCTTTAAGTATGTTCCCAATTGTGTTTCTGATCTGTTGTCCTGGCCATCCCCAGGGCATCCAATGTAGACTCTTCCGTTAGGATGGTAGAGCTTGGTGCTGATTATCCTGCCCCTTTCCGTGTGTCTTCTTCATGTTCCTGGCATATGGGCTTCTCCTTGCCTGTATTCCAGTTTGAATCCCAAATGCCTCTCACTGTGTGAAGATTTGCTTTGCTTGCCTCCTTCAGATGCTGTTGGGGGGTGGGGGGATAGGGTACCTGCACTTCGGCTGGTCTTGAGAGATCTCAGATCTTCAAGACACAGACACAACCTATATTTATACAGCTGGAGGATAACCTGCCCCCCCACAAGCCACAAAGCCAACCAAAGCCAAAGACAACGGATTAAACTATTACTTTAGTCAATCAACATCCAGCCTTGCTGAAGCACCCAGCTCCTACCACCTTCCTTTGCTTCAGCTTGTCTCTGGGAGATCTCTTAGTCTAAGATTTGACTCATGCCCACAGAATGAGTGGGGAATGTGGTCGGGTACCTCAATGTTTTTCCATAACTACACCTATTTGAGCCCCAGCTTAGCCCAGAAGTTAAAACTTAACTCAAATATGGGAGTAAAACAAAAGTTTAATTCAACTGAACTGAGGCAGGAATTTTGAAAACAGCTCAGTGAGTACCTGGCTGCATAGACACAGCTCAGTGGGTACCTGGCTTCATAGACACAGCTCATTGTGTACCTGGCTACATAGACACTAACTCACTCTGCATGGCTTCTGTACATTATGCTGGGCTTTCTTTTAAAGATTAGAAATTGTCAAAGGGGCTTCTCACCTCTAAGCTTGGAAACTAAAGTTTTCACCCCTGGATATGGTATTTCCTATATAAAAAAAAAATCTCCCAAATATGACTCTGCACTATGCACCCTCGACTGTAGTCATCAGCTGACTAAAGACTTTTATTGGCTTTATTTTGTGTCTAAGTGGTCTTCTGGTGAAATTACCCCCATTACAATGTGGGTTTAATAGTCATAGTTTTATTAATCATATGATTAATTGTGTCAGCAGTACCCAAGAGAACTTCTGAGTAAAGGCATCTAGGGACAGTTTCATTTATCAATGTATTATAAGCAACATCCAACAGAACTACTAAGAGAAAGCATGTACCTGGAGACTGATATCAAGAACTGACCTGTACAGGTTCAGGCCTGGGTCAGCTAGGACAGGCCTTGCAAATATCGTGTTAGATGTTTTCTGCGGGCTGAACTGCCTGTGCCTCGACCCTGGGACATCCAGGATAGGCAGTGCCAATCTCTGTTATTTCGCGGTGGTGGGGGAGGGGGGAGCAGAGGGTGCAGGCAGCCTGTACCTCACAGCCTAAATACTCAGCTCCTAACATTTCCCATTTTTAATTCTTAGTACAAACCCAGAAATCTGGGCCTGGATACTATGCAAATCATGCCAGAGCTGAGAGTTACAACCACAAAGCAATATTACAAGAAACGAACTTAATATTGGACAAGCATGCCGTAAGATATTAAAGGGACTGAATTTTTTTTTTTTTTTTTTTTTTTTTTTTTTTTTTTTTTTGATGATAGGGTCTCCCGTACGCCCAGCTGTCCTGGAAATATGTAAACCAGGCTGGCCTTGACTCACCGAGATACACTGCCTCTGCCTCTTCTCCTGAGTGCTCGGATTAAAGGCAAGTGCCACCACATCAGGCAGAACTGAAATCTTTAAGCTGATATATCATTTGCTAAATCTCTAGGAGAAACATATCAAGTGAGAAGCAAACAAGTTCAGCAACTTCTTTTTCTCAATTTTAGGAACTCTAAAGTTGTTATGATGCCATATCCCTAAAATAAATGTTTACTTGTTCATCACCAAGAGTAGTATCATTATATTGGATAGTGGAGTGAGAAAATAAATCCATAGGTGCCAGACACTGAAGAGGCATTTCATGTTGCAAACCATGAGTCTAGTAGACTCTCAGAATTATGGGCTAAATTATCACCAAACTGAGCAGTGTCAACCTAGAGGTGCCTCAGCACAAAATAAATCCTCCTCCTTCCCCCATTAAATTGTTTCTATCAGGGATTATGGACACAGTGATGTCAAAGTAATGCAGTCATCTCAGGAATCCATGTGTCTGGGTGTCAATTCAATATGTGTGACCACAGATCTGAAAACAGAAGGAGCACTCATCCAAACGGCAGGTGTCCTGTCTTCTTGTTTCCATACTCTGCTGATAGAGTGAACATGGGCATGGCGACTAGGTCAGCCAACCACTTGGATGCTAAATTGTAAGCTGCATAATAAAAATGGTAAAGAAACAAGAGGAAATGCTGGGCATGGTGGGTCACGGTTTTATCCCAGCACTCGGGAGGCTGGGCAGGCAGGTTTTCAATTGTCCAATTCAAGGCCAGCCTGGTCTACATAGTGGAGTTCCCGTCCAGCTGGGGCTACAAGGAGACCCTGTCTCAAAAAGACAAAAAAACAAAAAAAAAAAAAAAAAACCAGAGGAAGCATGATTTCCGTCTTCAATTATTTATAGTTTGTGATAATATGTGATGATTAATCTTGATTGTCAGTTTAAACTGGGATCAATTAAGAAACATGCCTGTGGGGAGTTCTGTGGAGCATTCCTGGAAGGATTAATGGAGGTGGAGGGAGAGATTTCCCCTGGGAGTGGATGACACCTTCTAGAAGCCCAATAGAAAGGGGTCAGAAAGAAAAATGGCACTACAAACTGCCTGCCTCCACCCTTGTCACTGTCACTGCCTGCCTCCCTCCACCCTTCACTGTCACCTCGTCACCTTGTATGTCCTGCCCCACTTGTCACTGTTTGCCTACCACCTTGTCACTGTCAGCCTGCCTGCCTCCACGTCCTCTGCCTGCCTCCACCCTTGTCACTGCCTGCCTCCACCCTTGTCACTGCTTGCTCACCTGCCTGCCTCTCACCCTTCATCACTGTCACCTGCTCTGCTCTCCATCCCTTTTCACTGCCACCTGACCTGCCTCCACACCTTGTGCACTGTCACCTGCCTGCCTCCACCTTTGCACTGCCACCTGCCTACCTCCCTCCTTTGTCACTGTCACCTGCTGCCTCCATCCTATCACTGCCACCCCTGCTCCCCTTGTTCACTGCCACTGCCTACCTCCACCTTGTCACTGTCACTGCCTGCCTCCACCCTTGTCACTGTCACTGCCTGCCTCCACCCTTGTCACTGCACCTGCCTGCCTCCACCTTTCACTGTCACCTGCCTGCCTCCACCTTTGTCACTGCACCTGCCTGCCTCCACCCTTGTCACTGCACCTGCCTGCCTCACCTCTGCCACTGCCTGCTCCACCCTTGTCACTGCCACTGCCTGCCTCCACCCTTGTCACTGTCACCTGCCTGCCTCCACCTTTGTCACTGCCACCTGCCTGCCTCCACCTTTGTCACTGTCCACCTGCCTGCCTCCACCTTTGTCACTGCCACCTGCCTGCCTCCACCCTTGTCACTGCCACCTGCCTGCCTCAACCTTTGTCACTGCCACCTGCCTGCCTCCACCTTTGTCACTGCCACCTGCCTGCCTCCACCCTTGTCGGCATTTGCACCTACTCTGTTGCTGCTGCTGGTGTTGACACAGGAGCCCAGTTTCTTCAGCCTTCCAACATGGACTGAAGACCAGTGGCTCTCCCGGAATCCTCTAGGTCTTCAGCACTGGATTGGGGCCACTGAGGCATCCACTCTTACAGACTGAGCAGCTAGTCTGTTCTCAGCCTCTCCAACATGGAGCCAGCATTGTTGGTCTACCCACCCTATGTGCCTAGCTAATAAATACCCTTCATAATATAAGTTCACCCTCTCAGTTCTGCTCCTCTAGAGAAACCTTATACAGAAATCCTAATCAATAGAGATGCCATGAGAAAACAGGGAAGATGTAAATAAAATATACTTATTCTAAGCTAAACATGGCAGTACATACCTGTAAGCCCAGGACTGGGAGGCAGACCTTAGTTATAGAGCTGCCAGGGCTAATGACTTATTTGGTCATAATTGCATCATTGCTCTGACCGATATTGGTTTGGTTTTAAAGTGGGTTAAGGATAGGGTTGGGTTGGGATTTCATCAAGTTAAATCATGGAAGAATCCTTGACAAACACTGGCCTATTACAATTGTGTAAAGACAGCTGTGTTCTGTCACAGCCGTGGCAAATAGCAATTTCTGGGCTTTCCTAGGAGCAGGGGTGCTGTTGACTCTAAATCTTTTATGTTAATATTTTATTATGTTATGTGTACTGTCTATACACATGCAAGTGCACCCATGTTGTAAAATACCTGAGGTCAGAAGAGGGCATCAGATACCCTGGAACTGGAGTTATGGATGATTGTTAGCCTCCTTGTGAGTGCTGGGAACTGAACCCAGGTCCTCTACAAGAGCAACCAGTGCTCTTAACCTCTGAGCCATCTCTCAAGCTCGATCCTAAATCTTAATAACTTGTGAAAAACTACAAAAAATCCTGCTCTTTCATTCAAGCTTGATGTTTAATGCAAAATACATGCACTAATGGCCATAGTGTGGTGAGGACGACCTGCACCTGCTTCCTCTGTGTGGTATTCATTAATAATCATTTTTCTGTGTCTGGTTGAGGCAAATCAAGTCTCTTTCTCTCTTTATCCAGAGTCTGGATAGCAGAGTTTTAAGGCTGTTTACCCAAGTCAATGTAGCCAGACACTCAGGGATATAGCTTCCTGAGGAAAATAAACCACCAGTCTCTTTAAAAGCATTGCTAGAAGCTAGCTGGTCCCCATCAGGAATCATTCTCGAGACTTAGGATAAGAGGCTTAATCTCATCTGCCAACAGGGTCTTCACTCAAGCCTGTGAGGCCTAGGGAAACTCATTATCATGCCTGATCCCTGCCTAGGAAGTGTGAAGACAGATACTTAGAATGCATGCTTATTTCAAGGCCAATCTGGCTTAAACAAAAATAAAAAATAAAATAAATATGAAAAATACTATACCATGTTTTTGCACATCTTCCTTATTAAGATTGCATAACAATAAAGACACAAAATATAATAGAAATTAACGTCCAATCATTAGAAGAACACCCTGGGCTCAGTACATGTGAAACCTTGAGACAAATGACTGGCACACACAAGTACTAAAATCAAACACTAACTGACAAAAAAGCCTTGTATCTATTTCATTGGTAGCTGTTTCCCCTGTGATACAATTCTATATTCCATGACATCTTAGATTCAATAAAATACATACATTAATTTTTCTATTGAAATCTCTTGATCCCACAAATACAAATGCTCTAAGGGAGATTTTCCAATTTTTTCTTTTGATATTGGGAAAATAACCAAAACAGGCTTTTTAGAGGTCTATTTTATTTTTACTTGAAATGGCAAAACTAACTCTATTTTGCTCTACCTGACTCTTATTTTGCACTATCTGACTCTGTTCTGACTCTATTTTGTGCTAGCTGACTCTATTCTGACTCTATTTTGCACTAACTCACTCTATTCTGACTCTATTTTGCGCTAGCTCACTCTATTCTGACTCTATTTTGCGCTAGCTCACTCTATTCTGACTCTATTTTGCACTAGCTGACTCTATTCTGACTCTATTTTGTGCTAGCTCACTCTATTCTGACTCTATTTTGCGCTAGCTCATTCTATTCTGACTCTATTTTGCGCTAGCTCACTCTATTCTGACTCTATTTTGAGCTAGCTCGCTCTATTCTGACTCTATTTTGTGCTAGCTCGCTCTATTCTGACTCTATTTTGCGCTAGCTCCCTCTATTCTGACTCTATTTTGCGCTAGCTCACTCTATTCTGACTCTATCTTGAGCTAGCTCGCTCTATTCTGACTCTATTTTGAGCTAGCTCGCTCTATTCTGACTCTATTTTGTGCTAGCTCACTCTATTCTGACTCTATTTTGCGCTAGCTCACTCTATTCTGACTCTATTTTGAGCTAGCTCGCTCTATTCTGACTCTATTTTGTGCTAGCTCGCTCTATTCTGACTCTATTTTGCGCTAGCTCCCTCTATTCTGACTCTATTTTGCGCTAGCTCACTCTATTCTGACTCTATCTTGAGCTAGCTCGCTCTATTCTGACTCTATTTTGAGCTAGCTCGCTCTATTCTGACTCTATTTTGTGCTAGCTCACTCTATTCTGACTCTATTTTGCGCTAGCTCACTCTATTCTGACTCTATTTTGAGCTAGCTCACTCTATTCTGACTCTATTTTGCGCTAGCTCACTCTATTCTGACTCTATTTTGCGCTAGCTCACTCTATTCTGACTCTATTTTGCGCTAGCTCACTCTATTCTGACTCTATTTTGCGCTAGCTCACTCTATTCTGACTCTATTTTGCGCTAGCTCACTCTATTCTGACTCTATTTTGCGCTAGCTCACTCTATTCTGACTCTATTTTGCGCTAGCTCACTCTATTCTGACTCTATTTTGCGCTAGCTCACTCTATTCTGACTCTATTTTGCGCTAGCTCACTCTATTCTGACTCTATTTTGCGCTAGCTCACTCTATTCTGACTCTATTTTGCGCTAGCTCACTCTATTCTGACTCTATTTTGCGCTAGCTCACTCTATTCTGACTCTATTTTGCGCTAGCTCACTCTATTCTGACTCTATTTTGCGCTAGCTCACTCTATTCTGACTCTATTTTGCGCTAGCTCACTCTATTCTGACTCTATTTTGCGCTAGCTCGCTCTATTCTGACTCTATTTTGCACTAGCTCACTCTATTCTGATTCTATTTTGTGCTAGCTCACTCTATTCTGACTCTATTTTGCGCTAGCTCACTCTATTCTGACTCTATTTTGCGCTAGCTCACTCTATTCTGACTCTATTTTGCGCTAGCTCACTCTATTCTGACTCTATTTTGCGCTAGCTCACTCTATTCTGACTCTATTTTGCGCTAGCTCACTCTATTCTGACTCTATTTTGCGCTAGCTCACTCTATTCTGACTCTATTTTGCGCTAGCTCACTCTATTCTGACTCTATTTTGCGCTAGCTCACTCTATTCTGACTCTATTTTGCGCTAGCTCACTCTATTCTGACTCTATTTTGCGCTAGCTCACTCTATTCTGACTCTATTTTGCGCTAGCTCACTCTATTCTGACTCTATTTTGCGCTAGCTCACTCTATTCTGACTCTATTTTGCGCTAGCTCACTCTATTCTGACTCTATTTTGCGCTAGCTCACTCTATTCTGACTCTATTTTGCGCTAGCTCACTCTATTCTGACTCTATTTTGCGCTAGCTCACTCTATTCTGACTCTATTTTGCGCTGACTCTATTCTGACTCTATTTTGTGCTGACTCTATTCTGACTCTATTTTGCGCTGACTCTATTCTGATTCTATTTTGGGCTAGCTCACTCTATTCTGACTCTATTTTGCGCTGACTCTATTCTGACTCTATTTTGAGCTAGCTCACTCTATTCTCACTATTTTGCGCTAGCTCACTCTATTCTGACTCTATTTTGCGCTGACTCTATTTTGCGCTGACTCTATTCTGACTCTATTTTGGGCTAGCTCACTCTATTCTGACTCTATTTTGCGCTGGCTCACTCTATTCTGACTCTATTTTGCGCTAGCTCACTCTATTCTGACTCTATTTTGTGCTGACTATTCTGACTCTATTTTGCGCTGACTCTATTCTGACTCTATTTTGCGCTGACTCTATTCTGACTCTATTTTGCACTAGCTGACTCTATTCTATTTTGTGCTAGCTCACTGTATTCTGACTCTATTTTGTGCTATCTCACTCTATTCTGACTCTATTTTGTGCTAGCTGACTATTCTGACTCTATTTTGCGCTAGCTCACTCTATTCTGACTCTATTTTGGGCTGACTCTATTCAGACTATTTTGCACTAGCTGACTCTATTCTGACTATTTTGTGCTACCTCACTGTATTCTGACTCTATTTTGTGCTAGCTGACTATTCTGACTCTATTTTGGGCTGACTCTATTCTATTTTGCGCTAGCTGACTCTATTCTGACTCTATTTTGCGCTAGCTCACTGTATTCTGACTCTATTTTGTGCTAGCTGACTCTATTCTGACTCTATTTTGCGCTAGCTCATTCTATTCTGACTCTATTTTGTGCTAGCTGACTCTATTCTGACTCTATTTTGCACTAGCTGACTCTATTCTGACTCTATTTTGCACTAGCTCACTCTATTCTGACTCTATTTTGTGCCTGCTCACTCTATTCTGACTCTATTTTGCACTAGCTCACTCTATTCTGACTCTATTTTGAGCTAGCTCACTCTATTCTGACTCATTTTGCGCTAGCTGACTCTATTCTGACTCTATTTTGCTCTAACTGACTTGCTTTACTCCATGATTCTGCCAAGCCATATATACTTCAGTCAGCCAGCCAGGCAGAAGGTCTCATGTAGTTTCAGGAAGTACAGTTTCTACAATTCTGGGAAACTTACAAGTAGCCAGGTAGCATGTCCAGACAGCACATCCCCCCCTCCCAGCTATCCCTGCATCTCCATGGAACCCACTGTTTCTACATTTCTGAGAAACTTGTTTTTCTCCTAATCAAAACTTGTTAACTGAAAATCTCTTTACGGAGGCTGCCCCTGGTCTGGTATAACTATGGTGATCTGGTTATTGGGTTTGCCCCAGTAACAACATGCAATTGTGGTTTTTTTGTTTTGTTTTTGTCTTTTTGAGACAGGGTTTCCCTTTAGTCCCAGCTGGCCTGGAGCTTGTTATGTAGACCAGGCTGGCCTCGAGCTCAGAGATCTGCCTGCCTCTGCCTCTGGGGTGCTGGGATTAAAGGAATGTGCCACCACGCCCTCCATGGTTTTAAGCTTTATAAACCCTGCCTGCTTCAGCTCGGGGTCGAGTTCTGTTTAAGGCATTAGTTGACTGCTGGCTGTTAATAAAGGACTTCTAATTCTACCACCATGTGGCACTCCCCTGTGCATCTCGCTGGGTGTTATACACTTTCATAATTATGCTTACCGCATTGTTCTTTCAAAGTGTCTGTATATGCCAGAGGTCAAGGCTGAGTGCCTCTATCCCTTTCCACCTTATTTTTTTGAGACAGTCCACAGAACACAAGTCTTTTCGCTTGCACAGAAATCACTTTATCCACTGGGACATCTCCCCAGCCCCACATGGTATTGTTCTATAAAACATTTTGGGAACAAAGAGTTACTTTTCTAAACTTAACAGTCCAAACAAATGGCTCCAGTAACCCTTGATTAGTTATCTTTCTGCAGCTGTGACAAATCACCACAGCTAAGGTGACTGAAAAAAAGGAGAATCCAGAAGAACCAGAGTCCACACGGCTGGGGAGGCCTGGCAGGAGGAGACTGGACAAGAGAGCGGAGAGCTCACATCTTCAAGCAGGTATAGGAAACAGAGAGTGAACTGAAAGTGGGGCAGGCTGAAAGCTGCTCTCAGTGCTCCCTCCAGCTAGGCCACACCTCCCAAAGGTTCCAAGACCTCTTCCCACCCACACTGACCGTTGCAATAGAACTTCACAACTTCTCATTTTTCTATTGGCTCAAATATGGGGAGCCTATAGGGAGGACTCCTCATTCAAACCAGAAGCCCTGAAATCAGATGAGTTTTATATATTATAAATGTTTTAGGTGGCTGCTCTGTCCTTTTGAATGGAGGTGGGGGAACAAAAGGCTAAAAGTATGAGCAAGTCAAACGTCCCTAGGCTCAGCTAAAGATGTGGAGAACAGTAAAGAACAGTGAACCAAGTGGTACTTGTAGGAGTTTATAAAGCAAAGAACAATACAAAGTGTTCCGAAGAGAATCAAAGCTTCCACAAACTTTAAAAACAGAAGTTTATTTTTAAAATATATTTTAAAGGTGTGACAAAATAGTTCAAAGAAATCACCCCATCATCAGTTACCACAGTCAACAAGCATCCAAGTCTAACTCATGTATTTTAAGTAAAAAAAAAAAGAGACTGTGGTCACAGAATTTTATTTTATTAGCTACACTAAACTTTCCATCTTTCGTGTCTGACAATGCCATTGTGGTACTTTACAAACCAAGTGAAGTGGTTCCTACCACAACTGAAATGCAATACAAATGTAAAGACAGAATATTGAACTTTGGAGATAAAGAACATACAAAATATTTAAGGAACAGCTGATTTGGGTTATTTTAATTTTTTAAATTTAATTTTAAAAACTAGATTTATATGTATGTACATGCATATCTGCACCATGCATGTGCAGGTGCCCATGGAGACCAGAAAAAAAATATTACATCTCCTGGAACTAGTTCCAGGTGGTTGTGAGCCACCAGACATAGAGGCTGGAACTCCAACTCTGACCTTCAACAAGAGCATCAAGTCCTCTTAAGTACAGAGCCATCTCCTCAGCGCTTAGTATTAAAGGCAGGGTCTCATTATGTTGCTTAAGCTAGTCTCAAACTTGTAAGCTAATGTGATCTTCTAGCCTCAGCCACTAAGTAGCTGGGATCATGGACAGATACACAGCACCTGATCTGAAGACTTTAGCAGAAATGTGGGGAAAGGAACAAAGCTCCTCCCTGTCTGCAGCGCCTCCTGTGCGGCGTCCCATCCAGGCCGAGGCACCTCCGCAGAAGCTGAAGCTGGCTGGCTCTGTGCCTATGCCACTCAAATCCAACTTTGTTCAATGAGGCCAGAAGATCCCAGAACAAATCTAGATTCCTATGGTTTCCCCTGGACATTTTCAGGTTCAAAGCCTTGGATCAAATGGTCTGGAGCTTTGTGACAATCAGCACTCGCACCATCTGGTCAAAGGAACTGCAGATACAGAGTCCCCTTTTGTCAGGACTCCAGTCCAAACTGGATATTGGCTGAGTAGACAAGGTCACATTCTGCAGCAGGCTGACAGAGCCGGCAACTCCCATCTCTACTCCCTCAGAATCTTTCTTTGACCGCTGAGTAGGGTATTCACTGAAAATATGATCAAAGTAGTGAGAAGGCATCGATCTAGGCATTCACTGATTAATTTTTACATATAAACTAAAGTGACTTTTTCTCACTGATTATTGCAAATAGCAGACTTTCCAATATCAATCTTATGCAAGTAAAGACACCATATAGTAGAAACAGTGACTTTTATTACAACTTCTAAACATCACTGTTATTCAGCTTGGTTGCAGTATCTACCATTTTTTAATAAATTGACTTGGTGTTCCCCATAATCTTTTACTGTAATTCTTTTCTTCTTCTTCTTTTTTTTTTTTTTTTTTTTTTTTGTATTTTTGAGATAGGGTCTTCCTATAGCCCCAGCTAGCCTGGAACTCATTATGTTGACTAGGCTAGCCTGATCTCATAGAGATCCACCTGCCTCTGTCTCCCGGAGTGCTGGCTTTAAAGGCATGCATCACTACACTCGGCTTTACTGTAATTCTTTACAAAATTCGGATTGTTAAGACTAAGCAGATAGCATCAACAAGAACAAAACTTGTGAGTAGGATTTACAGAGCCTCAGTTAAACAACTCTACGAAACAACTGATATTATCACCTGAGGCCAGAACAAGCTGTTCAGACCTGGCCTGTTTTCTGCACCATCACAATGGGAAGGTGCCACTGAGGAGATACTTTAAACATCACTGCCTTCAAGGAGAAAAATGAGGCTAGGTGTGGTGGTGCCTGCCTGTAGTTCCAGGACTTAGAAGGCAGAGGTAGCTAGATCTCAGGCAGCCTGGTTCACATAGCAAGTGCCAGGCCAGCCAGTGTTACAAGGTAAGGAAAAAAAAAGTGTGTGGGGGAGAAAACACTTCTAGGAACATTTCATTTGTTTTCAGCTGAAAATATGAAATTTTAAACTAGGAAGAGCTAAAGGATAGCAACTAAATAATACTTGGTACAGATCTGAGAGGTGGGCAAAAGGAAATGTTTCTATGGAAATATATTCTATTTAAACACTGACATACACTCCTCACAAGGCCTTTCAAAGCCTACTAGATATCAATATCAATTACAACACTATTTTTACTCATAAATGCTAAAAAATTAAAAAACCAGGCCAAAAGTTTAAGAGTCTCGAAGCAGATAGTAGAAGTGGAGAAGCTACAGGTGGAAACGCACGCATTTTCTCTTCCATTCAGACCCAACAAACTTCTTTTTACTTAAAGGGAACAGAACATTCAAAGTTGAATAAATAGCTTAAATATATATTTCCCCCCGCATCTCTTGGCAAAGTCTGCAGCTATTTAGTATTTAAAACATAAATTCTCAGCCAGGTGTGGTGCACACCTTTAATCCTAGGACTTGGGAGGCAGAGGGACATGGATCTCTGTGAGTTCAAGGCCAGCCAGGTCTATAGAGCAAGCTTCAGGCCAGCTGGGACTAAAGGGAGACCGTGTCTCAAAAAGACCAAAAAAAAAAGAAAAAATAATTGACTATCTTATCATCCAGGCAAACTGGCACAGGGGCATCACCCTCAAGAGCATTATATTTAAGGCAATTTTCTTTGTTGACACAATATTTTAAAATCAGCTAATCTCCAAACCAATTTGAAGATTAAAAACCATACCTTTTATGCTAAGGATTAATGCTCACATTAATATAAACTTCATGGACAAGGGAGATGGCTGGATGGAGAGAGCAAGCATGAGCACTATAATCTCAGCACAGGGGAGGGAGAGATAGGGCAGAGTGTCCCCAGAGTGAACTGGCTGGGTTTAGCAAGGGACTCTCCTTCAATAAGGTGGAGAGCAAGGAAGACATCTGACGTCAACTTTGGGTCTCCACATGCATGCATTTATGCAAACATGCACACACACAAGTACACACACACACACACACACACACACACACACACAGATGGATACAGTGGTTAATTTGGGTATCTGGGGGAACCCCAGAAATAAAATTAAAACTGTATAGAAACGTATTTTATTGACAAATAAAAGAAAAATTCTAGCTGTAGATGAGCTCATGTGTGGATTACAAAGAACATCGGTCCTAACTCCTTAAGCAGTGAAGAATGTGTTCATTAAGGAAAACCATGAAGTGGCCCTACATGATTTAGCTAATGAGACTGGCAAAGCCTGACCTGGGGTATAGACTAATCAGAACCACGGGAGAACAAAGGGCAGAGGTGCAGGAAAGGTAAATTATCAAATCATCTAGAATCCAACATCCTCCCAGAACACCTAAAATGCTTCTACTGCTTTGTACTCACAGAAGCCATAATATTTAATGATGCAAAGTTGCAGTTATATTAAGAGAAGGTCTCAATTATATTGTTTTGATCAAAAGCATCCCCTGTCAATTTTTTTTTGTCATCTAATACCTTAAATGCTCTAACAAGTACTTTCTAACTGCAGTTGTGTTTTCCAGAGCCCCTTCCAGCTTCTAAAAGGAGCGAAGAAATAGGAAAGGGTTTTGTAGATGTCAAAATCCCAGACATATTAAACATGGGAGTTTTTCTTCTTACATTAGTAGTCAAATAGTTTTCAAAAATATTTTTATTATTACTATTATTATTTTGGTCTTTTTGAGGCGGGATCTCCCTGTAGCATCAGATGGTCTGGAACTCACTCTGTAGACTAGGCTGGCCTTGAACTTAGAGATCTGCCTGCCTCTGGGCCTCCCAAGTGCTGGGATTAAAGGCGTGCCCCACCACACCCAGTTCTTTTGTTATTTTTAATTTATGTGTATGAGTATATTGACTGCATGCATGTAAGTGCAGTCATGTTGCGCAATACCCTTGGAGGTCAGAAAAGGCTGTTAGACTCCCCTGGAACTGGAGTTATTGATGGTTAGCCACATGTGGGTGCTGGGAATTTAATCTGAGTCATCTACAAGACTCTTACTGCTGAGCTATCTCTCCAGACTCTCAAACATTAATTTTAAAGTATTTTATAATAGTGAACTTGCTTTCTTCTGAGTAATACTTAAAGATTTTTGCTGTGGCTCAAGTTTTCAGACTTCCAATTCCTATAAGACCTGCTGAGTTTACAGCTCTTCTAGTATCTAGCACCTTGGAATCTTCAGGAGTCATAAGAGATGGTGCATGGTAACAGCTTCCACAGTAACTCATCCTACTGAGGCATAGAGAAAACAAACTCAGTGCAAAGGCTTCATCTGGAGACCAGTCAGATGCCTCAGGTTGGTTTTGGTTCTACTATAATGAATTCAGAAAAATCAGTTATCTAAACCAAAGAATTCTGATTATTTTTTCTACCCTCCTGAGGTAATCAACAGAAAATAGTATTTAACTAAGAAGTCCTGAAACAAATTAAAAGAGAAAACTAAAAAAAGGCAAGATCTTCCCCTGTTCTTCCCTCCTTCCCGCTCCTCCCTCTTTTTTTTCTTCTTTTGAGAGAAGGTCTTACTCTGTAGCCTAGGCTGACCTGGAACTCATTATGTAGTCCAGGCTGAACCTAAACTCATGGTAGTCCTTTTGTCTCAGTGAGCCCACTTGTAATATAAAGAAGATGTAACTATGATTAAATATATTTACTGTGTCAGACAAAGGCTTATTAAGTGGAAAATAAGCACATTAGTAAAAGAAAATGTTTAGAAAAACCAGTTATGCAGCACCCTAAAAGTTGAAAACATAGCACAGCAAATTAAATTAAAAAAAAAATCAAAGGAGGAGAAAGGCAAAAAAGTTCATCTATCCCTAGTTTACACCCACAAATAACTCAAAGAGAAGCAGGCACTTCAGAGACTTACTACTTCCAGAGGTGAAGGCTCCCGGCCCCTCCAGCTGTCAGAAAGAGCTCTCTGTTCTGTGGCAGGTGTCGAACTTGCCATACAGTAGACTTATGAGCCTAGTCAGGAAGAGAGGAGCACAATGGTTAAAAACTAAATGGCAGCCTTGAACAACGTATAAAGGAAAGAACAGTAACTTCCTTTACATCAGCTGTTAGAAAGGAATTCAAGCTATTTATTGACATATTCTCTTGAAATGAGTACAGAGATTTGTGAGAGCCCACAAGAAATTAGGAAAAACAAGCTAAACATGTCTGTGCAGAATCTTAGGACACAGAAACAGGAGGAGGAGTTCAAGGTCACACTTGGTGCTCTCATTTGCTTTCTGCTGCTGGGATAAACACCATTAAATAAAAAGCAACTTAGGGAGGGAAGACTTTACTTCTTACAGCTTATAGTCCATCATCAATGGAAATTCAGACCGAAGTCAAGGTAGGAACCAGGAGCAGGAACTGAAGCAGAAACCACAGAGGAATGCTTCTTAGTGGTTTGCTCTCACACACATTCATCCACCTTCTTATAAGGCCCAGGCCTGCCTGCATAGAGATGACTGCCCACAGTGGACTGGGCCTGCCTACATCAATCAGCAATCAAGAAAATGTCCTACAGACTTGGCCAAGGCCAGTCTGATTGGAAGAAATTCCTTACCTGAAGTTTTCTCTTCCCAAGTGACTCTAGTGTGAGTCAAGTTGACAAAAACTAACCAACACACTCAGCTACACACTCAGCTACATAGCCAGCTTGTTTCAAAAACAAAACAAAGCCAAAGTTATCTAACAAGGCAAGTACCAGGCAGACAGGTCTACAAAGCAAAAGCCTGCTTCAAAATAAGAACAAAAAAGGTTTTAAAAGGTAGCTTTTATTTGTGTGGGGGTGTTGATAGAATGTGTGAATTGTAGGAGAGCCACAAGCCTCTTTAGGGAAAGCCATAAATCCCTTAGAAAGTGGCCAACTGGCTCGAAATTGGCAGCCTGGCCTTGCTCAAGCCTTATCAACTGGTCACTCCCTGACCTGAAGGAGACTGTTTATGGAGCCACCCTGTCTCCTTTAGCACCCTGAGATAGCTGCCTGCCCTCCCTGAGAAAATGATCTTAGGAAGAAGGCCTAAGACAACCAGACACATTCCTGCAGCTGTACTCAGTGGTACAAAACGCCAAGCTCCTTCAGGAGAGTGCAGATGCCTTCTTCCCATGGAAAGGCTTCTGCCCTTTGCTGGGATGCCTTGAATAAAGGACACATTTCCTGCCTGCTGCAGGTCTGGCTCTGGCTCTTATTTCCAAATGTTAAACTCCATCCTTTTCTCCTCTCTAAAAGCTAACAGGTGTGAGTGGGTGCATATTCATGTGTGTGAAGGTGTATACACATACATGCATGCATGCGTGCGTGCGTGCGTGCGTGTGTGCGTGCGTGCGGAGGCCAGAGCCCAAGCTTAAATGTTCTCAGGAGCCATATACCTTGCTTTTTGAGACAGGCTCTCTCACTGGGCATAGGACTGGAAAATCAGCCTATATGGCTGCCCACCGGTCCTCAAGGACCCTCCCTGTCTGCCTCACTTCCTTGTCCTAGGATTGCGAGAAGATGTATCACACTGGCTTTTTATTTAGGTTCCCAAAGCTAATAAATGAAATAAAATGCACAGAGGAAAGTATCACCAAGAGATTTGACCAAGCAGAAGAAAGACTGTGGGGGAGGAAATCTCACAGCACCCATAGTGGGTGGGGGAGGGTTCCACAGCATCCACTGCTGTGACAAGGGAATCCTCCCACAGAAGTCACAGTGCGGAGAGAGTGAATCCCACAGCATCCACAGTGGAGGGAAGGGCCACAAATGAATTCATTTCTGAGCAACATGTACATTTGAGTCTTATGAAAACAACCAAGCTATAACTGCTCTTTCTATGTTCAGGGAAACTCAGTCATATTTCCTGCCTGTCTCTTGAAAGCAACAGGATGTTTCGGCATTAATTTTATGTAACTACTTTATACATTTTCTCTTTTTTGTGACGTATTTTCCCTTGGTTCTTTCCTTATCTATTTTCCTAATGCTTTAAACCAAAAATCTTCCCCACTAAACTACCTCAAGTAGAAGCCAAAGTAGAAACAAACAAACAAAGGCTTATTTTTTTTTTTTTTGTAGTCTTTTTGAGATAGGGTCTCCTTGTAGTCCCAGCTAGCCAGGAACTCACTATGTAAACCAGGCTGGCCTTGATCTCACAGAGACCCACCTGCCTCTGCCTCCCAAGTACTGGGAATAAAGGCATGTGCTATCATGCCCGGCAAACAAAACATTTTTGAGGGGCTAGAGAGATGGCTCAGCGGTTAACAGCGCCAAATGCTCTTGCAGAGGGCCGGGGTTCAATTCCCAGCACCACGTGGAAGCTTGGTGGTGCACACCTTTAATCCTAGCACTCAGGAGGCAGAAGCAGGCATATCTCTGTGAGTTCAAAGCCAGCCTGGTCTACAGAGTGAGTTCCAGGCCAGCTGGGGCTATAGGAAGACCCTGTCTCAAAAACAAAAAAACAAAACAAAACAAAAAACATTTTTGAATACCTACTATATACTAATCACAGTCAGTCAGCAATGGTTTAACTAAATTCATCTAGGGGCTGGAGAGATGACTCTGCAGTTAAGAGCACCGACTGCTCTAGCAGAGGACCTGGGTTTTGTGGGAAAGGTTAAGTTAGATGGGTTGGATTCTAAGCCAATGGTACCTCCCTGGCCACACCCATGGGGTGGAGTGTAGTGATGAAAAGATTTAGCATTGGGCCCTGAGAATTGAGTCATGATGGATATTTAACCAGACACGTTGGAATAAAATCTCTCTCTGCATTTGAACCTCAGCATTCTTTCCTGTGCGGGCTTTCCACATGGGTCATCCTAGGATTAAGTGGGCCCCGCCACAAATCTCAGCGGCGGCGCCACAATTGACATCCAAACATGGGGCAGAAGGAAACCTTGACAACTTAGGTATGTATACCCATAAATCTTGCTTTTTTCTTCTCTCTCTCCTGATATCTATCTGTTGTGGTGGAGCCGTCTTTCCTGCTGGTCTTGGTGGATGGGACTGTGGTCTGAGGGCATGTGGGTTTGTACACGTGGAGAGCCTGCCTCTGATTTGGTTCAGAGGGAGCACCCAGTGACTTCCAGGCATGTGCCTCCTGGCATGGTCACTCCTGCAGGCTGTAAAAGCCAGTGACCTCAAGGCTGAATTTAATATTAAGCCTTAGCAGTTATGCTTGGCCTTAAAAACAATTTTTCATAATTCTACAGGTCTGAAAAACTTTCTGGTTTTAAATTCCACCCCCCCCCCAAAGAAAGACTGAGGAACCAGCTCCTCAAGTTCGGTTCCAATCTTGTTCATATGTAAATTTTCTCCTAGTAGCTCTCCTAGATCTGAGCCCACTTCTTTCTGACACAAATTAAGGCCTTTCACAAGACCACCCTACACCAAGAGCAGCCTTTTTTCCAGAAATAATTTTCAACCTTGGACCATTTTTCTCTAAATTCTTGTATACAAAATCTGTTTTTGGACAAAGTGTGTTGCTCTCTTGTCTTCTTGGTGTTCTTTTTTCTAAATCTAACTCTCTTACCTAAACCTGCTGGCTTTTTGTAGATCCAAGAGTTGGATTTATTCAGCTAACAGTATTCAAATCCATTTCAGCATGCTTAACTTAAAGATGTATATTATTTTTACTTAACCCCCGGATACCCTAGATATGGATGATGTCAATTTTATTCTTGCTCTTTTTAAATGTGTTCACCTTAAAAATCTCTTCTCTACAACATTCTTGATCACACTGTTCTGAGCTCTGGCCTGGCACCATAAGCCTGCTGCTGTGCATGCATACCAGCTTGCAGACTCAGCACATGGTATCTTAAATCGTGCCCATAAATTTTGATTTTTTAGGTACATCTTTTGACTTCAGCATTTTCGGAAAACAAGATAGATGGATTCTAGGAAAATTTACAGGCCTTGAAGTTCCAACAAAACAAACTTGTTACGATAAATTTCTTTTAAGGACCATTGGTAAAAGGTCTCTTTAATAACTATTGAATTAATTTTTGGGTTCAATTTAAATGGAGAAATTTTTTTAATAAAATTCTGTTTTATGTCTCTTTAAGCCCACCTTAAACGTGGTATGTGTGAGTGAATGCATTTCCCACTTCTTAATTCATTATAATCCTACAGGTTTTAAATTCTATTAGCTAATATAAACAAAATAGATTTCAAATTCATAAAAAATGTTTATGTTATACCTTAGTGTTAACAATTTTTATTGGGTTATTATTATGCATATTATTCAGTTTATGCTAGAATTGTTGTTAATTATTATTAATGGTTGTAGTTATTGTGTTGAATATATTATATAATAATTAGTGATAAAATTCCAGTCTAATGGTTAATTGTTAGCTGCATTTTGACAATTTATTCATAATAAATTTTAGTGCATTGTTGTGACTAATATATGGTAATACTAATTATTGATGTTAATAATCATTAATAATTAATGGTCTGTAATTATTGTGATTATGGATAATTATTGTATTCTTCCAAAGTCCTTAATATCAAGACAAGATGGATTGTTCCAAAACTACACAACTTTGGCCTGTCAACTTTTTGGAATCCTACATCTTTAGATTTGTAAATAGATAGTGACAGTTAGCTTAGATAGAGGGACAGTTTAAGAAGTAATAACCAGAAGGGAAGATAGGGAAAGATAGTAAAACTTTAGTATAGTTTATTGAAGGCAAGTGGTTGCAAATGGGCCTCAAGAGGGGCATATGAATCTCAGCTGTTTCATGCATTTCTAGGACATTTCTTTCTATAATTAGTGTAAAAATAACCCTATAAACAAATTATTAAAAAATTTCATGGTTCTCTTATTGAACATCAAAATAATTGGCTTTCTTCTATTACAGGTCAACCTAACAAATCTTTATTATGTATGTATGTATTCTTTATTGTATGTGCGCACGCACATGTGTATGGATAGTGTGTAACTTGTGTTCTAATATATTATAATGTTACAGTTATGATACAGTAAACACATTGCTCTGAGTTGGAACGTGGCCCTTCCTCTCAAACGCAAATTTATATAAACAGTCAACACATAATTCGATTTCACAAGGTTATGGGTTATCTATTAAAATTAAATAAGGGCTGGAGAGAGAGCCTAGTGGTTAAGAGCGCTGACTGCTCTTACAGAGGACCTGGGTTCAATCCCCAGCACCCCACATGGTGGTGAGAACCTTTTGTAACTCCCAGTTCCAGGAGAACTCCAGTTCCCGGAGGGAATCCGACACCTCTTCTGGACCTCCGCGCATTGCACAGCACAGGTGCACAAACTACATGTAGACAATAACATTCATACACATAAATAATTTAAAAAATATAAATACATAAATAAAAAATTAAATTAAATGTAAATTTAAAATAATTAGATTCTACCACTGTCACCTACTGGTTATGCCCTTTCAACATCTAAAACAGATGCAACCACAGTTTTCACTTGTATTTTTTTTTTTTTTTTTTTTTTTTTTTTTTTATTTTTTTTTTTTTTAGTTTTTTTTGTTTTTAAAAAGTTGTTAATGTGTTTTGCCTTGGTATTTGGGAATAAAAAATAAAGGTATAAAAATTTAAAAATAAATAAAAAATTGAATTCATTACATCTTGCGTTCTGCCTTCTTTTTTTTTTAAATTTTTTGGTGGCATAACGATGCTGGAACCTGCATTTTGGTTAGCTGACAGTGGATAGCTGGGTTGAGGACTGTGGGTGACCAGGTTGGATGTTGGAAGAAAAGGTCTCCCTTTGCAGACCACCCAACCTGGAAGTGGTGTGAATTCCTGTCCTGACTTGGGCACAGGTGGAAAGTACAGCCAAAGTTGGAAACGTGTCTGTTGTCCCAGTCTACAGGACCCGCCAGTAAGGAACGAACCTCTCCGGTCAGGTCAGAAGTGACCAACTGTCCTCTACGCAATGAGGCCTAGTTCCCCACCTGTCCACAAAATGGGCAGTTTTTTTTTTTTCTGTTGCGTCCTCTGCCCTTAGCAGGACTGCGTTGAACCTGCTTCGTGACAAAGGAAGCTTCTAGAAGCTCCTCACAAAAAAAAAAAAAAAACAAATAAGATGGTAATGATGGTAAAACTCTCATGGGCATATTAGCCATGTCTTTAACTTTACAAATGGGCATAAGAAGCTGTAAAAGAAAAGTTTACTTAAGAACTAGATATTGAAAAATACCTTTAAAGTAGGTTTTCATGCCAGGCCTGGAGAAGGACCAAGAGGTTGGAGAAAGCATCGTTAATTAATGGTAATCATCTGAACTAATTGGAATGTACAATGTTAATTGTTTGTATGCATTATCCGTTTTGACTTATTCCAACAATAACTTAGCGGGTTAAGGTACACAAATTGGTTCTTATATTTTTCTGAATGTTATACAGTATATACCTGTAATTCTTTCCTTACTTGTAGGATGATTTAAAGAAATTAAGTTTAAGTTACTTCCTCAATAAGTAGCTAAGTCAATGATAAATTGTTTGGGTAAGTTTGATGAAAAACTTACACCTTGGTTCCTGTTTATAGGTATTGTATACAACTTAGGCATCTATAGGTAAAACATAAAATTTAAAAAACAAAAAGAGGGATTGGTGTCAAATGCCTTCTGTTTCCAACACCTTTGATAAATTTTAATTTTGAGGTCTTGAAACTAACAAATGAGAGGAGATTTGTTATGTTCCACAGGTAAAAACACCAACTTAAATGCCTGAAAATGTAACACACTTTTGGCTGTGCCGGATGGACTGGGAATGCAACGAAAAGGTTGACCATCTGAACATTAGAGGAAACAGAACCTCAGATGCATGAGTCACCTGAATGTAGCATCTCTCTGAATTTATTGGGGACGTTAATCTTTATAATGGGCTTAATGAAGACTCGATGCTGAGAAACTTCCTACCTCTCCCTTTTTAGGAAAAAGAAAAACCTGATTGTAATGCAAGTCTTTCCCTAAACTGTAGATTGAGCAACTGTTTATAGTGGTTAATTTTCTATAAAACAGGTATAACACCTTCTTTAAAATGACTTGATTATGACATTGCTGAATTGTGAGAAGGATAATTCTCTATTTAGAGCCAAACTCTTATAGAAAGTTTATAAGCGTTTGCTGTTTAAATTAAGCAAAATTACAGGAAGAGCTCTGAGTATCAGCATGGATTATTTCTGTCAAGGAGATGTTGGCTACGGGATCCAAGCCCCCCCCCAAATTATAAGGCCTTTTGCCTATAAAAATTGGGAGGTCTACAACGGAAAGGTGTAAGTCCCTGTTGTCGAAGTGCCTGTTGTAAGCATGTAAAAAATTGTTTGAGAACATTCACTGCTAATGTGGCAGGTTGGCCTCTGGATGGGAATCCAGAGATGTATACAAAGGCACTAATGATAATTTAAAGCAAATACTGGTCTCTTTGAGTCAAGCAAGAAACATCATCGTGTCATATCAGCTACACCTACTGCCTGGAGAAATTGTGCACAGTGGAAGCCATGTGTCTATCATATAATCCAAATCTATATTGGCTATTCTCTCTCTCCTTGAAGGAATAATTCACTGGTCTAGGCCCACAAGCTTATGGTCCTCTAGTGGTTAGGAGATTTGCTTATTAGCCCAGTTAGAACTTGTCATCTTTTATAGAGAAACCACAGTTTGTGAAGATATCCCAAACATCTTTGTCTGTGCTCACAGTTTAGTTGCCATAATGAATTTTGTTTAAATGCTGTACATCTAATTGCTTGTGTTTGTTAGTATGGATTAAAACATGTACCCTGGATCAGCTGTCAACCCATGAAGGGAAACAACCTGACTATGTCCAAATGACAATCTCCAGAGAAAACATAACTGCTTTGCTTCTCACCTACTGTTTGCCCCTTTTCCGCCAAAAGCCTAGGGAACAACTTGCAGAAGAGGAGGCATGGTGAATGTAAGGGCTTGGAGAGATGGAGTGAATCATGATGACTATAGCACTATAACCTGGACTCCTTATTTGATCAACATGCTTGTGCATAAAACTTCTCCAATCTGGTAATGGGAACCTTGGGTTAGTTCAAATTGAACATAGATCTGCCTATTGGTTTTTTAAATAATATGTAACTTATATTCGTTGCTTTATGCTTGACAGTCATGGTTACTTCTATGGTTGGAGTTTTTGGGATATTAATTTGGCTTAATTGTGAAAATAAAGTTCAGGTCTGACCTGCCCCCACTGCTGGTGACTCAAAACAGGCTTGAACATCTGGCTATTTAAAACTCAGGTTCTTTTGAATTGTTAGCTCACCCATGGGCTCCCTGCCTTCAGAAAAATTAAAAAAAATAAAAGGTGGATGTGGCAAGCTTAGTTAGATGGGTCTGCGATTCTAAACCATCTGGTACCTCCCTTCCACACCCAGTGGGGTGGAGTGTAGTGATCAAACTAGATTTAGGAGGGCCCGTGTGACGAATTGAGTCACATGATGGCATATTTAAGCAGGACATGTTGGAATCAAAATCTCTCTCTCAGCATTTCAACCTCGAACTGCTATACGATGGTGTGCTTTCCTAGCGGGCTTTCCACATGTGGTCATCCTAGGTTAAGTGGGCCCTCGCCACAAGTCTCGGTGGCACCCACAGGGTTTGTTCGCGAGCACCTCACAATGGATCGCTAAGAACCGTCTTTAAGTCCTATTTCAGGGGGAATCTCATAACCCTCTATCTGACCTCCTGTGGCCATGCACACTGGGTCCGCACACCTACATTGCAGACAGTACACTCACACTAAAACTTATAATAATAAATATAAATTCATCTAAATATAACAAATGAGAATATAAAGGGATGACATACCATAATGAACATACATTATTATTTTCTGAAAATACATAATTAGTTATTAACACACACACACAACACACACATTAGAAGACACCAGGCTAGGAATTCTTGATTAAATTCTTGGCATCAGTAAGGTTTCTTACATTAGAATAAAAAAGTATAAAGCTGATAAACTTTGGAAACAAAAAAAACTGTCAAGATCCCACAAGCATATAACAAAAGTAGAGGGACCTTGGTTGGGCAAATTCTATTTCTTAATCTAAAATAAAATCTTCTTCGTAGAAAGCAATTTCCATCATATTTACCTTTTCTGAAACAGAAGCAAACCCTTTGGTTGGATGCTGTGTTCTCATGTCAAAGACATGGAACTTTCCTTCCAGAGATGTGGCTACTAACTTATTCATTCTTATGTCTTTCCTGTCGAACTCCAAGCTGCACACCTGAAGTGGAGAATACTCGTTATTGATAGGTTCTGTTAAGCTCACTGAAACACCTTAAAATGACAAGACCATGTGGAAATATTTGAATAGTTATAAAAGGTTTTTGAATTAGATAAATTAGTACATCGATTTTGTGTGTGTGTGTATATTATATATTTGTGTTCTATAAATTTTTATATATATATATAATAATATATATAAAATATATATATATGATATATTCTGGGGTTTTCCCATACTCGAAGAGGAGGTCACATTTGTTCATTATGTTAACACCGTTAAGTCAAGCTGCCTTCAGAAAACAAAAAGAGATTATTTTAATAAAAGTGTACAACTCAAGAACCAAAACTCCAAAGGTACTTGATGAGGTTGTTCCTACATCAAGTAGGAAAAGGGCCTCTTACTTGCTCATTTTGCTCACACTGCATGATCTGTGTGCTTCATGGATGACCTCAGGCTCCACAAGGTTCCCTTGGGTATGCACAAATCCATACCTGAATGTGTGTTTGCTTTCTAAGGAAAGGATATACATCTGACTTTAGATTCTCCAGGGGGTTTGGCCCCCAAAGGTTAAGAACTTTTGGTAGACTACTGACTGAGATAGGTTAATATAAGTGATTCCAAAACTGTGAAGCAGCTAGACATGGTAGGCCACACCTTTAACCCCAGCACTAGGGAAGCAGAAGCAGGCAGATCTCTGTGAAACAGAGGCCAGCCAGTGCCACATTGTGAGTTCCAGGCCAGCCAGGGCTACACACTGAAACCATGTGCAAAAAAAAAGCCTCGTAGACTCCAGGTAGTCAAAAACGTGCTTGAACTGACACAGCGCAGGAACACACATATGCGCAGGAGCACACATATGCACATTACCCCATTTCTAATGTTCGTCTCCCATTGCAGCGACATGTTTCTGAGATCAAACAGTTTGATATCCCCATTGTCGTAGCCAGCACAGACAACACGCTCTTCTTGATTGTAAGCATTACCTGGGAATGAAGACATAGTTCAGGTTTTTAATAAATGCTAGCTTGAGAGCTGCTTAAAAAAATGTTAGGAAATATGCATATAACTTAAGCCAAATCTAATTTTAAAAAATTACATTGTGTAACCTTGAGAACAAAAACCTTGTTAATCAGGCTAAGCAATTTGTGGCCTTAAGACGTCCAAAGGAACAAGTATAACCAGAACAAATATTAGTAAGGCCGTGAGAATGTACTTCAGGTCATAAAATGAGATTGTAAAAGTTAAAGTAAAAAAAAAAAAAAAAAAAAAAAAAATAAACAAAAACACATTTGGTTTTGCCTGTCTTTCTGGCAAGCGCAGCTACTCTGTGGATGCCACTGTTTTTGCCATCCTTCAAAGACGTGAGAAGACACAGCTTTTCAACCTTCCAATATGGACTGAAGACTCATGTCTCTCCAAGAATCCTCCAAACTTTCAGTGCCAGATGGGGACTGCTGAGACATCCAGCTTGTGGACTGAGCTACTACTGGGGTTTCAGCCACTTCAGAGTACAGACTGCCATTGTCAGATTACCCAGGCTGTATTATAGAGACCAGTACAGGAGTATCAAGACAGGATGCGGTGCTTACTGAACCTCATTTGGTGACCATGGGAAAACCCCAGTGTAGAGCACAAGGACAGGACTGATGGACTTACTAAGGAGGAGCCTTCAAACATGACATCTTTCAGCCTAATAAAGAAAAAAAACCTCATAAGCTAAAGATGCTAAAAGATATATGAGGAGTGATACAAATTGGAGAGAACAACAATAACAACAACAAAAACACTGGGGCAAAGAACTGACTGAAACGGTGAACTTATGCTCAAAACAGTAAACTTCTGCATTGAAAATTTTAAAAGAGACTGAGAAAAAGATGAAAAACATGTTTGGCAGAATGCGTGAGCTCTGGTGGGTGTGGGGGGCAAGGAAGGGGGAACGTGTCTAGATTTGATTGGAAATTTTGTATGAAATGCACAAAGATTCAATAAAAAATTGGCTTTGAAAAAAAAAATCACATTAGGTATGAGTCTATTTCATCAATCCTAGCAGGAGATAGTGTGTTAATTTGGCATTAATTTGAAAATCTCAGGGCTAGAGAGAGGTTAAGAGCAGTGGTTAAGAGCAGTGGTTAAGAGCACTGGCTGCTGAGATCTCCCAAGACGAGATGAAGCACATAAAGGTAGGTAGGAGCTGGGTGCTTCAGCAAGGCTAATCGTTGTTTGATCTAATTTAGTTGTCTTTGGCTTAATTGGCTTTTGTGGCTGTGGGGGCAGAGTTCTCCTCCCAGCTGGTATAAAAGGTAGAGTTGTGTGAGTCTTGAGATCTGAGATCTCCCAAGACCAGCTGAAGCACAGGTACCGGGGCACAGGTAAAGAGCAACCCCCCCACCCCACCCCCACCCCACAAACTGGGATTACCAAGGCATCTGAAGGAGGCAAGCAAAGCAAGCCTTCAACACAATGCAGAGGCATTTGGGACTCACATTGGAATACAGGCAAGGAGAAGCCCATATGCCAGGAGCACAAAGAAGAGACAACACGGGAAAGGGATAGGATAATCCCGCACCAAGCTCTACCTACCCTATGAAAGAGTCCTACAGTGGGATGCCCCTGGGGATGGCCCAGGACACAGATATCAGAAACACAATTGGGAACATACTTAAAGAACTACAAGATTATAAAGAGCAAATCAAAGAATTAAGAAAAGAGAATGAAGAACTCAAGAAGGACCTAGAGAGAGAGAATGACAAACTCCGGAAGAAAGTAGAAACACTGAAAAGATGCTGTGCTGGATAGCTTTAGTGTCAACTTGACACACCTGGGTTGAGGGAGCCTCAATTGGGGAATTTGCTCCATTGGATTGGCCTGTGGCCACGTCTGTGGAGTATTGTCTTGATTGTCAGGAAAGGTGGGAGGGCCCAGGCCACAATGAGAAGTACCACCCTGGGCAGGTTGTTGTGTACCATATAAGAAGGCAGGCTGGGCATGAGCCAGGGGAGCAAGCCAGTGAACAGCATTCCTCCATGGCCTGTGCTTCAGCTCCTGCCTCCAGGTTTCTGCCCTGAGTTACTGCCTTGTGCTCCCTGAGTGATGAATTGTGAACCAGGAGATGTAAGCTGAATAAACCCTTTCCTCCCCAAGTTGGTGCTGGTTAGAGTGTTTTGTCACAGCAATGGAAGACAAATTACAACAGATCCCATGATGAAAAGGATAAGGAAACCAACCAGTGAAGCAAAGAGCAACAGGAAGAGATTGTAGAAATACTAAAGAAATCAGAAGAGGAAATGAAAAAGGAAATCAAACACTAATCCAATCAAGAGGAAAGGAATGGAAAAAGCCTCAGAAGCAGAATGGAAGAAGCAGAACAAAGAATATCAGACCTGGAAGATAACACAGAACAACTAAAAACCTCAAGTAAAGATTATGAAAAATTTAAAAATACACAAAAGTGGAACAACCAGAAACTGTGGGACACTATGAAAAGATCAAACCCCCCGCATTATAGTGATAGAGGAAGGAGAAGAATCCCAAGAGAATGGTATTGATCAGATCTTCAACAGAATAATAGATGAAAAATTCCCCAAACTAAAAAAAGACAAACCAATACAAATACAAGAAGCACATAGAACTCTAAACAGACAAAATCAGAAAAGAAACTCTCCACACCACATCATAGTTAAAATGCTAGACACCCAAAACAAAGACAAAATCCTTAAAGCCACAAGAGAAAAACAATTTTCTCAGTCTCTTTCTCTATATTCTACCATGAGGAAGTGAACTGTTTTGAGCAGAAGTTCACTATTCAGTCGCTTTGTGATGCAGTCATTTCTAGTCTTGGGTCCTTCTGTTGTGTTGTTGTTGTTTTGTAGTGTGTTCCAGTGGCATCACTCCCAACTGCTTGGACAAAAGCTTCAAGGGGCCTTGCACAAGAAATACTTACAGACTAGGTAACTGGCACTGCATCCATCAGATGAGGGATACCATCAATGTTTGTTTTTTTCTGGGATCGGTGTTACTTCACACTCTGCATGAAAAATTCTTCTAGCTCCAGCATTTTCCTTGCAAAAAGCTCTGATGTCATTCTTTCTTTACTGCTGCACAGAACTCCATTTGTGTTAGATGTACCACATATTTCCATCCACTCATCAGTTGGGGGGCATTTGGGTTGGTTCCAAGCTTCCTTGTTATTGTGAAGAGAGCTGATAAACATGGCCGTGCATGTAATCTCTGTGTGTGGGAAGTTATGATGGTTTCATGCCCAGGAGTGGTATTGGCTGGTCCGGGTGGCAGTTCATTTTGCAAGTCATTAGTCCCAGGGTTTCTCCACACGGCTTTTCTATAGTGGCTGTACAGAGTTACATTCACACCAGAGGTAGATGATTGTTCCCCTTTTCCCCCCCAACTCTCCAGCACTTGGTATCATTTGTTTTCTTGATCCTAGCCAGTCTTATTGGGAGTGAGATGATATCTTAAAGTGGTTTTGTATTTGCAATTTCCTTAATGGAATAGTGATGTTGCACATTCTTGTTTTCTCATTTTTTTTTGGCCATCTCCTTATTCTCACTCGTAGTGAATTCTTTGTTCAGCTTTTTTGCTCCATTTTTGAGTGGTCATTTGTTTTTCTTTTTCTCTTTGTTTTTGGAGTAGTTTAGATATTTCTGGAAATCATGCTGTGTGTCCGATGTTTCACTGCGGGAAGGTTTCCTCACACTCTGTGGGATTTTCTCCTTCCTTGGATTGTTTCTGGTTCATATTGATGTACAGAACAGCTTTTTTTTTTTTTTTTTTTTCCAGCAACAGGTCTCCCGTAGCCTCAGCTGTCCTGGAAACTACACTCTGTAGGACCAGGCTGGCCTTGAACTCACAAAAGATCCTCCTGCCATCTTGCCTCCTGAGTTGGCTAGGCCATGAGATTCCGCGTTTGAGTCAATTGTGTGACCTTAAGTCTTGCACGCTGCTGGGTCTGATTTAGGAGGAAGTCTTTTCCTACGCCTATGTCTTGTAGTTGCGCCACTTTTCTTCTACTGGCTTCAGAGTTTTGAGGGTTCACACTGAGGTCTTGATCCATGCTGGAGCGACTGTTTGTTTTTTTTTTTTTTTTTTATAATGAGGATTTTTTTTTTTAAATTTTTTATTTATATTTCTGTATGTGTATCACTGTACTGTTCTGCATGCAGGTCTGTGGCACCCGTGTCGTGCCAACGCCGCGGAGGTCAACGGAGGGTCCCTCGTCGATTCCCTTGAGATCTGAAGTTCTCCTGGAATTGGAGTTTCAGACCGGCTNAGCCGGTCTGAAACTCCAATTCCAGGAGAACTTCAGCTCAAGGGGAATCCGAGACCCCCGTCTGACCTCCGCGGCGTGGCACGACACGGGTGCACAGACCTGCATAGCAGACAGTACAGTGAGACACATACAGAAATAAATAAAAAATTTAAAAAAAAATCCGCATTATAAAAAAAAAAAAAAAAACAAAAGTCGACTCCAGATGGATCAAAGACCTCAGTGTGAACCCCAAAACTCTGAAGGCAAGATAGAAGAAAAAGTTGGCTGCATACTACAAGACATAGGCGTAGGAAAGACTTCCACTTCCTAAATCAGACAGCAGCGGTGCAAGAATTAAGGTCACAATTGACAAATGGAACCTCTGGCCTAGCAACTCAGAGGCAGAGGCAGGAGGATCTTTTGTGAGTTCAAGCCAGCCTGGGTCTACAGAGTGAGTTTTCCAGGACAGCTGAGGCTACGGGAGACCCTGTCTAAAAAAAAAAAAAAAAAAAAGCGTTCTGGACATCAAAGAAGTAACAATCAAGGAAGTGAAGTAAAATTCCACATAGTGTGAGGAAACCTTCACCGCAGAAACATCGGACAAAGCATGATTTCCAAAATATATAAACTAATACTCCAAAAACAAAGAAGAAAAAGAAAAAACAAATAACCCACTCAAAAGATGGAGCAAAGAAGAGCTGAACAGAGACTTCACAAGTGTAGGAATTGTGGAGATGGCTGAGAAACACTTTAAGAATTGTTCAACATCACTCTTCCATTAAGGAAATGCAAATCCAAAACCACTTTAAGATATCATCTTACTCCCAATAAGGAATGGCTAGGATCAAGAAAACAAATGATACCAAGTGCTGGAGATGTTGGGGGGGAAAAGGGGAACACTCATCTATCTGGTGGGAATGTTAAACTCGTACAGCCACTATAGAAAGCATGTGGAGAACCCGTGGAGACTTGAATGACTTGCTAAACATGAACCTACCACCCGACCCAGCCAATACCACTCCTGGGCATGAACCATCAAGACTCAACCCACCACAGAGAATTACATGCACGGCCATGTTTAAGCTCTCTTCACAATAACAAGGAAGCTGGAACCAACCCAAATGCCCCCAACTGATGAGTGGATGGAGAAATGTGGTACATCGTAACACAAATGGAGTTCTGTGCAGCAGTAAAGAAAGATACATCATGACTTTTTGCAAGGAAAATGGCTGGACTAGAAGAAATCATGCAGGCAGAGTGAAGTGAACACCGATCACCAGAAAAAAACAAACATGATGGTATCCCTCATCGTGGATGCTAGTGCCAGTTCCTAGTTGTAAGTATTTTCTTTTTGCAAGGCCCCTGAGCTTTTGTCCAGCAGTTGGGAGTGATGCACACTGGAACAACACAAAACAACAACACCAACAACAACAGAAAGACTGCATCAAAAGACTGACTGATAGTGAACTTCTGCTCAAAACAGTCAACTTCCTCAGGGAGAATATAGAGAAAAGACTGAGAAAAAGATGAAAAGCATGTTTGGCAGAATGCATGAGCTCTGGTGGGGTGGGGGGATGGGGGGGCAGGTCTAGATTTGATAATCTTGTACAAAATATATATTTAAAAAGATTAAAAGAAAAGAAAAGCACTGGCTCCTTCTGCGACGACCCAAGTTTGACTCCCAGTCCCCCACGGCAGCCAACAACTGTCTCTAACTCCAGTTCCAGGGAAATGCAGCATGCTCTTTAGGTATATGAGTACACCCTTGTGCACTCACAAATATGCAGGCAATACACTCATACACATAAAATAAAAATAATAAAATGTTTTTAAATATAAAAAAAAATAAATCTCACTTGAAATTCTATACCAAAGTCTACTTCAAAGTTTACTGAATTCTAAATAGACAGAAGACGCTCTGTCAGGCTGAGGATGCAGGACTGAGGGCTTGTCATCACAGTATGCGCAAAGACCAACAGACCAACTGCAGTTCACATAGTCAGCCTGGAAAGATATACATACTTATGGTTTTATTTCATTTCCTTGGTCATAATCATATTTCAATACAAATAGAAATTGTTTTAAAACTCATTTTCAAAAAATGTTTCGCCGGGCATGGTGGCACACGCCTTTAATCCTAGCACTTGGGACGCAGAGGCAGGCACATCTTTGTGAGTTCAAGACCAGCCTGGTCTACAAAGTGAGTTCCAGGACAGCTGGGGCTACAGGGAGACCCTGTCTTGAAAAAGACCAAAAAAAAAAAAGAAAGAAAATATTTTTCTGCTTATTTTATCTTTATAACAAAATTTGTAATCAGAGAGTGCATTGTGACATATGGATGATCCACCTGAAATTTATAATTTGTAGTTAATTTCAATATGCTTGGATCCAAGACTGTTTTCCTGCATACCTCTTGCTGAATAAAAAGATGTTAAGAAAACTGGGAGGGGTGGTGGCGCACGCCTTTAATCCTAGCACTTGGGAGGCAGAGGCAGGTGGATCTTTGTGAGTTAAAGGCCAGCCTGGTCTACAGAGTGAGTTCCAGGTCAGCTGAGACCCTGACTCAAAAAGACCAAAAAAAAATGTTAGGAAAGAGGAAAATCCTACGGATGTGTTATGTTAGGGACACCTGTATCCTCCACCTCCTCCCACTTCCTCCTCATGAACTATCATTGTGTTACATTAGGGACACCTTCATCCTCCACCGTGAACTCTAGCCCTGCATTTCCACTGTGGGCTCTAGATGCTACACCAGTACCATCCTTGTAATGTCCTGAACTGACCTCATCATCTTTCCTTAACACCACCCCCAATGCCTGTGTAGCTTTTTCAAATGAACAGCATCCTTCATTTCATGACCAATCTCAAAATTCAGTCATCATGGACATGAATTCTTTTTATTGTTCCTTTGTTTATGGATACCAAACTGCCCAACATCATTTGCAGCTATCTGCCACTTCCTGTCCTACAGACCCTTCTCTGCTTTGTTCTCACTGCTCCTAACCTTCCTTTTGGCGAACTGCTCAAGTCTCTGAATTCATCTTCCTCGTGCCTCCATCACTCCCTACAACTTATCACCAGTTAGTTTTCTTCAAGTTCAGCTCATACCTCATAATGTGAAACCTTCAAAGCTTTACCACTCCCACCAGCCCATCCAAACACCTGTGACTACAGTCAAGGGCCAACTCTAAGGCCACCACCCCCTTCCAGGGCACTCTGAAGATATTCCCTATATTGAAATTTCTCTCCAAATTTCAATGGTAGAAATCCCATGAATCTTCTGTCTGAGCTCAAGGTGATCTTCCTGCAAAAGATCTCTCCCTCTTCATTCTCTCTGCATCCATATGTGTCTCTTGAAAAGTATTATCACCCCTGTTCTACCCTGTAAGCAATGCAGGTGCCAGGCCTTCTTTACTAAACTATGTTTCTTGAAGTTCAGCTACAATCTGGTTTCACTATTACATGTCCATAGTACTTTGCATTCCTTAAAAAAGAAAATCTTAAGCCAGACATATATACAATCCCAGTTATTCAGAAGGCTGAGGCAGGAATACTGCTTGAGCCCCAGGATTTGAGGCCAGCCTGAGCAATACAGTGAGACTGCATCTCAAAAAACAAGAAAAACACCCCAACACCCTGTACCCTCTAATTAGTAGACTCTTCCTCCTGAGGTCAACAATGAAAAAGCATTCATAGAACCAAGGACAATTACATGTTTGTTTGTTTGTATTGGGGGGAGGCTCCTTGTAGCCCTAGCAGGACTGGATCTTGATATGTAGACCAGGCTGGCCCTGATTTTACACAGCTCCACCTGCCTCTGCCTCCCAAGTGTTGGGATCAAAGGTGTGCACCATCAAGCCCAGCTAAGATATTATTAGCTCTTAATTACAGATCAATTTTAGATTTTTTAAAATTTATTTTATGTGTATGAGTGTTTTACATGCATGTATGTAAGTGCATCTATGCATGTAATGTCTGCAGAGACCAGAAGAGGGCGTCAGATCACCTCTTGAGTTACTAATGATGCCACGTGGATACTGGAAACAAAATTGGGATCCTCTGCAAGAACAGCCAGTGCTCTTAACTGCTGAACCATCCAACTCTCCAGCCCCACAAAATCCACTAAAAAAAAAAATCATTCTAAGAGCTGGAGAGATGACTCGACGTTTAAGATGCTCTTCCAGAGGACCCACGGTTGGCTCCGAGCACCCACATCAGACAACTGGCTCTAACTCCAGTGGATCGGAAACTCTTTTGGCCTCCATGTGAAACACAGACACACACACACACACACACACACACACACACACGCTCTCTCTCTCTCTCACTCACTCAACACTATTAAGCAATTCTCTGAGCACCACTTTCGAAACATAACAACCAAAAAACAAAAGTTTGGTGACTTGCTCTAAGCCACACAATAAGTAGCACAGTAAAGATTCAGTAAAACTTCAACCCCCAGCCCTAGAAACTGGCATTAGCCACTATGATATCTGTCTACGAAACAGACTACTAAGACACTCCTGGGAATTTCATGAGACACTGCTTGTTAGCGTCTGAAATTCAAATGTAGTAACTCTTCGACAGCTTACCAAATGTCACAGTCCAACAGTCTCTCTTGTTCTCTCCTTGTGCAGGCTCCATATTAGCAACAGGATCATCCTTTTGCCTTGCATCCCATACCTTCACAGTTCCTGTCAGGAAGAAAAGTGAGTTGGCAAAACTCAATAGTCCGTGATCACATTTCCTTTTTCCTTGGTTTCCTATATACATGTTAATATTATAGACGCTATGACATCTGAAAAATACTCATGTTTTTCCGACTTCTAATTAATAGAAACACACAAAAAACGATAACAATTACTCCCAAATTATCTGTAAGTTATGACTGACAAAGCAAACATAAACATACGATTTTCTAAAATTTTTTAATTTATTTTATTTTTATTTTTGTCTTTTTGAGACAGGGTTTCCCTGTAGCCCCAGTTTTCCTCAAACTCACTACGCAGATCAGGCTTGCCTTGAACTCACAGAGATCCATCTGCCTGCCTCTGCCTCCTCCTGAGTGCTGGGATTAAAGGCATGTGCAACCACACCTGGACCCTTATTTATTTATTTTTATGAGTGTTTTGGCTGCAAATATGTAAGTGTACCTATGTCATGCTATGCTCACAGAGGCCAGAAGACAGTGTCAGATCCCCTTGGCCTAACTCCCATGTTGGTGTGGGAACTAAACCCAGGTCTTCTGCAAGAGAAGCTATTGCTCTTAACCACTGAGCCATCTCTCCAGTCCCCACAAATGTACATTTGTTAAAATTTTTTTTTTATTATTATTTATTTATTTTTTGTATGTGTATGAATGTACTGTCTGCATGCAGGTCTGTGCACCCGTGTCGTGCAATGCCGCGGAGGTCAGAAGAGGGTCTCGGATTCCCCTGGAACTGGAGTTCTCCTGGAATTGGAGTTACAGACGGTTCTTAGCCGCCATGTGGGTGCTGGGGATCGAACCCGGGTCCTCTGCAAGAGCGTCGGTGCTCTTAACCGCTAGGCTATCTCTCCAGCCCCACAAATGTACATTTGTAAATATTCCTTATTAGAGGTTTAACAATCCTAAAGTTAATTTCGATGCCCTCCTAATTAATATTCATGTTACAGTATTACAGTGCCATTGCCCAAAATGGACATAACAAAATGGCTAAAAGGTATGTATTTGAGAGAAAGCAGGAAAGGGCAGTAAAATCCCTGACAGAGACAATAAACTCAAGAGTCATCTCCAGGGAGAAAGCTGGTCATAAGAAGGCCCCGTCCTTTATTGAAGAAATGATTTCCATAAATATGACATGAGATTTTATTCTTCAGAGTTTATATAAATTGTGAAGATCTGTAGTAAATTTTCCATTGTTAAATCGGCAAAGAACATAAAAGGACTATTCCTAAAACAAAATTAATTAGTAAGCAAGCACAGGCATTAATCCAAGTGGGAATAATCTATAAACTCAGAGAGAAAGAAAAATCAATGTTAGGAGGAGATGCTGGAACTCAACCCTAGTCATTATGAGGGGCCAGGTACATAGATACTAGAATCATAAAATGTTTATTACCATAGGGTTACATACATAACAAAAAGCAATTATCGTTATTTTAAGCCACTCTTTTAATAAGAAGCAAAAACTTGAAGACTATTGAATGATTACACAAAAGCATAGCTAGGTACAGTGTGTTGGAGAGTATAATGGAATGTTTACAGTCATTAAAATAATGCTTGTAGAAATAAAAACATTTGCATATAACAAACATTAAATGAACAAAAGATACACAATCATATACTGCTACCATATATATAGATATAGATATAGATATATAGATATAGATATAGATATAGATATAAATAGAGAAAGAGCATAAAGTTAGAAAAGCAAAGAAAAACTGACGGTTATGATAAATTGTATGTCCATTTTCCTTCTATATTCCATATTCCTTTTTGTGAAAAATTTGATTTCTTACATATAGCTGCTCCTATTTAGAAAATTGTCTCACTTTTCTTTTAAAATAATCTTTTTAAAATAAATCTACCCTCTGTGAAACAGCAACTCTGACCCCCGAGAGTCATTCAGTGCAGATGAACCCCCACAGCCGAAAGCCAAGCTGGTGGTGGTGGTGGCGGTGCTTCTACAATGTCCAGGGACAGGTCACAGAGCAGTTTTCATCCAGCTAGCAATAGGAACTGTCCACACAAACTTCTGCTCTTTAAGAAAAGAAAAAGGAGCCAGCTATGGTGGCACATGCCTATCCTAGCACTTGGGAGACAGAGGCAGGCAGATCTCTGAGTTCAAGGCCAGCCTGGTCTACAGAGTGAGTTCCAGGCCAGCTGGGACTAAAAGGAGACCTTGTCTCAGAAAGACTCCCCCCCTCCCAAAAAAAGGAAAGCTATCATCCACATCAGGCCACTGGCTGCCTCAATAATCTGTAAAGACATCTGAAATCCTTAAAGTTCAGAGGAAACTCTCACTACAGTTGTTGAAGTAACTCAACACTAAATACTCTATCTGAAAATACATAGAATCCTGAAACAAACAAGAGATATGCAATCCAACTTGTCTATTCACTGTAAGTACACAAGGGTCAGATGAAGCATCAAGGCAACCAAAGATCTCCATGAAGAGAGGACACACACTGCACATATTTCCATCAGTTTTGTTTTTAATACTTAAAATCCATTAAAATTTTAATACTTAAAATCCAACTCACCATCTCGGCTGCCAGTCACAATTTCTGGTGCTCCTTCCCCAATTCCAAGTCCACCTACACCATCTATAGCATTTATAATTTCTTTGTGGCCCTTTACAGAATATACTGGCACCTCTGGAGCTTCCAAATTCCTACACACACACACAAAAATAAAAAAAGAAAAAAGAAAAAAAAAGGTACTTACTTACACATATCCTAAGCATTTAAACTGACTATTTAAATTTAAGAATGTATATTACATTTAAAATTTTGTTTAAAAATTAACATTTTGGGGGGCTTGAGAGATGGCTCAGTGGTTAAGAGCACTAACTGCTCTTGCAGAGGACCCGGGTTTGATTCCCAGCACCCACATGGCACTTTAACTCCAGTTCCAGGGGAATACGACGCTCTCTTCTGACCTCCATGGCATTGCACGACATGGGTGCGCCAACCTACATGTAGACAGTACACTCATACATATAAAAAATAGTAAAATAAAATTTAAAACATTAACATTTTTTAGCTAGATGTGGTGGTTTAGACCTCTAATCCCACCACTTAGGAAGGAGAAAAAGGGAGATGTGAGTCTGAGGATAGCCCAGGCTACATACCAGGTTTGAGCCTATCTTGGGCCTCAGAGTTCCCCGCCAGCATGACTTACACAGGGAGACTCTATCTAAAAGCTCTAACAGTAAGTAAATAAGTAAGTGAATAAATAAATAAAATACAAATTTTTGCTACAAGAGGTGGTTTAACATTTACTTCTAAATTTTACCATCTAATTTTTGAGAAAGGTTTGTCATATACATTGGAGCAAAAACAGCCTCCAACGAACAGTCCTGAGAAGACTTGATTTTCACACACAAGGGAACAAGAGATCCTATCTCTCAGCTTGTTTAAAAGGAAAGGAAAAAAAAACAATTCAAAATGGATCAAAGAACTTAATGTAAGAACAGAAACTAGAATCTACTAGAGGAAATCATAAGTAGAGCACCTGAAGAAGTGGGTATACTCTGACAAAGACTCTAATAGCACAGGAACTAGAACAGCCCAGATGTCCTGCTGTTTATATAGATAAACACACTGAAATTTTATTTAGCCCTAAAGATAAATGAAATCATGACATTTCCAGAAGCCTGGATTAAACTGGAAATCATTATGTTAAGCAAAATAAGCCAGACTCAGGATGAGAAATACCATTGTTTTCTCTTATATGTGGAAATTAAATTAAAATTATGTATGTTGCGAAGTATGGTGGCACACGTCTTTAATCCCAGTACTCAGGTGGCAGAGGCAGGTGGCTCTGTGAGTTCGTGTAGTGAGTTCCAGGATGGCTGGGGCTACAGGGAGACCCTGTCTCAAAAAGACAAAAAAAAATATATATATATATGCACATATATGTGCATATGTGTGTATGTGTAGGACATAAAAATGGAAAGGTGGGCTGACAAGGTAGCTCAGCAAATACTTGCTGCCAAGGTGGAAGACCAGTGTTTGATTCCCTGATCACTTATGTTATAAGGAGAGAACCAACTCCCAGAGCTGTCCTCTGCCTTCCATATGTGCGTGCGTGTGTGTGTGTGTGTGTGTGTGTGTGTGTGTGTGCGCGCGCGCACACACACAGTAAACTGTAAAAAAATATTAACAAAACTGGAACAGAGACCACAAGGAGGAGGACAATGGAGAGGGCAGAGACACCTCAGTGGGTAAGAGCACTGGCTGCTCCTCCAGAGGACCCGGTTCCATTCCCAGCACCCACAGTGGCTAACGATTGTCCCTAACTCCAGTTCCAGGCCCTCTGACGCCCTCTCCTGGCCTCTGCAGCATTGCACACACAGGTGTGCTTACTACACGCAGGGAAACATTCACACAGAGAATAAAAAAATGAGGACATGAAGGGCAGTAAGATGGGGTATAGACAGGAGAGGGGGTCTGAACATGATGCACTGTATGAAACTTACATATATGGAAAAAAGAAGGGAGTGCTAGGGAGGGCAAGGGTGAAAGGGGGAGACGAATAAGAAGAGTATTAACACACACACAGGTACACTGGCTTTTTTTATATTACAGCTCAAAAATAGGTAATTAAGTAGTACATTCTAAGTGACATTCAATGCCATGTGAGAAAACACAACGTAGGTGAAATAGCTTCCAGAATTTTAAATGCTCAAAGTAACAGATTTTTGTGAAAAGTAACTAAAGAGAAATTTCAATTTATTCAACTCAAAATATTAAGAAATAATCTGAGATGTTACAATTAAAGGCATCAGACAAAACTGTGATTTTGTCCATTCAAAACAGGCTTATATTAGGTTTTAATAGACATTTCCCTAAAAAACTGTGCCTAGGTCTTAATGCATTAAACAACCATAATAACAAAAACTTTAAATAAGAGCTGTGTATGGAAAAAAAAAATAAAACAAAAATCAGTGTACCCTATAAACCTCTTGCTGAAACAGCATTAAAAATGAGCATCAAATAGCATGGGAGGAAGGAAGTATTGGGAATACTATCTTAAATATCTAAAAGAAAACAGTAGCTGGGCGTGGTGGCACACGCCTTTAATCCCAGCATTCAGGAGGCAGAGGCAGGTGGATCTCTGTGAGTTCAAGGCCAGCCTAGTCTACATAGTGAGCTCCAGACCAGCTGGAACTAAAGGGAGACCCTGCCTCAAAAACACCAAAAAAAACCCAACAAAACAAAACAAAACAAAAGGTCCATCCACAATACAAAAATATAAAACAAACACCCTACAATACACAAATCAAATAGAGTGTGCTGAGAGATTTCATAATGAAATTATGTTTGAAGATGCATTTTCTTTCCTTCTATTTCAGTGTAAANAAAAAAAAAAAAAAAAAAAAAATTAAAAAATAAAACATAATCTTCAGAGCTTGGCAGTTAAAAGCATTAGCTACTCTTACTAGAGAATCCAGAGTTGGTTCCCAATGCCCACATAGTGGCTAACAACTGTGTTACCCTCATTCCAGGGAATCCAACACCCTCTTCTGGCCTCCTCTGGCACTGCACAACACAGGTGGACTTACATACATGCAGATAAAACACTCATACATATAAAACAAAAATAAATAAATCCTACATAATACTCATACTTCTATAGTTAATTTTGGAAGACATTAAAATACTTTAAATATTTTTAAATTAGAATTCTCTTTCTGAAAGAGTAATGAGACTATCAAAGAACTGCTTCTCAATCTGAATACTGTTTAAAATATCTTACCATATATGAAGGTTTCCATCAAAATCTCCAGTGGCTAAGTATCTCTGCTGTAACGAGGTTGCACCAAATGTTCCACATTTAATGGGCTTAGCCTTTTCAATCTCGATAGAAAGGATAAGGAGAGGATACCTAATTTATATGAGCAATTATAATGTACAATATTTATGGCTTTACTATAGGGGCTATTATAAAATATATAAAAGGCAATTAAAACATTTTCTGATAGTTATGCTTTTTCTTTAGTCACTTTTCTGTTTTTAAAAGGATGTAGCTGTCTAAAAGAAAGGTTGTTTTATGTTCTGGTTTGCTTTTGTTCTTTGTTTTTGAGAGAAGGTTTCATTTGATAGCCCAAGCTGGCCTAGAACTCACCATATTCCAGGCTGGTCTAAAGTTTAGTGATCCTCTTGCTTCAGTGTTCTGAGTGATGGTATTATGGACATAAACCCTGACATTTAAGAAAAAGGGGGAATTCCCCCTTCTTATCTCCCTAATGTGATGTTCAAATGCAACAAACTTGAACTGGGTGTGGTAGCCCACTCCCAGGTTGCCAGCAGTGCTACAGAGGTTGAGGGAGAAAGATTGCTCTGAGTGCTGGACCACCTTAGGCTACATGGTGAATTCTCAGCCAGGCTGGGCTACAAAGTGTTTTAACTTTCCCAATCAAAATTCTGAAAACTTACCACCTCCTCTATTTTACAAATAAGAAGTTTCTGGCTGTTAACTGAAAGGTTAGTTTAAAAAAAAAAAAAAAGAAAGGTCAAAGTAAAAAACAAAAGAAGTTTCAGTGTTTACTGTGCTATTTTCTGAGTCTCAGTAGAAATGCAGGCATAATGAAGACATTGCTCTTTCCAAGTGGCTACAGGGTTCATTACAGAAACTAGGGGTTCAAGTCTCTCTAATATGTCATTAAGAAACATCAATCCTTCAGACAGAGAAACCAGCATGGAGCCCACTTCCTGGTCCCCTTCTGCACATGCCATGTCTCTAACCCTGCTCTGGCATCCTCTACATGGATCAAGGAAAGAGCTTCCTTATACTGAACACTCACAAAACAGTCATTATTCTAGACATTTTTCTGGGGGAGACTATTTTTTCTGTTAGCAAATAAGTGTTGAGGAACACACTATTTTTTGGTCTTTTTGAGACAGTCTCCCTATAACCACAGGCTGGCCTGGACCTCACTATATAGACCAGGTCAGCCTTGAACTCACAGACATCCTCCTGCCTCTGCCTCCTGAGTGCTGGGATTAAAGGAGTGCATTAGTACCCTTGGTTATCCAAAGACCAAGGTAGATTTCAAGCTCTTTCTAGGGGAAGTTGCCTCCAGGGCTGTATGTGACATTTCATTAAGCAGCCCTTCTCTGATAAATCTGAACATCATTAGAGGTATCAAATAAATGCTCCAACCCTGGGGGGGGGCGTCAACAAACTAGTACAGGAATGATTTAAAGCTAAGTTCAGATTTCTGGCCTTTGTTTTGTTTAACCCTAATTCATACCATGTCTGCAAGATAAATACACAGTTCTAACATTTCCCTGGGTCCCCTACCCCTTTTCCCCACAGAGTCTCCCTAGCAGGATGGCCTCAAACTCACTATTGTAGACCAGGGTGGTCTGAAATTCAGAGAGATCACAGGCAGATCTCTGAAAGTGAAAGGCCAGCCTGGGCTAAACAATAAGTTCCAGGCCAGCCAGGGATACAAAGTGAGACCCTGTCTCAAAAAAATAAATACCCAAATCCAAAAAATTTGGAGAAAATGATTTCACACAAAATTTAGCATATATTGATATATACTGAAAATGACCATCCAATACTAATAGATGGTCATTTTCAGTATATATCAATATATACTAAAGTCTGTGAAATATGGATGGCCATTTTCAGTATATAGCAATATATGCTAAATGTTGTATCACATACTTGAACAAGCCTTTAATACTCTTTGGTATTTGGATGTGCTATCATGATTAAAGAAGCTCATGACCATAACTACCATGAGAGCTATTTTCATTCTGCCAGTGGGTGGGTCAAGTGCAGCTTGTCAGTATTTCCTCCTCCACACCCTGGCACTACTTAATTAACATTAAAAGGCTTAGTCAACCAAATGCTAACAGGCAGTAAATTCAGCAGCACAGGAGCTAAAAAAGCAAACCTTTACTAGCTTATTACCCACTTTTACAATAAAAATATCCTTAACCATAATTTCATTTCTCAGAGCCATCTCTGTCCATATGGTTGTACCTTTGTGCACATTAATAAAACATTGTTACTTTCTAAGTTGAAGTCTCACATATGAAAGGCTTGATAGGTGAGGAGCAGTTGGCTAGAAAACTTTATGTGCACCAACAAACTGCTCCCTTCTTAAAGAAGCCTTTGCCTGTCCCTTGCTCCCTGCCCCTTTAGCAACAAGATGCAGGAAATAACAACAAAGGCTAATTTGCTCCTTTCACAGAGTATCTTGGATACACAGGCTTTGAAACACAAAACATATTTAATAATGTTTTTTTCTTCCCTTTTTTGGTATTTTTGAGGCAGGAGCTTTTAGTACCAGCTGTCCTGGAGCTCGCTCTGTAGGCCAGGCTGGCCTTGAACTCACAGAGATCCGCCTACCTCTACCTCCCGAGGGCTGGGATTAAAGGCGCGTGCCACCATGCCCAGCTTATTTAATAATGTCTTAATAAACAATCTGCCTTGTCCAATAGTTCTCAGCCTTGGTACTCATTGGGATCAATTGGGAGATGTTCACATTTCTACAGGTGGGAGCAAAGCAGGAGTGGGTTTTTTTTTTTACTTTTTTATTTTTTTCCTGAGACAAGGTCTCCCTGTAGCCCCAGCTAGCCTGAAACTCACTCTGTAGACCAGACAGGCCTTGAACTCACAGAGATCTGCCTGCCTCTGCCTCCAGAGTGCCAGGATTAAAGGTGTGTGCAACCACACCTGGCTTAAAGAGTGTTCTTAGCTGCCATGTGGGTGTTGGGAATTGAACCTGGGTCCTCTGCAAGAGCAGTCAGAACTCTTAACCACTGATCCATCTCTCCACCCCCAGCATGAATGTTTTGTTTTTGTTTGTTTGTCTTTGAGACAGGGTCTCCCTGTAGCCCCAGCTGTCCTGGAGCTCACTCTGTAGACAAGGCTGGCCTTGAAGAACTCACAGAGATCCCCCTGCCTCTGCCTCCCACAATGGCTGCACCCTAGGGCTCAGAGAACACTGCAAAAGATGGGGTAGAAAGAAGATAAGAACCAGAGGAAAAGCTGCTGCTAGTTAATGCATTCTGGACATGACAGGAAAGCTGCAGCAATGAAATGGCCACAATGTGGTAGTCTAACAAGATCTGCAGAATGACAAAACCAGCTGACATGCCAAAGAGGATGGGGGAAATGCCATGAGGGGGTCCCATCTCAAGATGAAGAACAACGGGCAATCAATGGACGCAGGGAGGGAGGGGGGAGGGAGGGGGGCGGGAAGGAGGGAGGGAGGGATTTTCTCTAGGGACTAGCTCCCTGAGAGGGAATCTAATCCCAAAGAGGCAGCACTAAACACAGGTACAGAAGAGCAGCATTAATGGACTCTGTTTACCTTGTCTCTGTGTGTGTGTGTATGTATTTATAAATGTATATATATTTAACAACTGTAATCAAAGAACAGGACCAGAAACTGAGGGGGAGGAGATGGGAGAAGCTGGAGGGGATTGGGTGGGATGGAAATTATGCAAAGGCATGGGGCTGGAGGGATGGCCTAGCAGTTAAGAGTGCCAACTGTTCTTACAGAGGACCAGGGTTCGATCCCCAGCACCCACATGGCAGCTGAGAACCGTCTGAAACTAATTCCAGGAGAACTCCAGTTCCAGGGGAATCCGACGCCCTCTTCTGATCTCCGCGGCATTACATGACACGGGTGCACAAACCTACATGCAGACAGTACATTCATACTCATACAGAAATAAATAAAATTTAAAAATGTTTAAAAAAAGGAAAATTATGCAAAGGCAATCCTTAGGTATGAAATTCTCAAAAAATATAATTTAAAAAAAATGCCTACAAGCAACAGCAACAAAATTCGGATGACTTTGACTCACTGATAATCACTGAATGTATATTTTTCTCCTGCACCACCCCAACCAAATACATTAAGTTCTGAAAAACAGTTGGTTCTTTCCTAGCACAGAACCTCTGTACTAAAGTTTCAGTAATTCAAGGAATAAAAAAGGATTCAAAGGAGCCCAATAAAAATATCAAAGTGGTTATTTCTAGGGTTCCAATTCTTTGTGCTTTTTTGTTCCCTACCTATATTTTCTAAATTTTTTTTTATGAACACATATTTTTTTATTAAAAAAAAAACATTTAAAATTTCATAATAATTTTTCAGAAAGTAGAACTGTTAGGACCAGGTCAGAAAGAAGTTAATCAAAAGGAAAGGGTTAACCATGCAGGAGCAACTCTCTAATTGAAGCAGGTCTGGTTCCCATAGTTACTCCCTCCCACCTTGAGTTAGTTCCCAGAACTACCTGAGGTCAGGATGAACTTTCCCAGCTCTGAAGGAGTGCTTCCTACCCCCTAAGAAGCCCATTCCTCCCCAAGGGACTTCATGCTGCTAAACACAACCAATCAGCTTAAAGGTCACCACTGCTTGCATTGTGTTTCTATAGCCTTGCAATTGTGTATGTATGATGTCACTAAACTCCTCTAGTCTGTGGCTTTGGCTTTAAAAGGTCTCTGTAACAGAGAGTTGGGGTCGCGCTCATCCCTGCGTGGAATGGGTTGCATCCCTGACACATCAACAATTCACTCCCTTGATGTATCAGTTTTCTTAACTGGGTTCTGGTACACCAACAAATTAAATAAATTTTGTATTAATCTGTGGCCCCTTGTTGGTTAATTTTGTGAGTGTGGCAGTTTGAGTTCAACATCTTGGAGGTCCCACCGAGATATGCCACCTCCGCCTCGAGGGGCCCCTGGACACCAGCTGGCCTTTGAAAACAAAGTGCTTTGAAAGGTACCGAACAAACACTCCTATTTTGGTTTCAGTTTTCTGTCTCTGTGGCACCAGAGCTGCTCCCTTAGAGGAAGGTCGGACATGACTAGTTCCTCTGGGCATGAGAGAAGGAGGACACTCCAACTCTTCAGTAGATGAACAGGGGGTTCGTCTGATACTAGACTCAGGGACTGTCTAGTATCCTGGTTTTGGGGCATGGGCAGTGGGTCTGGCCCTTCAGTTCTGGTTACGGCAGACAGCCCCTGCCGTCTGAGTCCTTTCTGTGTCCTCTGTGTCCTCACCATGTTCGTTTGATTTGTGGTCTTTGTGTTTATCTCATTACCGCTTTTGTTTCCATTCCTCTGTACTTCAAATCTAACATGGGACAATCTACTTCTTCTAATCCCCTACTCCCCTCTCTCCTGTGCAGGCAAGCATGCACACAAAGGGCCCACGGTGCAAGCTCCAAGCAGCCAGAGATGTTCCTGCTCCACTCCCCTAGAAATACAAGATCCATCATAGCAAGATGCCAGGCAGCTGGCCCTCCTAAACATGACTGTTAGTTAGGATGGAACAGGCATTTAGTGAAATCAACCCAGCATTTGGGGGCTTTGAGGACAAAAGTGTTTAAATGGAGTTAACTAAAAATATGTCTTAAACTCTAAATGATTGTGTGTAAGTGTGACAATGAAAAATTAATGGTTTCACAGCCCTCAAGAGCAAAGGTGTGCAGCAGACCGGAAAACTGAAAACTTTCTGTGCCTTGACATCAAGTTATTCTATGAGATTTTAAAAAGAAAAAGGCAATCTCTCATTATATTAAGTCATATGTCTGTGCAAGCTGTCTATGTGTTAACCATCTTCCCATGTGTCTGAGATTTGTGTCGTGTGTTCTTCTGTGTTGGTTTCTGTTAAAAGTGGCCACTTCAAAGTTCTTTCATTCTGTATTGTGCACATAAATTAAGTTTACTTTTGGCATGCCTCTTATTCAAAGGCCTAATTTGAACCCGGGTTCCTAAGTTCCTACAGAGAAAAATTCTAAACTTGTTTATCTAAAGGTTTTATTTGTTATCTGTTAAGACTGGATTTGATCTCCAAATTAAACTGTTTTAAAGTTGCAGGTATTCTAACTTCGGTTTCCTTTCAACTTGTTTTCCAGACCTCTGAAGACATGATTTTTAACCCTTATGGTTAAAACAAATGTCTGTTTTCTTTTCTTCTACCTAGTCAGGCTTTTGACAGCTGTGCCGCCATAAACAGTGGCACACAGCTTCCCCTGGATGTCTGTGAACTGCAATTTCTTCTCTCCAATGAAACAGCCTAAAATGTTTTTTGGTATTGTTCATTGCTTAATTGTCTTGTGTTTGTACTGTCTTGGTAGGACTGAATGTTTCCTGACACCTTATTCTTTAGCTTCTTCCTTGGTGAAATTGTCTTTAATTATTGTATTGTGACTTTAGTTAGGGCTAGCCTTCAGTACAAACTGGATATATAATTCTGTTTTTCATCGCTTGTTAAAATATTTCAATAAGTTCATAATTTTGAAATAAAGGTGTAAGACTTCAATGACGGCACAATAGGAAAAACTGTATTAGCCACCTCAGCCTTGGGAATGCAATTCGGGCTGTATGCCTTAAATGACATCTCTGCAGAATGAAAACATGTCTGACAACAAGGTATGTGAGTCTGTTCAATAAAAACACTAGGATAAAAATCTCTTGTATGAATGTATGGATAAATTGCGTATCTATGTGGATGATACTGTTAACAGCTCTGTAACAGCATATTAGAAATCTATCAGACCACTGATGGACAGTGTATAGTATTTTCTCTAATGTGTGTATGCCTGTGTAAGATAACAATATATGTCTGTGCCTCTGTTCAGTACAACTTTTATAAACTACCATCACTAAAACTAAGTTTTAAAACCTTATGTATGAGTGTGGGTATAAAGTACTGTTCACTTTTCAGAATTCCATATTGTGGTTATAGTACATATAAGAAATTGTGTTCCACAGCTGGAGATTCTCTGTACTATGCAACATGTGGACAGTCTATGCTAAGTCCATCCCTTTGCGGGTGCAACACACCTTGTTGCAGCCTCGGGTAAAACAGACATATATAAATATTGAGTTACAGAGATCTCCTGAGACCAGCGGAAATGCAGGTACCGGGGCACAGGCTAAAGAGCCCCACCCACACCCACACCCCCGCCAACTGGGATTACTAAGGCATCTGAAGGAGGCAAGTAAAGCAAGCCTTCAATACAGTGAAGAGGCATTTAGGACTCACACTGGAATACAGGCAAGGAGAAGCCCATATGCCAGGAACACAAAGAAGAGACAACATGGGAAAGGGGCAGGATAATCCCGCACCAAGCTCTACCAACCCTATAGAAGATTCCTACAGTGGGATCCCTCTGGGGATGCCCCAGGACACAGATATCAGAAACACAATTGGCAACATATTTAAAGAACTACAAGATTATAAAGAGCAAATCAAAGAACTTAGAAAACAGAATGAAGAACTCAAGAAGGACCTAGAGAGAGAGAATAACAAACTCAGGAAGGAAGTAGAAACACTGAAAAGATCCCATGCTGAAAAAGATAAGGAAACAAACCAGCGAAGCAAAGAGCTACAGGAAGAGATTGAGAAGCTCCAAAAGGAAGTAGAAATACTAAAGAAATCAGAAGAGGAAATGAAAAAGGAAATCAAACACTCATCCAATCAAGAGGAAAGGAGTGGAAAAAACCTCAGAAGCAGAATGGAGGAAGCAGAACAAAGAATATCAGACCTGGAAGATAACACAGAACAACTAAAAACCTCAAGTAAAGATTATGAAAAATTTAGAAATATACAAAAGTGGAACAACCAGGAACTGTGGGACACTATGAAAAGATCAAACCTGTGCATCATAGGGATAGAGGAAGGAGAAGAATCCCAAGAGAATGGTACTGATCAGATCTTCAACAGAATAATAGATGAAAACTTCCACAAATTAAAAAAAGACAAACCAATACAAATACAAGAAGCACATAGAACTGCAAACAGACAAGATCAGAAAAAAAATTCTCCACACCACATCATAGTGAAAATGCTAGACACCCAAAACAAAGACAAAATCCTTAAAGCCACAAGAGAAAAACGACAAGGGACCTATAAGGGGAAACCTATCAGAATTACAACTGCCTTCTCAATGCAAACTATGAAAGCAAGAAGAACGTGGAGCAAAGCATTCCCTGTGTTAAAGGATAATAGATGCCAATCCAGGTTACTATACCCAGCAAAAATGTCAATTATAGCTGAAGGAGAGAGAAAAACCTTCCATGGCATAAACAAGTTGAAAGAATACATGTCCAGAAAACCAACCCTTTAGAGAATACGTGAAGCATTTCAAAGGACAGAAGAAAGGAGCAACCATTCCCAGGCACCTAGAAAGAGAAATCAATAAAAGCATAACTGCAGAAGTAGAAACCTAAACCAAAACCGCAAACGGATAATAAGGCAAAAGGAAGCAACACAAACCTATCAGTCATAACCTTAAATATTAATGGACTAAATTCCCCA
>VZQC01010491.1:74163-103083 GCA_009823505.1 Rhizomys pruinosus
TATATATATATATATATCTGTTATCCTGTTAATGAATTTAAAACTAAATGCTAGTTTAAACCTGTCCCAAAAAAAGAAAATTTAGTTTGTCTTTTTTGACCTTACTAATATTGTATCAACAAACTATTAAGCTGTAATTATACATGGTAATATGACTACCAAGCGGTTTGATATTCAAGGGTAAAATAAAAGTTATTCAAAATTTTTTAAGAAATTGTCCTAGACCTGAGTATTAAATAGGTCATTTGGATTTCAGAGGTTCAAACTGCCCTTTGAAGGTTTGTTTATACTGGTTGTCACCCCCCCCACCTTAAGACAGTTTAAATTCATTGAAAAACACAAGTCAATAAGTTTTTGAGGTAAGGTAAAAAAGATGGATAGAGAAAATTAATGCACAATTTCTTAGTGAATAAAGGTGTAGCTGTTAGATAAAATATCCAAATTCACATGCTGGTATTTTAAAAACAGCTCACATGAAAAACCATGTTGTGTTAATGGGTAACTGTTGAGTTTTGAGAACATTGCACATTTTTGTGTTAACCAAAATTATTTGCTTTGTAACTTATTCGGCTTGGCAAGTGCTTTTGATCTGATGGGATCAATAGCATGGAATAAAATTTGGCAGAACTTTAGGTCTTTTAAAAGGTATTAATAATCATTAACTACATCTATGATAAAAGTGTTTATTCTGGTTTGCTTCATTTGATGGAAATAGTTAATTGTACTACTAAAATGTACACAAATCATAATTCTTGGTAAAACCAAAGGTCACAAGTCTACAGATGCTCTATGGTTGAATGTCAACTGACAGTTGTTCCTAATACTTCACTTATGTTTTGTTATTTCGATGTTTCCCATGTCTGTATCTCCTCCCCCACTAGTTGTTTAATAATCCTTAAACCCATATTTAAAAATTCCACGTTCGTTCATTCACTATTCTTTCAATAAATACTTATTGGGTGGTTGGTCCTTATGATCGCACTGAAGGAACTGTCCTTGCTCACCAGCTTACAGTCTAGAGATAGATGGCACAGAATGGTTATTCCTGGCACCGTTGTACAGTACTACAGGGGTGCGATGTAAAGAAACGTTACTTTCTGTAGAGATCAGGGAGGGCTTCAGTCATCAGATAACCTGAATTGGCCAATAGAACAGCAAAGGTGCTGGGAATTGAAGTGATGAAGGACTGGAAGGGGAGAAAAGAACAAGCCTGGCTAAGCAAACTCAACAAGGGGCCGGGTGTGGTGGCGCACGCTTTTAATCCTAGCACTTGGGAGGCAGAGGCAGGCGGATCTTTGTGAGTTCAAGGCCAGCCTGGTCTACAGAGTGAGTTCCAGGACAGCTGAGGCTACAGGGAGACCCTGTCTCAAAAAGACCAAAAAAAAAAAAAAAAAGAAATGGGCTCCAAGCCAGTTCTCTGCACAGCTGCTGATGCTTGGGGTTCTTAACCATCCTTGAATTCAACTATTAACAACCCAAAACGCATTATCATGACTGATCATTTGTTTTTGTCAACCTAAATCCAAACATACATTCCTGTACTACCAGCACAGTGGGAAGTTGTGCCACGAGAATCAGCCCTGCTGGACAACACAACAAAACTAGGAAACAGGCCTGCCGTGATGGCCCATGCCTTTAATCCCAGCACTTGGGAGGCAGAGGCAGGCAGAGCTCTGTGAGTTCAAGGCCAGCCTGGTCTACCTAAAGAGTTCCAGGACAGCTGGGGCTGCAGGGAGCCCCTGTCTCAAAAAAGTAAATGCTACTTATTAACACTGTTATGTAACTGGTTCACTGGTAGTCTTTACAAATCTTGTAAAACGGGTCTTCTTAAAAGTCCAATGGGCCGGGTGTGGTTATACACGCCTTTAATCCTAGCACTTGGGAGGCAGAGGCAGGCGGATCTCTCTGATTTCAAGGCCAGCCTGGTCTACAGAGTGAGTTCCAGGACAGCCAGAGCTACAGGGAGACCCTGTCTCAAAAAGAAAAAAAAAAAAAAAAAAAAAAAAAAAGTTCAATGATGTCTAGTTTGTATTTTTTTAAGCATAAATCTTTTCAAATATCTTGCTGATTTTGGAATGTGCCCTCCTTTCCCCACTGGTGTTCAGATTTTGTTTTTGTTTTTGTTTTGAGAAATGATCTCACCTTTTTCAATTTTTTTTATTTATTATTTTTATGTGTATGAGTGTACTGTCTGCATGTAGGTTTGTGCACCCGTGTCGTGTAATGCCGCAGAGGTCAGAAGAGGGCATTGGATTCCCCTGGAACTGGAGTTAAAGACAGTTCTTAGCCGCCATGTGGGAGCTGGGACTTGAACCCGGGTCCTCTGCAAGAGCAGTCGGCGCTCTTAACCACTGAGCCATCTCTCCAGCCCCAAGATCTCACCTTTTTTGTGATACCTAACCAGCCTCAAACTAAGAGCCATGTGCCTCTGCCTCCCCAAAGCTGGGATTAATGACCCCGTGCCAGAACCTGGACTTTTGTTTTCTTGTTTTGCTATGTTTTCTTTTTTAACCTGCTAACTATCTCCCTCCACTATGACTGAGCTTCCACGTGCTACCTCTTCTGGAAACTTCATAGTCTTAGCTTCTACTCACCTAGATATGTTTTTACTATCATAGATCTGTGTTTTAGAAAACTCTTAGCCAGGCGTGGTGGCCAGCTGGGGCTACAGAGAGATTCTGTCTCAGAAAGAGGAAGGGAGGGAAGAAGGTAGGAGGAAGGGAGGTCTTCTCGATTTTCCATTTATGCATTCTGGTATGATTATTTAGCCGATTATTGTCCATAAACAGAAAACTCCATGAAATCGGTGACATTCCAGTCCCACTGGACTAAGGCTGTGGCACTACGGAATGCAGAGCCCAGGGCACAGGCACCCCAGCAGCAGTCCAGAGTGTGCACCCACCTCCCGCAGGAGCTTCAGGTCCCCGCGCTGAATCTCGTACACCTGGATGACGCCAGTGCCCCGGGCAAAATTGCCCATGGTCACGAACTTGGCGCTGCAGGGCACCCACTTGCAGTCGAATACCGTGTAGTTGAGGCCCTTCTGAATGTGGGCGATGATCTGAGGCTTCTCAAAAGCCGACATGGTGCAGTTGAGGACGAAACCCTAACCTGGAAACCAGACTTCAAACAGACCAAGCAGTTTGTCGCTGACCGGGGCTCCACCTCACCCCTAGCACTGTGCTTAGCTGCCTGCGACAATGCCGTACACACTCCTGAGCCCGCACCCGACACTTCACAGACTGTGCAATCGGATGTTATCGCCTTTACCTATACCGAGACGGTCTTGTATAGACACTTGAGAGGCGAGGAATGCTCTGGATTTCAGCGGCTGCCGGAGTGCGAAATTTGTAAAAGGCATATTAGAGGACAGCCCAGACAGACGCAGGGACCAATCCCGTCTCAGGCCCCCGGCGTGAGGACCCTTAGAAAGGGGGCGGGAGCCTCGCGCTGATTGGCGGAGGCTGGCTCAGGTGCGGTGCGGATGTGCACAATTTCTGATCTCGCTCGTTCGCCTAAGAGTTGGCAGAAATGGAGACGCAGAGCGTCGCGGCGGAGGATGGTTTCACTCCGGTCACGCGTAGAGGGGGCTCGCGGGCGAAGAAGCGACCTGCAGGGCAGGAGGCTGACGCAGGCCGCATGGACACGGAGACAGCCGGGCCCGCGAAGAGGCCGGCTTTCCCGCCGCTTTCCGGGGACAGGCTGCCGGTACTGGGCGGGCCGAACTGGGAAGGCTGCTGTCGGGGCACCGGCCGCCGGTAACGGGCGGGCCGGACCGGGAAGGCCGGAGAGCCTCAGGCGGCGCATCTCGGCCTCTCTGCCGGGAAGTCCTTCCTCTGGGGACCCTTCTGAAGCTCACTTGGGGTCAGTTCTCATTCTTCAGTTCCACCCACCTCTCCAGAAGTCTCCTGAGTTCATGTGTGTTGTGTTATTACAGAGTGGGGCAGAAGAAACTAGGAAAATTCCAGTCCCAGCTAACAGATACACGCCACTTAAAGAAAACTGGATGAAGATATTTACCCCCATTGTAGAACATTTGGGACTTCAGATACGCTTTAACTTGAAATCAAGGAATGTAGAAATTAAGGTAAGATGACTGTCAGCCATTTCTAGATGTACCAAGTTTTCTCCTTCAAAAATGAAAATAAATGAGTACATTTTCCTTAATAGAGCTTATTCTGTTAAATGGCTTCTGTTTTTTAGTATAGCGAGTTTGAACTTACCAAGCTTGTTTTGATAAATTTGAACCTTCAAAACTGCATTCAAGCCAAGATACCATCCGCATTCCTAAATTGGTTCTATGATCCCACCAAAATAATACTTATTCTGTGCCTGTCCTTTATAATGTGTTGAACTGACAAAAGGTGGAGAATGGTACATGGATGTACATTAATAAATAGTAAGCATAAATACTTACTGAAGTACGAGTGCTGTATATTTTAATGAGATTCTTTTGGGGGAAATGTGTTTCTTTGAGGAAAATGTTATGTATGTATATGTGTATCTGTATTTTTGTTTTTTATTCCATGGACTTAGACTTCTTCTGGTTTAGAGAGAGGGTGGAGTTGAGACAGGGTCTCCCTGTAACCCCCCAGCTGGCCTGGAACCAACTATGTAGACCAGGCTGGCTTCCATCTCACAGAGATCGCTTCTGCCTCTTGAAGTGCTGGGATTAAAGGCATGCACCACCACACCCAACAGGATTTGAACATTTAAACGAAATTCATTTGGGATTTTTTTTTTGGGGGGGGGTGCTAATTTTGTGCCAGAATCAATTAAAACTAATACTATTCTTCTTTCTGTGAATTTGTATACAGTCAATGGTCTGGTATAAACTGAGTGGCTTACTGGACAATAATAATGGAACAAAGAAGCACTTAAGAGTAAAATTTGAAGTACGAATGACTGGAGAGAAAATCTGTGCTGCCAGTTTTTAAGACTCTTGCCAGGTTACTTTTTCCTGGCCACAGTGCCTCTGCGGTGATAATTCTGGCATTTTCAGCATTTCTAAGGGATAAAAGCCAAATGTTTGGCTGAGTTGCTTTTCTTTTTCTTTTTTATGTTATTTATTTCTGTATGTGTACGAATGTACCGTCTGCATGCAGGTTTGTGCACCCGTGTCATGGAATACCACGGACGTCAGAAGAGGGTATCGGATTCCCCTGGAACTGGAGTTCTCCTGGAATTGGAGTTTCAGACGGTTCTCAGCCGCCATGTGGGTGCTGGGGATCGAACCCGGGTCCTCTGCAAGAGCAATCGGCGCTCTTAACCGCTAGGCCATCTCTCCAGCCCCAGCTGAGTTGCTTTTCAAGTAGGAGACCCAGTGACAAGTTGTTTCTCACCATTTTTTATGTCCATACTTCTGGTGACTCTGCTGGCGACTCTGCCCTAAAGAAATCTTTTTCTCCATTCTCCTCTTTTTTATATATATAATTTTTTTTAATTTTTAATTTTTATTTTTTTAATATGTGTATGAATGTACTGTCTGCTTGTAGGTTTGTGCACCCGTGTCGTGCAATGCCGCGGAGGTCAGAAGAGGGTCTCGGTTTCCCCTGGAACTGGAGTTTTCCTGGATTGGAGTTACAGATGGTTCTTAGCCACCATGTGGGTGCTGGGGATCGAACCCGGGTCCTCTACAAGAGCAGTCGGGGCTCTTAACCGCTAGGCTACCTCTCCAGTCCCCCATTCTCCTCTTTAATTGCAGTTCAAGTCAACTTTCAAGTTCTCACTCAAGCTCTTTCTCCTTTATAAGTTTATTGGCTTTTATTGTGTTTAGCCATGTTATTTATTTCAGGGTCATCAATTTGTGTTCTTAGTTTAATGGTAGCTTGATGAGTACTGCTTCTTTAGGGTAGCCCTTTAATAGAGATGATATCCTCCATAGATGTGAAGGGGAAATGGTGTGCCGTGGCCATATGGTCAGATTAACAGTTGAATGTTGATGCTAGTAGGAGACTCTCAGGAACTGTCACTGTGCCGGCTTTATTTTATGGATGAGAAAACTTAACTCCTAGGATATTTATGAGACCTGCCAGAAGTCACACATAGACTAGGGTCCGTTACTAAATATGAAAACACTAGCTGCTACACAATTGTGCATGGTTTTAAATGTCAAGTGAACAGTCTCTTCAAGTAAATTGTGAATTTGCATGGGACACTAGAACAGTTTTGATATTAGATCTAAGTTTGAATCTTACTTTTTACAACTTTAGTATCTTCCTGTATAAGTGTTTAAATTACCTAACATTCAGAATTGTCAAGGTGAAGATCAGAGCTAAAAGAAAGGATGTTATTTCCTGTGGTAAATTTCATGAATAACAGTTATTTCAACTTTCTTAACCTTTTTTTTTGGGGGGGGAGGGGGTATGGGGGGGTCTTTTCGAGACAAGGTTTACCAGTAGCCCCAGCTGGCCTGGAACGCACTCTGTAGACCAGGCTGGCCTCAAACTCACAGAGTTCTGCCTCTTCCTCCCAAATGCTGGGATCAAAGTTATGCACCACCATGCCTGGCCTGAATAACAGTTATTTCAAGTAATTGCTCGAAGGCAGGACTCCCACCTAGGCTTTGAGATTTTTTTTCCCATCATTATAAGGCATACAGGTAGTTAGGATTAGAGTTGATTTGGGAAACAACAGGTAAATGTTGGTTTCAAACAGAACATTAAGTTGGAACTCTGGGGGAAGACTTGATAGAGGAGAGAAGCGGACCCGCCTAGACAGGAGAAGGAGGATAGAGTGAGCCAAGGGTGCTGCAAAGAAGTGTGGCTGCTAACCTCGAGTAGTCATGGAGTATGTTCAGTCATTGGAGAGGGTTTGAATAGAATAACTCAGGTTAGGGGGTGGAGAGATGGCTCATCGGTTAAGAGCACTTACAGCTCTTGCAGAGGACCCAAATTCGATTCCCAGCACCCACATGGTGGCTAAGAACCGTCTTTAACTCCAGTTCCAGGAGAATCCGACCCCCTCTTCTGACCTCCAAAACATTGCACAACACGAGTGCACCTACCTACATGCAAGCGGTACACTCATACACATAAGAAAAAAAAGAATAACCCAGGTTAGGAGCTTGGAAGGTTCTGTTCTACAAATTAAATTAGTACTTGGCTAAAATATTTTCTTTTTCGTTTCTTTTTTTTTTTTCAGACTTGTAAAGACACCAAGGATGTCAGTGCTCTGACAAAAGCAGCTGACTTTGTGAAAGCATTTGTTCTTGGATTTCAGGTGGAGGTGAGTGGCTTGTAGGAATGACTTTTACACTATGGATGTAATCTAAGCTTTTACCTAACCATACAACCATAAAGTTACTGTTTAAACAAACACACTGAGCCATATGCTCCTCTTGTGACCTGGATATACGACCTTAATCCCTCTACCCAAGATTGTGTGTGTGTGTGTGTGTGTGTGTGTGTGTGTGTGTGTGTGTGTGTATGCTTTACAAATCAAACTGCAGTGTCATTTTATCATTATAAATGAAAGAAATTGAGAAATGTCTGTAGTTATGTGTGATAGATACAGAGATATGTGTGATAGATATAGAGATCAAAAGGTGGGATTGTCTGACATAAGAGGGTCCTGACTTCATTTCCTTCATTATGGGGAATACTGTTTCAATAAAAGAACGAGTAAAGCCCTTATTTGAGACCTCAGTTTGGAGAGAAATATGAAGGAATAGGCTTAGAATGTGACTTAGAAATGCCACAGTGGTTTACTGAGTTTTCAAAATATACAGTGTGGGCATTTCAATAGATTAGGAGTTTTTTAAATACTATTTTTACTTTATGTCTATGTGTGTTATGCCTGCATCTATGTAAATGTACTGGTGTCGTGCAGTGCCTGTAGAGCTGAGAGGAGGGCATCAGATCCTTGGGAACTGGAGTTATGGATGGCTGTTAGCTGCCATGTGGGTGCTGGGAATTGGACCCGGGTCCTCTGCAAGAGCATTCAGTGCTCTTAACCACCAAGCCATCTCTCTCCAGCCCCAGCATTTGAGTTGTATAGCTGTTGCATATGTTTGTGAGTGTGCAAAGGCCTTCACAGTGTTTACTCTCATTTTCCAGGATGCACTTGCCCTTATCAGGCTGGATGACCTCTTCCTAGAGTCTTTTGAAATTACAGATGGTGAGCATATGGTGCTCTTTTGTGTTTCTGACTTTATATTCTGTGAGAATTCTTGATTTTCCAGTAGCATCAATTGAGCTGTATCATTGGCAGTTTAAAGAAAATGCGTATTCGGTTTCATTTAGTTGGAAATTTCAATTAGACTTTATATGAAAGGCAGTAGTGCACTAGGGTAGCTTGTCACCTGAAGTCTTGTTTGATCTTTAGTTAAGCCTCTAAAGGGAGATCACCTGTCAAGAGCAATAGGAAGAATTGCTGGCAAAGGAGGAAAAACCAAATTTACCATAGAGAATGTGACACGGACACGGATTGTTTTGGCTGATATGTAAGTATGTGAACTTTGAGAAAATTGTTATAATTTATACTTGATCTTATTTTTTTTAAAAGTCATAACAGTTACATTTGCCCAGTGTATTTTTTTTCTGCTCTTGGGGATGGAACCTAGGACCACATGGATGCTGTTCAAGTGCTCTATCTTGAACTGTGTCAGCGTTTAACAGTTGTATTTATGCCGGTTCTTGCCATTGGCTCTCTGTGGGTATATTATTATTATTATTATTATTATTATTATTATTCTAGATGAGTATTCAGCAGGGTTGAATGGGTGGTTAAGTTAGTCAAGGAAGTTCCAGTAATTGTAGCTTTTTCCTTAGCAAGAAAAGAAATATTTAGAATTACTTATAAAAATTATATTACAAGGGAAGATTAAAATAGCATCTCAAGTGAATCCATGGAATCATTAAGGGGAGTGAAAGAAAAAGGTGTTTTAAATGGCATTGAGAGGCTTTCCTTTGAAGTATACAGGCTCTGTTTAGTGTAGGCGTGCATGCACACACACCTTTCATGAAAGGAAGGTGAGTATTGCATACTGAGTAAAAAAAACTTAAAACAGTCATACAGCAACAAAAGTAGGATGGTGGGGGCTTAAGATAAGGGTGAGAGTACTTACCAGGTTGGGATTATAAAGACAAGTGGCTTGAGGCTTACATAACGATGTACAGTTGGGAAATAGAAGTTGACTGCATGGGGGCGGGGGGGATTTCATTTAATAACCATCTTTGTTCTATACTGATGGCTCATCATCATTTAGAATCAAAATTAATTGATACATCTTTATCCTTAAGGATAACTGTTAAAACTAAACTGGTGGCACTCTATGGAAGGCCAGATATATTATCATCTTTTTGGTCTTCTATGGATTGATCTTAAAGTCTGAAATCTGAAATCATAAATGACTTGAAATTTATTAGTAAGCCAGTTTTTTAAAACAGATTATTATGGCACGATTTCTGTACAATAAAACTTACCTGTTAGATGTATCCAGTCAGTGGGTTGACGAATGTAACACAGCCCCGCACCTTGACCCCTTGCAGTTTGTCACCCTGAAAGCTCTCACGTGCACCCTTTTAATCTTTCCTTTCCCCTATTCTGGTGCCAGTCAACCACTGCTCTATGTTCTAGCTCTGTGTTTTTTTGCTTTTTCCAGAAACTCAATTAAATGGAAATATATAGTATATATTGGGTTAGCACTTGTTTTGAGTTTCTTCATTTTGTTGGGCACACCAATAATTCCTTTTTTATAGCCAAATAGCATTCTAATTATAGTTGATGGACATCTGGAGTTTTTCCTTTGGGAGCTTTTTATGACTTTTGTATTTTCCATACAACTACTTGAGTAGTTGGAGTCCACATCTTTAACAATTTATATTAATATAAAATGTACCAGTTACTGGTGCTTTTGATTTGCTAGTAACTTGACAGTACAACATGAGCAAGATGTAGAAGTTAAGACCATTTGTTTTCTAGGTACACTGAGAATAATGTTGTTGTACCCTGAGACTTATCTTGTCCAGTGACAGAGTCCAAGGTGTAGAAGTGGGTGTATGGTGGGAAACAAGATGCAGTATTGGTATAAAAGATTCAAGGACTCGGGCTGGAGAGATGGCTCAGAGGTTAAGAGCACTGGCTGCTCTTGCAGAGGATGCAGGTGGGAATTCCAGCCCCCATAAGGCAGCTGATAGCCATTGGTAACTCTAGTTCTGGGGGATCCGACACCCTGCTTCTGACCTCCATGGACATTGCATGACACTGGTGTACTCAAATCCATGCAGGCAATGTGCATACACATAAAATAAAAAATAACAATATTTTTTAAAAGATGTCAAGGACTTAAGAGGCCAGAATATTGGAGGTAATCATCTCACAGATGTTGAAATTTTATTAGAGTTAGCAAGCCAGGAGCTAACATCTTCAAGGATGCTCTTTGAGGACAGCTGAAGATTAAAGCAAGATGGAGTAATAGGAGATGCAATCAGAAGAGTGGATTTTAAAATGTAAAACGTTTTTAAAAACAAAGAGAATTAAAGATTTTAGCATAATGAGTAGTCTGGAGTTGGTGGCCTGGAGAGCCTTCCTGCAGTTCCAGAAGTGAGTGGTTCATGTAGGTAAGAACTGGTTAACATTTCAGAAGTGGGTTTTAGTTAGAGCAAGACGATTAGGCTGGCAAGTGCACAAGCCTGGTGCCCTGAGTTCCACATCCTGATCTCCAAGGTGGCGGGAGAGAACTGATTCCTCTGACCCCCACAGACATAAATACATTTAAAGTGAGAAGGTACAGGGGATGCTAACAGAAATTAAAGATGTAGCTCATAACTGTTGTACAGGACATAATGAAAACACTTCGGAAGATGAACTCCAAAAGGCCAGTCCTAATTAAGTCATCAGAAGGGTCTGATAATCCTCAGCATACTGAAGACTCAGAAAATTAAAAAAAAAAAAATTATTTTTGGGGGGGGGATCTCTGTGAGTTTAAAGTCAGCCTGGTCTACAGAGTGAGTTCTAGGACAGCTGGAGCTACCTAGAGACCCTATCTCAAAAAGTCCAAAAGAAAAAAAGTTTCTTCTTACTCCTCCCAGACCTCTCTACTGTATCTCTCTCCCAATTTAATGTTCTCTTTTTAAAAATTTGTCTTATGTGTACGAGTCGTGCTTTGGTTGCATGTAAGTAAGTGTACTACGTGCATGTAGTGCTCATGGAGGCCAGCAAAAGGTGTTAGAGCCCCTGAACTAGAGTCACAGGTGGTTGTTAGCTGCCTTGTGAGAAATGGGAGCCCCACCCAGGTTTCCTGCAAGACCAACTACTGAGCTATCTCTCCAGGTCCTCATATGCTCATTTGATAGTCCACTTACTGCAGTCAGTGCTGTCCATGTGCATGGGTATAGACCATCTACTTTGGAATACGGGCAGTCTACTAGGAGTCACTTTTCCTAAGAAAATGTATTCCTACCCCATCCACCTTCAGCTAGCAGTGCTCCTCAGCTGGGCTTCATAAACACCTCACTCATCTGTGCTGGAATTTTGGTTGGCTTGATCATGTACAAGTCTTATACATGGAACCACAGCCACTGAATTTACATGAGTACAACAGAAATGTTGTGTCTGGAAGACACTGCTTTGCAGCAGTCCTTCCCAATCAATGGCTCTTACAGTCTTCCAACCCCTTTTCATTGTTCCCTGAGCTGTATAGGGAGCGGATATGATATAGATGTCCCATTTAGGATTCATCACTCCACAGTCTTAATTGCCACCCAGTGCAATGAGAGATTTCTCTGACGAGAGCTGAGAAATGCACTAATCTGTGGGTATACAGTTAAATATTGTGAAGGGAATTTAATGGGTTCTTGGCCAAGGTTGCTGTACTAGGCATGAGTTCTGTCGTGTAGAGTGAGCCTTGAAACCAAGCAGGAAGCAGTTGCTTACTCCCATAACATTCCTACTACCGTTGCACACATGGGCATGTTGGTCATTATTGTAGCTAGTAGGATTCACAGCTCGGTAGGACAGCAGCAGCCTATTGTAACCTTGCACTCTGAAAGCTAGCCAGCAGGGAGGAAACTTCTACGTCAGTACCAGTCTGATTTCTTCGTGTCCATCTGACCAAAGTGGTGTCTTTAGCAGTAGGGTCTTGTCATCAAGTTCTGGTAGGTAAGCAAGAGCAGTAGCAATACCTACATTGTTGTGGGGGCTGTGGGAACTTGAACGGTTTCCCATACCTACTCTGAGACTGGGCTTTTTAATTCCTCTCCCTCATAGGGTAACTCCATATTAACTCCTATATATACATGGAATCTAGGTTTTTATAGAAAGCTTTGCCATTTAAATTGAAAAATGTGATCGATGTTATGGTGTGGGTATTCAGTGAGCAGCTATATTGCTCTTAGCTTTCGTGATCTCTGGATCCATTCTGCATTGTGTCTTCATCCTTCCTATCCTCATCCCCCAGGGTGGAATCCAAGGCCTCACACATACTCAGCAAGTATGCCTAACCAAGCTGTGTCCTTAGCCTGAAGTCTCTCGATTTCTTACAAGTTTCTTCCTTCACGTACAGTGGACTAATGCCTACCTGATAAAGCTCATTTAAGGATGACATGAGAGCACAAGTAAAAGTGCTCACTGGATGGTAGCAGCTGTCCCATCCCCCCCACCCCCCACCCCCCGTTTTCATTTATGTCATGGTGGGTGAGTTGTGTGTGCCACAACTCCCATATGGAATTTCAAGGACCACCTGTGAGAGTTGGTTCTCTCCTACTATGGCGGTCCCAGGGATTGAATTTAGGGGATTGAGCTCAGGTCATCAGGTTTGGCAGCAAGTGCCAACTGAGCCATCCTGCCCTGCCTTTAACCAGGAATCCGGCAGTGGTAGCACGTGCCTGTGATCTCAGCATTCAGGAGGGTTACTGTGTGTTTGAGGCTAGCATGGGCTATATCATTAGACTCTGCCAAGAAAAGGAAAAATGGCCTAGTGGTTAAGAGCACCAACCGCTCTTACAGAGGACCTGGGTTCGATCCCCAGCACCCACATGGTGGCCGAGAATCGTCTGAAACTCCAGTTCCAGGAGAATCTGACACCCTCTTCTGACCTCCGCGGCATTGCACGACATGGGTGCACAAACTTGCATGCAGACAGTACATTCATACACATACAGAAATAAAAATTTTTTAAAAAAAGGAAAAAAATTCTCTTTTCGAATAATTTTTATGGGGGTGGGATGGGGGGAGTGTCATGGAAGTCACTCTTTTGGAAGTGACTTTGGGAACCTAGGAAGTTGAACAGCCATTTTCCCTGCCTGTGGTTTAGAGACTCCATCTATTACAGTTTTGGTTTAGAGTCTCCATCTACACAGTTTTCCTGAGCTTTTAGGTTACCAGATTTGGACAAGGAAACTGCTTTTTGTGACTAACCAGACTCACTTTGACTTTTTTCAGCAAAGTTCACATTCTTGGCTCATTTCAGAACATCAAGATGGCAAGAACTGCCATTTGCAACCTCATCCTAGGTAATAGCAATTTATTTCTTCGAAGTTTTCTCTGGAAAGATTCAGGAATGCTGGAATTCAAACCACATTTGCAAAGCATGTGTGGGCCTAGACAAAAAACAGGAATATTCTACTTAGATTGCATGTATTTTCTAGAGAAGAGAAAGGGTTTATTGAGTAGCATCCTTTACAATCTCTATTGCATGCTTTTCAAAATAGCTTTGAACATTACATTTCAGGATCATTACATTTCAGAAAGGGCTGCTGAGCACATTCGGTCAGTTTAATTGATCCATTTAATCTCAGTTACAGAGTCATAGCAACTTGTCAGAAAAACTCCACTAGATGCTCCACCAGTGTTCAGGTCTTGGTGCCTGGCTTTTTGAAATATTTTATAGTCTGGTTCCATTGAGAACCTTTGGGTCTGATTTTCTCTAAGAATCTTTTAGTGTTTTAAGTAGGAAGGACCTAATTTTATATGCTGGGTGTGGTGACACATGCCTTTAATCCCAGCACTAAGGAAGCAGTCAGGAGGATCTGAGATTGAGGCTGTATGTTCCAGGTGAGCTAGGGCTATAGGAGGCCTTGTCAAAAAAAAAAAAAAAAAGAAAAAGAAATCCCTGTTCTTAGAGATATTCTATGTAGTTTCTACATGTTTTGAGTGTGTTTAATACAGGCCGCTTTCTTTTTTATTTAAAACAGGAAATCCTCCATCAAAGGTTTATGGCAATATTCGAGCTGTGGCTAGCAGATCAGCAGATCGGTTTTGACTTTCGTCTTTGGACTTTAAAGGAAACAACCTTCCACTTTACAGATACATAAAACCATGTGAAGAATTTCTCAGCCACTTTATGTCCAAGTCTCTTCCTCAATTTTCCTAAGCATAAAGTTTTAATAGTAACTGTATTCAACACCCTGTAGGACAATTTAAATATCATAATCTAATACTTTTCGACAGTACATTCTTTTGTCTGGTGTCTGCCTATATGAACATGATGCTTATTTTTGCATTATTTTATAATGGAAGGAACCCACATCATTAAACATTATTTAAATACTACCTTTTTTTTGTCTCGAAAAATTGCTGATCAAAATGTTGTAATGATGGGAACATGAGCAAATTCATGTAATAACTAAAGCAGTACTCTTTTTTTTGAGAAAGAGTCTCACTGTATGGCCCAAGCTGCCCTCAACTTGTGGTGGTCTGCTGCCTCAACTTCCCAAGTGCCAGAATCACAAATGTGTGTCATTATGCCCAGTTTAGATAGTCCCCCGTTTTAATTGCCTTTTCAGAGTACTTAGTCTAAAATAAGTCATTGCTAGGTAACCATAAATGCTTTGGGTTGATTGCTAAGGAATTTGGGGAGAAAATTAACATAACTCTGCCTGAGAAAGCTTGGGTCTTTGTATTAAGTGAAATGCTTTGGTATTTCCCTTATAGTTGAAATGATCAGTAATACAACAAAGATTTCCCTAGAAGCTACAAAAGTATCAGGTCCTTTTGAATTGTTTATAGTACTTTCTCCCTCATGTACTACTTAGCATTTAAAAGGGAGACAAATGTCAGAACTGACTCACTCTTAGAATATGAATGGATGAACTAAAAATAGACTGTCACCTTGGTAGTTCTCTTAACCTGGATTAAGTCACTCCCTTCTATAGTACAGAGCACTATCCTAATCCCATAAACCCTGTCTACATTTCTGTGGCTTGCTTGTCATCCTAAAGCTGGCTGGCCTTTTATCACAGCTCTTCTGACTACATTTTACTTATTGGCTACCTAGGTTATAGGCCAGAAAGAGATGTGAATTTTTTTTTCTATGTGTATGAATGTACCGTCTGCATGTAGGGTTGTGGACCCATTGTAGTGCAATGCCGCAGAGCTCAGAAGAGGGTGTCGGATTCCCCTGGAACTGGAGTTCTCCTGGAATTGGAGTTACAGAGGGTTCTCGGCCGCCATGTGGGTGCTAGGGATCGAACCCGGGTCCTCTGCAAGAGCAGTCTGCCCTCTTAACCCCGCTAGGTTATCTCTCCAGCCTGAGATGTGAATTTCTTAAACTAAGCAGATGTGGGCTCCAGATATTAGGATGACTGTTGAGCACGTGAGGAACAAATAACATCCATTTGAATACCTAAGGGAAGTGAAATAAGATTTAAAAACTAAAGGAATGAATTTTAGAGTGCAGTTTTTGAAAGCTAAGGCTTAACATTTCAAGATACAAGCTTGAACATCATTTCCTTTTAAGTCCTGGAAACTATCCAAAATAAATTCTTTCACCATCTTGTCTATTCCTTTTGAACACATTTAAAAATCCTTTTAAAATACAGTTTTCCAGCTGGGCATGGTGGCACACGCCTTTAATCCCAGCATATATGGGAGGCAAAGGCAAGTGAATCTGAGCTCAAGGCCAGCGTGGCTTGAGTTCCAGGTCTGCTGGGGTTACAGGGAGACTCTATCTCAAAAAGACAAAAAATAGTTTTCCATCATAACCACTGTAATTGTACATATTAACACAGTCTAGTAAGTTCATTTATTAATGTGCAACCATCAAGACCATCTCCAGAATGTCTTCTGCAGCTGAAACTATATTTTGTGCTGAATTTTGCTTACATGTAAGTGCATGCAATGCCCACAGAGGGCAGAAGAGGGCATTGGTTCTCCTGAATGGTGGCAAGCCTCCTTGGTGCTGGAAACCAAACCCAGGTCCTCCCAGCCACTGAAACTTCTCTCCACGTCTGAAACTCCAATTCCAGGAGAACTCCAGTTCCAGGGGAATCCAACGCCCTCTTCTGACCTCCGCGGCACTGCACAACACGGGTGCACAGACCTACATGCAGACAGTACATTCATACACATACAAAAATAAAAAAAAAACTTTGAAAGAGTACATACGATAAGACATTGAAAGACTTTGTGATAGTTACTGTTGTCAACTTGACAGGATTTAGACTTACCATGGAAATGAACCTCTAGGCTTTTTAGATTTTGTAAAGATAGGAAGACCCACTCTGACTACTGCCAGCAGTCCTGGACTAAAAAGGAGAAAAGGGAACTCAGGTCCTTTGGAAGATCAGCAAGTGCTCTTAAGCATGGAGCCCTCTCCAGCTCCAGTGTTCCTGTTCAGCACTAATTTCTCCCTTTGTCTTTGGTATGTACCGTTCTGTTTTTCTCAGAACTTTATTACTCCACTAAAACCATAAAAGTGGAGTAAATTTTTGCCTAGCATTTCTTTAGGGCTTCTACATGTTATATAACGTGTCAAAAAAGTCCTTCCTGTTAACATAGTATTTCATTGTTTATAGTTTTGTTTACCCACTCATTTATAGGTGAAGTGGGCTGCTTCCACTTTTTCTGTTGCTATCAACTCGAGTCCCTGCTTTTAATTTTCCATTTCCACAGTGACTGCACCATTGTGCAATATTGGTGTCCAGTCAACCTCCCCTCCCCCAAATCCTCTCCAATATTTTTTCTTTCCTATGGAGAACACCAGATCTTAATACTTAGGAAATGGTGTATCATTGTGGTTTCAATTTGCATTTCCTTAGTTCTGCTGAGCATCATTTCAGTGCTTATTGGTCATTTATCTTTTTTTTTTTTTTTTTTTTTTTTATTTTTTTTTATTCTTTGTGCATTTCATACATCATTTTCCAATTCAGATCAGGCATATTTCCCTTTCCCTTCCCCCCCACCCCCACCCCATCCCAGATCATATATTCTGCCATAACTGTCCTGCATCTTTCAGGTTTTTGTTTTTTCATTTTTTAGCTTTAAGTGATAATCCATTAGTTTAAGCATCCTTCGTGCAAAACCAATCTACAGACTGTTGTGCCCAAACCCCCACAGTCCCACCATTCAGTGGGGGGTGACAGGTTGTTTGTTCAATCAAGTTGATCAAATGAGTGTCCAGACTACATCGCTGTAGTTTCACCGTTCACCCCAATCGCAGCCTTTACATTCTACCACGCCCCCTCTTCCGCAGATTGTTCCCTAGGCTTAGAAAAGGGGCACAGGTGGATGAGAAGTAAAACTGTCCTCTCTCTCTGGAGCTGTTGACTTGGATTCTGGTCAATTCTGGTTGTTTCCTTTCATGGGATGACAGTTTGTTCAGGAGTAACCTTTCGATCCTACTAATGAAGCACAAGCAATTAGATCTATAGGTATTTAAGCAGCACTAATAGTTATGGTAGGTTACTTTGGCATAGACACATATGTTTGGATGATATGTTAATCCATGAATTACATTTTTACCCCCTGATAAATATGACAGTGTCTTACTGTGGCTTTTAACATCTGCTAACCTGTAGAGGACGTAGGCTTGTGGCATCAGCCATGGTCATTTATCTTTACAGTCGTGTGTATCCAGATCCTTTGCTCATATTTTAATCACATATTGCTGTTAAGGGTATCGGTCTTTATGCTTTATCAATCCCTCTTTTGAGTATGCAGTTTATTTTCTCACTCTTATAAGTTGACATTTTATTCTAGAGAGGTGGTGAATTTTTAAAAATATTTTTGAATTTTTGTGCATTTCATACAATCTTGAATCCTATTTATAACCCTTCCCTTACCTGCATCTGCCCCTCATAGGATCTCATTCGTTATCATATATATTGAGGCCTAACAAGTAAAGTTTGTCTCCCCACAAGTCCCTCTGTGGAGCCTGGTCAGTGTGCCTAGTGCCAAATCCCTTAAAGAAGACCAACTCTTCCCTCTTCCAGCAATGATATCATTCCTAGGCTAAGGTTGAGGCCTCTTGCCCTCAGTTCTGGTTTGCCTGGTTTTGAGTTTGCATGGGTCTTGTGCATGCTGTCACCATTGCTCTAAGTTCATATCAGCAAGTTCCCAGCTACCTGGAAGACTTGTTTCCTTGTGATTGTCCACCTCACCCTTTTCACCTCTTCCAAAGTGGCTCCTGAGCCTTGAATGGCTAAGGTTTAATATAGGAGTCCTATCCAGGGATGTGCATTCTGCACTCTCTCAGATCTTGAATATTCTTCAAAGAGACTTGAAACCAGTAAAGATCATGAATTTCACATATGTAATTTTACAGACTTACTATTAGGATCCACTAAAGGAGCCACATAATTCAGTGCATACATTATGTTTGTTAAGTAACTCACCTAGACTAAGAACATCATTTACCTGGCCTAAGTATCTCAACTCTATTACAGCACTGAAGACACTGCAGTTGCAGTAAACTCTTAAGAATTCCTATTGTACAGTTAGAAATGTATAAAATTACAACCTGAACATGCTGATGATGAAACTGCCTATATCAAGAGGCTGAGGCGGGAAGATTATAAAATTTAAAGACCAGCCAGGCTTAGTGAGACCCTGTCAATGAAATAGGAATAAACAGTGAGCAACAGGCAAATCTCTACCCCTGTAGAATGTTCTTTAATTCTATAAACAAGACATGTGGAAGAGGATAAATGCTGTGGAATAAACAGGAATGAAACTAGATTGTGTTTTTAAAAATAAAAAGCACTGCTGGGCATGGTGGTACATACCTTTAATCCCAGCACCTGGGAGGCAGAGGCAGGTGGATCTGTGAATAGTGAGTTCCATGCCAGCTGGGGCTACAGGGAAACCCTGTCTGGAAAAGAATAGCACCAAGCACTATCTTTCACCTGTTGTAGTCCAAAGATAATACAGTCAAGCAAGTTTCAAATATTTTATTTTCTTATTCATAAAGTGTGAAGTTTTCTAAAGCTTTCACAACATGACATATCATGCAGAAGAAAATTTAAACATTCAACACAAATCATTCCCTCCCTAACCCTCCCTCACACAAACTAAAAAAGAAAAACCCTTACCCCCAGTAAGGAAATAGTTTGCATTATTTTTTCATAACTCCAGCCAAGATATATAAGCAAGCAAGAGATATAGAAAGCATTTGCTAAAATATTTGTAAAATTCACAAAACATTAGTTCCCTCTTGAAGCAGAGCACATGGCAGTTGACACTAGAACAGATCAAACCACTGGCTGAGATTGTAAGCCACGCACTGATCCAGAGGAAGAAAGTTACAAGTGGAGATTTTAATTTCAAATAACATGTCCAAAGTTTGGCAACATCTTTTTATATTATGCAAATTATGTAAACAAGAGGTACATTTTTAAATTGAGCTACATGCAAAACTCCATGTCATGCAAAGACACCAAGCACCGGGATTTTCGCTCACAGACAGAGCCCATGATGTGCAGCACTCAGTTGAAGGAACAGCGATGGCAGGCAGGTGTGCTCGATATTCATTCACCTTGATTCAACCTGCCTTTTACAATTCATGATTATAAACCAGTTTTTATAGGTAAACTATAGAGGGAAGACTGCCATTCATATAAAGCTAATGCTTTACTTCCAACCAATAGAGTACCTTTGCAGAAAAAGGAGGGTAGGATACAGATTAGAACATGACATACTTTTATGTCACACAAAAATCATTACCAATGATGAGGGCAAAATAAAACCCATCATCACATCTCAATGTTCTGTGGCAAAGAAAAATTAAAACTAAATTTAGATTAAATCTCAGGTGGCATATAGGATTAACAAGATTTTTCCATTCATTCAAATAAAATGTGGAGTTTTAGATAAATACATGCTTATTAAGTATCACATTTTTTCAGATTAACTCCAAATCTTAAAACACAGAAGGAAACTCCATGATTCACACAGATTAGTGACAAAGTATTTACTCATGTATAATGAAGCAAGGATATTCTAAGCTATTACATGATCACTTTGGGTGTTCTTCACTGAATAATACATAAAAGAAATGACTGCTTAAGAGAGCCTCTGACTTTTATAAAATCACAACTGCTAAATTAATTTATTACTCAGGGACTTTTAATAAAAACAGCTTCTACTTAGCAGCCATAGCAGTCTGTTTTTACTATGAACACAAGAACCAGCTCTTGGCAATAGCAGTGAACCAAACCTCCAGCAGAGATGCATTAAAGCTGCTCAGCGACAAGACATAAGCAGTTAAGTCCCTGGAAAAAGATTCCAAGATAGAAAGTTATAGACTCTTGTTACAAAAATGGAATTAAGGTAAATAATAGGGCATTAACAAATGCTTTATCAATCTCTCAAAGGAGAAAGCACAGAGAAAGGAAAATAGCTGGCCTGATACCTGGCGCAAATTGTACAATCTTCTATCTACATATAAAACTGTGTGAAATAAAAGTAAGGATGTTTTATGTTCTGCTTGGCACTTTTGTACTCTAACGTTTTGTAACTCGATCAAGTATATTAAATTAAACCTACTAAATATATAGAAAGTTACATATATCTATATATACATATTTACATATGTATATATAGATCCTTTCTTGTTACAAAAGATGAAGAAAAATAAATTAAAAAGCCAACCCCTTCCCTTTCTCCACCATATTGATATGCTCTTTTCCTGTTGCTGTCCTTCAAACTTTAAAGTGCTACACTGAATTATTGAGAGAGCAGGAGTTCAATAACACTTAGTTGGCTTCATGAGGCTCATGTTGGAAAATGTGGCTTCACAGAGAAAAATACTTCCATTTAAATACACAGAGAGCATTGCTGGACGTCTTGAGCAGATCTTCAGAGATGGAGAAGAAAGCAGAAGTGTTGGGTGATATTCTGCAAAGAGTCACACGTCTACCACCATCTTTTTGTGGATATCTAGGCCACCTACAACCTGCAAGAGAAACAAGCAAGCTTAACCGTAGTTGAGAAATGCTTTTCAGTAACATCAAAACATAAAAATATACTCTACCTGTTTTTAGAAGTGGCTTAAAAAAAAAAAAAAAAAAAAAAAAAGGCCTATCTGTGGTTAAGAGCACTGGCTGCTCTTTCAGAGGACCTGGTTCAATTCCCATCACCCACAAGGCAGCTAACAATAACTTCAGTTCCAGGGGAATCCATCTGTGTGCATTGCATGACGTGAGTGCAGGCAATAAACTCATATGAAATAAAAACGGTATTTTTTACAAAGAGCCTAGAGTCCCTCCCATTAAGTTTTTCATAGTGTCTTCCTGGCACAGGAAGATGTATGTGTGCAGATATGCATGCCCATGCAGGCCACCAGGTATCTCTCACTGCACTGCTCTCTACAACAGTTCCTATTGTGGATACCTAGGCGTTACTGCCTTGCAACCATCTCTCACTGAACCAGAAGCTCATTCTGGCTAGGCTGGCTAGCCAGGAAGCTCTTGGGAGTCCACCCCCATACCTGGATTTCAGGAATGCAAAGCCATGCCCAGGCTTTAATTGGGTGCTGGAGGCTCAAACTTGGGTAGTTACACTTGCAAAACAAATAATCTGAAGGCACTCAGCCCAGACCCAATATTACATTTTTGTACTCTAATAAAGGAGTGCAAACTTGTTCTATGAAGGTATGGGATAAAATAAACCTTGTTTTGAAGTGGACTTATCAGACAAGCTGCGAATTACAAAAATGGAGTCTAGTTTACTTAAGAGGGAGGGGATAAGGGCAAAGCCAAGCCTGCTGGAACTCTGAAGCCACTGGTGCCCTGTTGGGAGGAGCTAGGTGCATATAAAAGCCTGCCATGTGGGGCTGGCATTCACTCACCATTTTGCCCACAATGGGCTGAGTTCACAGAGTTCATGGCAGGACTCTGGGAAAGGAAAATCACTACTCCCCTGGTGAGTGATATCTTGCTCCCATCACTTTTGTAGGCAAGCCTGAGTAAATCTCCTCGAAAATAACATTGGAGAGTCTGCTCCTTGTTTTGCCTGGGAAGTGGGGAACTAGATTGGGGGGGGGGGGGGGTTGGTGTCCTGCAACAGAAGGCTTCCCAGACAGTAATTTGGACTTTATAGGCCACATATATTTCTTTGGCCTTTCCCCCTTCATTCTGCTCTGTAGTATACCAGGACTACTTTAATAGTTTAATATTACATAATCATGTTACTAATAAACAACTGCCCTTAAAAACTACTACCCAGGGCATTTATTACAAAAAAAAAACTCTTCATAGCCAGGTGTTGTGGCACACACCTCTTAATCCCAGCACTTGGGAGGCAGAGCCAGGTGGATCTCTGTTCAAGGCCAGCCTAGTCTACATAGTGAGTTCCAGGAAAGCTGGGGCTAGAGGAAGACCCTGTCTCAAAAAGACCAAAAGAAAAAAAACCTTCATAAAGAGAGTGTACGAATCACATATGCCAACATTTTGATGCGCTCCACAGAATAGACTGTTGGGTAATCCACAACACAACCTGAACACAGCTTTGGCCCTCTTGCTGTCAAGCCTTTAATTCCAATGACCCATGTGCTACAAGGAGCCACCAACTTTCTCAAGTTTTGACTTCCTCTCCCCGGGCTTGTGTGTCACACAAATAATAAATTATGAGAGGAGAATTAAGTAAGTTAGGGTCAATTGGAATACACTTGCAAAACCCCTGACGTGTAGCTGCTTTGCTGTTTCAGTAAGTGCTCATTCATATTACCCTTATAGCATCTTCTTTCATCATAAGGGAATACTTATGAGTTTAGATCACTAAATAGGCTGGGGGTGGTACACTGAACCCTTCTCAAACTCCAACAAATGTCCATGCACTCATACACACAGTATCTCAACTTTTAAACATCATGAGTTGGCTTTTATCTGTGTACACGATGGAAATGGAATTTTTTGTGTCTAGCATGTTTCACTGTACACCAAGCAGAAGGAACAGCAAACACATGTGGCAATTCCACCTGACAGTGGTAGACAGTCTCAAAAGGGATAACCCATCTTTATAAAGGGTGTTCACTAGTACACTGCAGGACAAGTGAGTTTAAGACAGATAGTGTTCTCTCTATTTCTGTGTGGTCCCCTGTGTAGTTTCTGGTTCCCAGTGGAAATTCATGAACATGCTTTTTTTTGTCCTCTCCCCACCAAAGCATTACATTTTTGTTTTTTGCAGTACTGAGTGTTGACCCAGGCCTCACTCATGGCAGGCTACATTCCCAGCCCAATAGGTTTATTTTTAAATAAACCTCAAAAATACAACACAGTTGTAATTTGTGGGGGTTACCAATAATTATATTACTGCTACTGGACTGGGGAGATGGCTAAGTGGTCAAAGTGTTTACCACAGATGCATGAGGACCCAATTTTGATTTCCCAGAAGCAATGTAAAAATTGTGGGCCTGTGCCCTGTGGCAATACTAATGCCAGCATTAGCAAGACAGGGACAGGAAGATCCCTGGAGCTTGTTGACTAGCTGGTCTAGTAGAATTAGTGACCTTTAGGTTAACTGAGAGATGCTAGTTCAAAAACTAAGGTGGAAGATGACTAAGATACTGTCAACCTCTGTCTCCATACGTCCATTTGTACACACAAACGTGTACACATCCCTCACATGCTCATGTATTTATTGCTGTTTTATAGAGGAAGGTCTGTATTCTTGAGAACAGCACTGCTTAATTATTAACAGTTAAATAATATATTTCAAAATTTGAATGTGGAACAGTTAGGCAAAACTGAATATAAAATTTCAGAAGAAAATACACTTAAGAAATTGTCTAGTTAACTGGGCTAGGTGGTGCACACCTTTGATCCCACCGCCCAGAAGGCAGAAGCAGGCGAATCTCTGTGAGTTCAAGGCAAGCCTGGTCTATCTAATGAGTTCCAAGCCAGCTGGGGTACCACAGGAAGACCCTGTCTCAAAAAGAAAGGAAGAAAGAATAAGAAAGAAAAAGGAAGGAAAGGAAGGGGGGGGGAGAAAGAGAAAGAGAGAGAAAGAAAAAAGGAAGGAAGGAAGGAAGGAAGGAAGGAAGGAAGGAAGGAAGGAAAGAGGAGAAGAGAGAGAGAGAGAGAGAGAGAGAGGAGAAAGAAAGAAAGAAGAAAGAAAGAAAAAAGAAAGAAAGAAAAAGAAGAAAGAAGAAACGAAAGAAAAAGAAAGAAAGAGAAAGAAAGAAAAGGAAGAAAGAAAAAAGAAAGAAAAAAAGAAAGGGGGAAAGGGAGAAAGGGAGGGAGGGCGGAGGGGGGAGGTTTGGGAAGGGATGGGAGGGAGGGAGGGAGGGAGGAGGAGGGGAGGGAGGGGGAAAAGAAAGAGAGAGAAGAGAGAAGGGAGGAGAGGAGAGAGAGAAGGAAGGAAAGAAGAACAGAAAGAAAGAAAGAAGAAAGAAAGAAGAAAGAAAGAAAGAAGAAGAAGAAAAAAAAAGGAAGAAAGAAAGAAAGAAGAAAGAAAGGGAAAGATAACAGAAAGAAAGAAAGATTTAAGGACATGAGAGAGAGGAAAAAAGAGAAGGAAGGAAATTGTCTAAACTGAAGAATCAGCTTTTTTTCACTTACAGCACAGAATTCTTCAAAGGATATTCTTCCATCTCCATCCTTATCTGCATTTATTATGGTTTTGTCTACAATTTGCTGTAACTGTGTATCTTTCAGATTGTTCCCGACCATCATCTTCAACACCTGGAAGAGTTCGCCATTGGAAATATAGCCATCTTTATCCATGTCATAGATACGGAAAGCAACTAAAAATAAAAATGGAAATGGAAAAAAATCAATGACAATTATCAGGCAAATACATAAATACATCCCATGAAAAGAAGTATCATCAAACATCTAGAACTATGACAATGAAGATGGCTCCAAAATATAGAGGTCATACATAGTTTAACATAACTGATAAGGTACTGAGCTACAGAATCGGGACTACCCAGGCCAAATAAATACTATAGCCTAGGGTGTGTGATACGGCTTTTTCGAGAAACTTTTTCCAACTATACAACTAAAAGCAGCACTACATTATTCAAGTATATTAGCTGCAAATGTTCTAAATAATTTTCGTTGGAATGTAAAATATTCATTTTAACAAGTTTAAAATGCAGTATTTCCAGAATGGTAGTTTAAGGAGGATGACAAGAGCAGTAAAGAAAATACTTACACCTCAACTTCTGTTCCTTATCTCCTTTGACACTGAACTGAGAGACTCCCTCAATGAATTCTAAATAAAAATTGAAAATATTTACAAATCAGAACTTTCAATTTTTGTACAGAAAAACAGCATTTATTTTACATATTCAAAAGGGACAGTTCCTGTGCAAAACATTTACAAGTAGTGCTGGAAATTGAAATTGTCCATTTTAAACCCTTCAAATAAAACAAAATGATTTCATGTACTCTTTTCTTGTTTGAAGAGTTCTTTTAACATTAATAAATTTCTGAAAGCCACAACATTCAAAAACAATCTTTTTTTTTTTTCCCCCGTCTTTTTTGTCTTTTTGAGTAGGGTCTCCCTTTAGTCCCAGCTGGCCTGGAGCTCCCTATGTAGTCAAGACTGGCCTTGAACTCACAGAGATCCACCTGCCTCTGCCGCCTGAGTGCTGGGATTAAAGGCGTGCACCACCATGCCCTGCCAAATCAATCTTAAACATTTTGGCCTCTTTTTCATCAAAACAAAAGTAACTTTACATTTCTGTTCCAGAAGCATTTAAATACAGTAATGGAAGGTTCTTGCAAAATAATTATTTTTCTTTACTATCTGGTAAACACACACTAAGTCAGTCAGATTTAGACTTCCTCACTTATAATTCAATTCTTCAAAGAAAGAATACCACTGGCGGGGCTGGAGAGATAGCCTAGCGGTTAAGAGCGCTGACTGCCCTTGCAGAGGACCCGGGTTCAATCCCCAGCACCCACATGGCGGCTGAGAACCATCTGTAACTCCAATTCCAGGAGAACTCCAGTTCCAGGGGAATCTGACACCCTCTTCTGACCTCCGCGGCATTGCACGACATGGGTGCACAAACCTACATGCAGAGAGTACACTCATACACATACAAAAATAAATAAAATTTTAAAAAATATTTTAAAAAAAGACTACTACTGGCAATTTATTAGTGAAAATTGTATTTATTTTAAACGTAAAATCAAATATGTAATGTGTCTCAGGGCTGGAGAGATGGCCTAGCGGTTAAGAGCACTGACTGCTCTTGCAGAGGACAGGGGTTTGATTCCCAGCACCCACATGGCAGCTGAGAACTGTCTTGAACTGCAGTTCCAAGGGAATCTGACACCCTCCTCTGACCTCTGTGGCACTGCACAACACGGGTGCACAAACCTACATGCAGACAGTACATTCATACACATAAAAAAAAAATTCTCATTTGGTCAATACTAATGAAAACATTCCTCAACGTCTAGCTGAAAAAAAAAATTTGTTGTACTTCCTTATCACTATGGACTCACTTCCTTATCACTATGGACTACTTTCACAGATTAAACTTAAGATCCTCCTGCCTCACCCTCTCAAGTGCTGAGATTGTAGGTATGAACCACTGTGACAGACCAATAGAGGTCTCATTCTTTTTTTTTTGTCTTTTCGAGACAGGGTCTCCCTGTAGCCCAGCTGTCCTAGAACTCACTCTGTAGACCAGGCTGGCCTTGAACTCACAAAGATCCACCTGCCTCTGCCTCCCAAGTGTGAGAATTAAAGGCGTGAGCTACCACGCCCAGCTGAGGTCTCATTCTTAAAAGAAAATAACAGACCAGGAAAAACGAAAAATGCAGCTTTTACTATTGTTAGCAAGTAAGGATAATTTTCTAAAAACAAAGGAAGTATTAAATCTCCTTTTGGGGATAAGTTACCTTAAAATAAACCCTAACAATTTTTTTGTTTTGTTTTTAGAGAAAGGGTCTCTCATTTTAGCCCCAGCTGGCCTGGAACCCACTATGTAGAGCAGGCTAGCCTCAATCTCACAGAGATTCATCTGTTTCTGCTTCCTGAGTGCTGAGACTAAAGGTGTGCGCCACAACGTCTGTCCACCTTAATAGTTTATGAACCAAAAAATAAAGGCTCATTATAAGATAACAAAAAACAGACCAAAAAAGTTTCATTTTTTATAGACTTACAGGACTATTCATACATTATGTAACATTTTAAAAAGCAAACAACAACAACAAAAAAAGCCTTACCTTTAAAGTCTACTTCTCCATTTCCATCAGTGTCGAAAATGTCTATTACTCGCTGTACTAAAGGGTTCTGTTGTAATTCAGGCAAAGACATGAACTCTTCCACACTCAGAGAACCAGAGTTGTCCAAATCAAGTTTCTTGAATCTCTTCCCTAGCCTTTTTATTTCATCAGCATCAACTAAAAGCAAACCAAAAAAAAGTAGCAAGATTTTTAAAAATTATTTTATAAAGGCTAATAGAAAATAACTCCAAGCAGTTACCCAAAAATTGAATTTCCAATCTGATTTTAAAAGCTACAAATTTATTCTAAGAAAGTACAAGATATTTTTACTTGGTTGCATTTCTGCTTGTTAGTTCATGCTATATCACAAAGCCAACTGCATGCTAAGTATACCTGGTTATCCCAGGACTGATAATCCTTTCCTAAGCTGATCACAAAGATCCTAGGATACAAGATAAATCCATCTCTGTACTGCAGCACCTTTTATTTTCATTTTAATTTATAAAACATATTTTTAATAGCTCATGGTTCAAAATCCCAAAGTTTCCCTCCATGTCACCCAGCAACATCCACTTCCCTTTCTGGGAGGCTATATGGGTTTCTTAAATAGTTTTCAATTCATATCAGTTTTAGAAAGTCCAAGTATGAAAAACTACAATGCAGCTTTTAAACTTCTTGTAGCCAAAGAAATGCAGCTTGTCCAACCGTCTTCTAAATGTTTACGTCTATGCCTGTGGATCAGTGATGCTGTTGGTTCTGGTCTTCTCAGCAGTGGGCAGCAGTTACTGCAAAGGCTCCTAGCTGCCAGAGTGCTGAGAGCAGTGACCTTTGAAGGCTCAGCCTAACATAGGACACTCCCTACCTCTCTAAGCCACATGCTCAGCCCTTCAACCCAACATGGTATAACTACATAAAATACCCCCTTTAAGATCTGGGGGGAGGGGCTGGAGAGATAGCTCAGTAGTTAAGAGCGCTGACTGATCTTGCAGTCTTGCAGAGGACCCGGGTTTAATTCCTAGCACCCACATGACGGCTAAGAACCGTCTTTAAGCCAAGACATGGTGGGGCATGCCTTTGATCCTGGCACTCGGGAGGCAGAGGCAGGCGGATCTCTGTGAGTTCAAGGCCAGCCTGGTCTACAGAGTGAGTTACAGGCCAGGTGGGGCTACAGAGAGACCCTGTCTCAAAAAATAAAAAATCTATTATTTACTATTGAGTGTGTGTGCAGACAGATGTGCCTCAGGATGCCATATGTGAGTCAGAGGACAACATTATGAGTTGGTTCTCTCCATTGTTATTTACATGGGTTGTCTGCCTTGCATGTAAACACAACTGCCAGCAGAGTCACTGTATCAGCACCTTATGTTCTTTTTCAAAATTCGGAGTCTTTCTTTAATCAGCCTTTCCAAACTGAATTATCAATCAGTTTTTATAATTTTTACAAAAGCCTTGATGAGAACGTCACTATAAATAGAAGTGACTTAAATATTAGTTCCAATTCACACATGTGGTATATTTCTATTTATTTAGATTCTCTCAAATTTACCTAGTGTTTTATAATTTGGTATATATATAT
>VZQC01010491.1:104540-167396 GCA_009823505.1 Rhizomys pruinosus
TTTAGAGCTGTTTTCAAAGTCCAGTGAGCTTCACAATAAAGTTCATCTCTGAAAAACCTATACAATGTAAAAGACTGAAAGATACCTTGGGAATCAAAATGTGAAAAAGTGTGACCGAAATTAGCTTGGATGTAAAAGCTCAGTGGTAAAATGTCTCCAGAATAGGTTTTAACAAATTTCTAAATGACAACAGCTGTTTATAGGCAACACTAACTAAGCTCTGCCAATAATGAAGAGGTTTTTGTAAAATAAAAAATATTTAATGTGGGGCAGTAATTTTAATATGGTATACATTTTTTTTGTTGTTGCTCTTGTTATCTTTTTGAGACAGGGTCTCCCTGTAGCCACAGCTGTCCTGAAACTCACTATGTAGACCAGGCTGGCCTTGAACTCACAAAGATCCATCTGCCTCTGCCTCCTGAGTGCTGGGATTAAAGATGTGCATCACCACACCCGGCAATATGGTACATTTTTATTTGGGGGAAAACCATCCAAATTATTTATGGGTTAGATAAAAACATATTATAGGACTGGAAAGATGGCTCATCAGTTAAGAGCATGTACTGCTCTTTCAGAGGACCCAAGTTCAATTCCTAGCAACCTTATCAGGTGGCTCACAACCACCTGTGACTCTAGTTCCTGGGGGATCCAACACCTTTGGCCTCCATGCGCACCTGGACTCATGTGCACATACCCCATTATAAACTGTTCATGACCAAGAACTAAAAACAAACTTCCTAGGACTTCATCCCAATCAGGGACAACTCTGAAAGAAACAGCCCAAAACTGGGAGCTGGAGAGATGGCTCAGTGGTTAAGAGCACCGACTGCTCTTGCAGAGGACCCAGGTGCAATTCCCAGCACCCACAAGGCAGCTAAGAACCTTCTTTAACTCCAGTTCCAGGGTAATCCGACACCCTCCTCTGACCTCCGCAGCATTGCACAAGGGTGCACCAACCTACATGCAGACAGTACATTCATACACATAAAAAATAATTTTAAAAAAATTTTAAATAAAAAAAACAGCCCAACTGAGCTTCTACTCCTTTCTTGCCATAAAAAAAAAAAAAAATGGAATAATAACTGCTTCATGTGCTCTAACTAAACAGTTAAGTAGCAAAGCAATTTAGGGTAAAGCCTTTTCAATTCCAGAAAAACTAAAATTGACACACTATTAACGATAACACCCACACCATTTTTAATTTTGCTCTTGATTATATTTCAGAGATAAGTTAATTGTAGAATAGTGACAGAAACAACAGTTCTAAAGCCAGAACATTGTAATCTATAATAGAGTAACAAACTTTTAAAATGTTATTTTCATTTTATGTGTGTGAGTGCTTTGCCTGCATGTATGTAGGTGCACATGGGCACAGTGCCCAGAGGCCAGAAGAGGGCTTCGGATCCCCTGGAACTGGAGTTAAGGATGAATTAGCCACCATGGAGGTGTTTGGAACCCAACCCAGGTCCTCTCCAAAAGAAGCCAGTGCTCTTAGCTGCTGAGAAATCCCCAGCTCTAGCTACCTCAAAAAAGGTCTGTAGTAAATATTTTGGGCTTTGTCAACCATATTAATCTTCACTGTTAACTACTATCTTCATTGTTAACTACTAAACCCTAACAATAGCACAAAAATGTCAGAGCATGTGAAATGGTATAGCTCCTAAAAAACAATTATTAATAAAATCTACCAGCAGGCAATTGACCAACTCCTGCCTAGAGTCATAAGCATATCTGGTTTGGGTCAATTACTACACTAACATGGATGTAACATTTCATTCTAACATTTAATACAGAAAACGCACATACCTACAAAGAATCCAAATTAAGACACTCATAAAGGAAAGCCTGGGAGAAACTAAAATATAAACAGTACTGGAAATACTATAGCAAGCAAACACAGATACCACTTTTTTGTTTGTCTAAGACAGTATTTCTTCATAGAGCCCAGGCTGGCCTTGAATTAATTAATAATTCCCTTTGTTCTCTTGCTTCCTCGGTTTTGGGATTACAGGAATGAACTACCATACCCAGCTTTAGCAATTAGAGGAAAAGATTCAAAATTCTGTTAAAATTGTAAGATAGAAGGAAGGTAAAATGGGTAGGTAAGTAATTTGTTATGATGATTACTCTAAAGAAAATAAACAGGAGCTGGGTGGGGAACATGACTGTAATCCCAGCAGTTAGGAAGTAGAAGCAAAAGGACCCAGAGTTCTAAGAGCTAGAAGCCAACTTGGACTACACACCAAGACGTCCTCTCACTGCACAGACAGGAAGCAAGCAGAACAGCCAAATGAAGAGCTGACAGCACTTCCTGCAATCATGTAAGCAGGCAAAGAGTGATGGAAATAAAAAAAAAATTTTTTTATTTATTTTTTACATGTATGAATGTACTGTCTGCATGTAGGTTTGTGCACCTGTGTCCTGCAATGCCACGGAGGTCAGAAGAGGGTGTCGGATTCCCCTGGAACTAGAGTTACAGACGGTTCTCAGCCGCCATGTAGGTGCTGTGATAAGTGTTTTTGGAAAAAAAAAAATAAGTATGCTGAAACATAAGCAATGGGACGAGTGATTTTAAAAATGCAAAGCCCAAAGGACCAGTCACTGCAAGCAAACAGGACGTCAAGCAAGGCAGAACCTGCCACAGCAGAAGGGCTACAAGAGCCATTTCCACTGAACAAGCAGAATGACTGGGAAGTTCAGGACCCTCAAACTATCTCAATCCAGCAAGTCTCCATTCTAATTCTAAGAATCTGCCCCTTCCCAGATAAATGCCCTTGAAATAAGAACTGCTAAGCTTTCACCTCTCTCTCTCTCTCTCTCTCTCTCTCTCTCTCTCTCTCTCTCTCGCCCTCCCTCTTCCCCCCCACTTCTTTCTTTGGTATTTTTGAGACAGGTCTCCCTGTGGCCCCAGCTGACCTCAAACTCCCTCTGTAGACCAGGCTGGCCTTGAACTCACAGAAATCTACCTCCCCTCTGCCTCCCAAGTGCTGGGATTAAAGGCGTGCACACCAGACCCAGCTCACTTCTTTGTTTCTCCCGTATCATCAGAAGTAACAGCCCATCCATGCTCTTCCCCCTTGTTACCAATACAATAGCTACATGATCTATTCAAAGGTTTTCTTTGGGGGGGGGGGTTGTTTGTTTGTTTTTTTCTTTTTGAGACAGGGTCCCCTTTTAGTCCCAGTTGGCCTGGAGCTCGCTATGTAGACCGGGCCGGCCTTGAACTCATAGAGATCCACCTGCCTCTGCCTCCTGCGTGCTGGGATTAAAGGCATCCACCACCATGCCCTGCTTCAAAGTTTTTCTTTATAAGCACTTTATGTCCCTGCAAGATAAATGAACTGTGTATCTCCATGTAACACAGTCTGACAGTGTTCCGGTTTGGTTTTGTTTTGTTTTATTTTGTTTTGTTTTGTTTTTTTCACATCTAACCAGATAAGAAGATTAATCCAATTTTTCATTGCCTTTTGAATGTACAGCCTATATACCATTCCTGAAACTGCTGTATTATTCAGGGTTCTATTGTAGACAATACAATGAGACTTTACTTGACAAAGACAGGTTTTATTTTTGTTTATTTAAAAAACAACTTTTTTTTTCTATTTATTTATTATTTCTGTTTTATGTGTATAATAGTATTGCCTGCATGTATGTAATTGCACCCTTATCAAGCAAAGCCCTCAGAGGTCAGAAGAGGGTATTGGATCCTCTTGAACTGGAGAAGGCTGCCATGTGGGTGCTAAGAATCAAACCCAGGTCCTCTGTAAGAGCAGCCAGTGCTCTTAACCACTAACCCATCTCTCCAGCCTTATTTATTATTTTCTTATGTGTATGAGTATAGTGCCTCATGTGTGTGAGTGCACCAGTATCATGCAATGCCCAGGAGGTCAGAAGAGGGTGTGTTGGATCCCCTGGAGTTATGGACCGTTGTTAGCTGTCATGTGGGTGCTAGGATTCAAACCTGGGTCCTCTGCAAGAGCAGTCAGTGCTCTTAACCACTGAGCCGTCTCTGGAGCCTCTTATCTTTGTTTTTTAAAACAAGGTTTCACTACAAACTTATCCGTAGGCTGGGCCAGAACTCACTAACCCAGGCTGTCTTCCAACTCATGGTAGTCCTCTTGCCTCAGCCTCCCAAGTCCTGAGATTATAGGTGTATGCTATCTATCATGCAGCCATTTTCTTTTAATGTTAGAAGATGAAAAGTAAGGAGAGAAGGCAGGCAGAGTGGGTTAACTTTTTAAGAACAATTAATAAAACCATACTACAGAACTACACTCCAATTTCAGGGGATCCCTCTCTTCTGATCTCTTCCGGCATTACACAACATGGGTGCACCTAAATACATGCAGGCAATCTCTCTTGTAAAACCAGGAAGCTACAAAAATCAATGTTAAAGCTTTTGACTCTAGAAACTGTAGCCAGGCGTGGTGGCCTTTAATCCCAGCACTCAGGAGGAAGAGGGGAAGCAGATCTCTGTGAATTCAAGACCAGCCTGGTCTAGATAGCAAGCTCCAGGCCAGCTGGGACAACAGGGAAACCCTGTCTCAAAAAGACAAAAAAAAAAAAAAAACCACACACACACAAGTACAAATCACAATCAGAATCTTAACAGTAGAAGGTCAGTTTTACCTTCCAAATCTCAAACAAATATATCTGTGGTAGAAATGATACCAGGAACTCTAGCTACTAAGAATCTGGGACATACTTGCCAGTTTTAAAGTTCCTAAATACCAGAGGTGACCACTGTTAGTGGTATAGAACTCTGGTTTCCACATCAACTGTCTAAACATTTTTTCTTAAAAATTCAAAAAAAGCTTAGACAATTGCTCTTCAAGTCAGATAAAAGAGAATCACCCCTAACCATTCCATCAGGATTTTAAAAACTAACAAAGCCCCTCCTCCAAGTGATTCAGTATTTGTTCAAGCTACAAAAATGCAACCTTGGGGCTGGAGAGATGGCTCAGTGGTTAAGAGTGCCGACTGCTTTTGCAGAGGACCCGGGTTTGATTCCCAGCACCCACATAGGGGCTGAGAAACATCTTTAAACCAGGCATCCGTCTTAAATCCCAGCACTCAGGAGACAGAAGCAGGCGGATCTCTGTGAGTTCAAGGCCAGCCTGGTCTACATAGTGATTTCCAGGACAGCTGGGGCTATAGGGAGACCCTGTCTCAAAAAGACCAAAACAAACAAATGAACAAAAAATCCTATTCTATGTCAAATGCATTCCCCACTTTAAATTATATGAAATAAATTTGCTACATAAATAAGTAAACATATTACATACACTATACACACATATAAAGATTTATAAAGTTAAAAAGAAAAGATTTATAAAGTAAAAGAAGCTCTTGACACCACAATATCCAACTTACAGTGTGAGCACATTTCCAATGGATAACTTGCTTCATTTCCCTGGGAGAGAAAAAAAGAAACAATTAGTTACAAGAATTGCCCAAACTTCTTAAAACTATTGAACAAATAAATATTTTAAGTGATGCTACAGAGAAATAAGCCACAATCGTTTGTCTAGAATAAGTTATACTTACTGTTTGGTTTAAAAAAAAAAAAACAGAACTAGTTAAGTTCTACATAAGACATGTAAACATTTGATTAAAATATATTTCAAATAATTTTAATACCATAAACACACTATATGCCAATTTTTCACATATTATTGGCAGTGCATTAACATGTCTTACTGGGTGAACTTACTTTGTGTTGTTTCTTTTTCTAGTTTTGAACTCCCTTAGTAGGCAAGGATGATCTTCCTCTGCCTGAGCCTCCTAAGAGCTGGGCTTGTGACCCAGACCAGGAAAATGAACTCTTAAGAAAACATTCCTGTCACTGTTCCTTAATTAAAGCTTAATTAACTGCAAAATAAACTAAGAAAAAACTTGTTGCCAATTATACATATGCAATGAAACAATTTTTCACATCCTATACAATTAAGATATTAACAGAACATTAAGTCCAAGGTCAGCCAGCCATTTAAAATATACTTCCAAGTATTTCTTTTTTTCATAAGAAGACATCCCATCCCTCCATACTAGAGGAAAAAATGTGTTCTAGAAAAACTAAAGACCCAGGCCAATGCCTACATTTAACAACTTTTGAAGACTGGACCCAAAGCAGGTCAAATTATCTAGTGGGAAAGATCACATCATTTGATTAGCAATAGAACCACAAGTAGTTTGAAATACAGAACAGGGGCTGGAGAGATAGCCTAGCGGTTAAGAGCACCGACTGCTCTTGCAGAGGACCCGGGTTCAATCCCCAGCACCCACATGGCGGCTAAGAGCTGTCTGTAACTCCAATTCCAGGAGAACTCCAGTTCCAGGGGAATCCGACACCCTCTTCTGACCTCCGTGGCATTGCACGACACGGGTGCACAAACCTACGTGCAGACAGTACATTCATACACATACAAAAATAAAATAAAATTTTAAAAAAAGTAGTGCTTTAAAAAAAAAAAAAGAAATACAGAACAAGAATTCCAATGAGAATACCTCTGAGGTAGAAGCATAAAGACCTAAACAGTCTGTACAACTTAAACACACCCATTTTCTAATCTTGATCTTGCCTAACTAATAGTAATAAGTGGATTAACATTGGAACATTTAATTATAACTATATAAGAAACTACTGAAAACAGTGGGGGAAAGAGGGAGCAGTGTACTGTGATCAGATTTCTTTCAAATTCTGAAAAAGTATCCTGAATCTTCTGTAAACTAAAAGTCTAAGGAAAGTTTACCTTAAAAAAAAAAAACAGTATCTTCACTCCTTATGTTGCCAGGAGAATTTCCTTGAAAATTATAGCAAGCAATTACAAATGTCCATAAATTCTAGGTCAGGTCACCTCAAATATATTAAATATAAGTTAAAGTGGAGAATAAAGGGAGTGGCCAAAAAGACAGATTTCTGCACATTTTATTTTACCTGACCTCAAACATCCCTACTTTGACCCCTATCTTGACTGACTTTATATATGCTTACATGCCTCAATTCCAAAATATTTTTTCTTCTTCACTCCTCCTGAAAATATTTTTTGGCAGGTTCTAAGAGTACACTGATACTTTACTCATTAAACCTTGCACTGCAAGTTTTATGTACCTTTTTTTTTTTTGAAGACAGGGTCTCACTATAGCCCCAGCTGGCCTGGAACTCATTAGGCTGGTCCTAAACTTGCAGAGATCCGCCTGCCTCTGCCTCCCCAGTGCTGGGATTAAAAGTGTGTTGCCCCCCACGCCCGGCTTAAACATGTTTCTTAGCCACCATGTCAGTGCTAGGAATTGAACCCAGTCCTCTGCAAGAGCAGTCAGTGCTCTTAACTGCTGAGCCATCTCTCCAGCCCCAAGTTTTATGTACTTTGAAACAAAATTTTGAGTACTTTTACTGCTTTGTAAGAACTATGATCACATGGCAATTTCAGGAACAATTTTGAAACCAGGCCCCTTTTCACCAGATCACTGACCATTACTGTGTTACCAGTTCTTTATAAATATTATCACCCACATCTTCTATTTATCTAGATTATTCCTAGTAGCCAAAATCCCAAATGCCCAAGGACCAGCTAAGCTGAGACAGATGAGGAAGAACCCACTCTCCAAACTCCAGGACACTGAAACAAAGGTACCAAGATAATTTCTTTTGAAATATTCCTAATATGAACTGTTAAATGTAAGGTTTTACCAAAACTAGTTACATGTAAAACAATAGGTATATATATTTTCTAAAGATCTTTGTAAAAAAAAGATCTTTGTGTTAAGTTTTGTTTTCACAATGAAAATTACAGGAGATATAGTCTCAGCAAAGATTAGTTAAAAATCTCAGTTACTAATCAATGACTCCTTCTAGAGAGTCCCATTTCCATTTTTTAAAATCTGTATGAGTGTTATGCCTCCAGGTGTTAAGTGTTCCTGTGTCATGCAGTGCCAGAGGGGGACAGAGAGGGTGTCAGATTCCTTGGAACTGGAGTTAGGTGCATGTGGGTGCTGGGATTTGAACCCAGGTCCTCTGCAGGAACAGCCAATTCTCTTAATAGCTGAGCCATCTCTCCAGCTCCACATTTCCATTCCTAATCATTAAAATAAGAAAGTATTTGGTTATGCCTTCAAGGCCTATAAAATTCTGATTTCTAACAGGTTTGATCTCTTGTTTCTATTAATGTTTTATTTGGTATGTAAATGAAGACATATACTCTTGTTAGAAAAAAAACTAGGGAATACAATATTGTTACGTAATTTGTTCTATAATATATTTTCATTTACTTTTCCAAACTAAATCTGGTATGATACCAATATAATAAAACAAAGGAGAGCTCAGCATGGTGGCACACGCCTATAATCCCAGCACTCCGAAGGCAGAAGATGACAAATCTTTGTGCCTTCATGGCCAGTCTGGTCTACATAGGGAGTTCCAGGCCAGCTGGGGCTTCAGGGAGTCCCTGTCTCAAAAAGATCAAAATAAATAAATAAATAAACAAACAAATAAAATAGATGAAGTCATAATCCACAGATAAGAGCTACAAGTGTTATAGCTAGTCACTAACAATAAGGTTATATGGTCTAACTGGGCTAAAGAAAAACCAGAAGGTAATAGATTTGTTTATTCCAAATATAAATGAAATAGTTCATAGAGTACAAGTAACTGTAAAAACAGGGAAACATCAACCAAAAAGTGTTTCTTTAATCTGTTATTTATTCCATTAGGCCAAGCAACGTCCCTGATTATTTCAAGTATAATAATCCCATTACATGTCACATCCATGTGTTAAGATACAGAGGACAAAAGAAAAAAGTCAGATCTGGATCACTATGGCCAATAGTTCTCATATGAGTCAAGAGTATTTTCCTTACTGGCTTTGACAGCTATTCCTCTCTCCTGAAGACTGCTATCTTGCCTACAACTGAGGATCACCTACATGAGCCTTCCTAGCAAAGTTGGAATAAATAATGTGTGGACTCTGCAAGCTTGGCCATGGGGTTGAGGGGTGGAGGTAATACCTGAACTAAGAACACAGAGAACACAGAGGACACAAGGGAAACAGGACTGTGAAGTGACCAGAAAAATCCTGCATCCTGAATTGAACTTCCTACAAGGCTGACCAACTGGTTAACTCTTCAAAGACTGTAGAGAGTTTGGAATGTTGCTGATCCAGAGCTTATTTACAATTATCTTGGGCTATCTTTAGCCCCCAAATAACAGCTTGTGCCTAATAGAATGTATTAGCTGAACAAGGAAACAGTTCCATTCCTAAGAATGTTAGCAGACAGCATCTGAGACCCATAGTAGACCCCACCTTGCTATTTGCTATGACCTACCTACTGAATGTATCTAGCAATGTATTTGAAAAATGACTTGCTTTATGACTTTTCTTTCTGTTACTTTAAGAACTCCATGAAACTTTTCACACTGGAACATGAAATTTGGGGTAGCCTGTATCTGTGTTCCGAGGCCATGGTTACTCTTATTTGGCTCCAGAATAAATTTACCCCCCCAAAAAGGCCGATTACAGTCAGTATTAGTGTACATTTAAATTCCTTAAGTTCTTAATATAAAAATTCCATCTGACACTCATTATTCTATAAAAAGGGCAAATCTGGAGGCAGGGGCAACCTGGCTCCCTAATTAGCAGCTGTTGGAGTCTTCCTAGCTGCCCTGGCTGTCTTAAGCAAAAGTACTGTCAGTTAAACAGCAGCCAAACTACCCTCTTAGGCAGACACCCTTCCTGTGCTACCTCCTGGTGTTGGGGCACTAGGCACAACACAAGGCTTTTTTCAAGTGGACTTTTCTTGCCCACTTTTAGCAGTACAGGCAGAGCTAAGTACATGAAGAAAAAAAGCAGACAGCAGAGTGGTAGCAATGGCCATCAGTGGAGTCATCAATATCAGTGACATGCAGTCAAGACTGAGCTCCAAAATCAACAAGGCAGCTGGCTACTTGATAGCTAACTCAGAGAGCTGGGATGCAAAGGTGACCAGCTGCTGGACTGCTGAAAAAGCAGCAGCTAAACAGTGGGCAGAAGTAGAGGGAAAACGGAATGCTTGAAAAAAGGCTGTAAAGAACGGGGTGTGGAGACTCATACCTTAGTACTAGAGTTAGGAAGGCTGAGGCAGGAGTGCCATTGAGTTCGAGGACAACATGGGCTACAGAGTAGGACAGTCTCCAAGGGTTTGGGAAGTTATAGGCCCTGACTGCTCAAATTATTTGCACGTTGTACAACATGATGTCATATATAAATTGTTGGGCCATATTCATAGCTATATGGCCGGCCAGTTGGACACTGTCAAAGAACTGTCAAACTTTTAGGACCAAGAGTCCTAAAACACCTAACTCTGACAGTGGGGGTCACCCGATGCTACCCTGCTACCCCTGACTTCCTGCTGCCATTCACCAGCACGTAAGAAAACTTTTCCTTTGGGACTGGAGAGATGGCCTAGTGGTTAAGATTGCCAACTGCTCTTGCAGAGGACCCGGGTTCGATCCCCAGCACCCACATGGCAGCTGAGAACCGTCTGTAACTCCAATTTTAGGAGAACTCCAGTTCCAGGGGAATCCGACGCCCTCTTCTGATCTCCGCAGCTTTGCACGACACGGGTGCACAGACCTACATGCAGACAGTACATTCACACAAATTAATTAATTAATTAATTAATTAATTAATTAATTAAAAGAGAGCTTTTCCTTTACCTACCATAATTTCGGTATCAAGTTAGAACAAAAAGACCCTAGCAAACTGTTTATTTTTGGTATGTATACTCTGTAAATTATTCAGATTTAACTAGAAAAAAAAAAAAAAACACCAGCATTTCCAAAGATAAGTTAGTTCTACAATAAAAATCTAATTGAGAAATACAGAAATGACAGCTGAGACCTATCTTAAAACACGCCAACATTTGCTGCTGCCTGAGAACCCCTCAAACAAAATCAAGCTATTTGCAAGATTACTTTATGACAGTCCTTAAATAAATCCACTTGCTTATAGTTCAAGATAAACTTTATAATGATCAAAAAAAAAATCAGTAATATCTTGCAAGCATTACCTATAATTACTGATAAGGAAAGCAGAGAGCCCTAGGTTTGTAGATAGCTTACTGTCCAGAACCCTTAAGTTCTGCATAGCCTACATAATGTAGCAGTATTTAGAAGTCAGAGACAGATGATACTCAAGAGGCCATGGAGGTTATATTCATGGGGAACAGCACCTGAAAGAAGGTAGAGCCAGAGGCTTTTTGAGATCTGCAGGAAAAGTCTTTGGTTGCATTAGAAAGGAAACTAGGGGCTGGAGAGATAGATGGCTCAGGAGTTAAGATCACCAACTGCTCTTGCAGAGGAACCAGGTTCAATTCCCAGCACCTATATGGCAGCTAAAAACCATCTTTTTTAACTCCAATTCCAGGGGAATCCAACACCCTCTTCTGGCCTCTGCAGTATTGCACGACATGAGTGCACCAATCTACATGCAGACAGTACATTCATATACATAAAAATAAATAAACAAATAAATAGTAAACTCAATGCCAAAGTAGCAGTAGGGCTAAACAACTTCTGGCACTTGCACAAAGCTCATGATCCCATGAGGCAGAGTAAAAAACCCTAAATGCACAGAGCACAGAGGTAGATGCCTCAGAATATTAACATACATGAATTAAACAATAATAAAAAGACTTTTAAAAAGCCTTCAAAAAGACCAAACAAAAAAAACAGCCAGCCTGAACAGATCAAGCTGATTCCAAGTGACTTAAGTGTGCCAAAATAAGCAAGCACACTAAAGGAATGAAGTAAAATCCAGCAAAATGGCACAAAACTCACAGTGCAAGATAAAACAACAACAACAACAACAACAAAAAAAAACCATGATGTTACAGTTTAGATAAACTAGTATGCTAAAAAAGCCAGACAGAAGGTAAATAACTCCATATGGTCAGAATGAGTACTTGTGATTGCCAATCACTGAAGGAAAGGGAATGCTTGTGGTGGGTTACTTCAGTGTGGGGAGCACCATGCCATGGGAGGAGGTCCTGGGCTAAACAGGAGAGAGCAAGCTGAGCGCCAGCATTCAGGCCTCCGGCTCCTGACTGCAGACGCCTCAAGGCAGATGCCTCAAGCTCCTGCTGCCAAGGCTTCCTGCCCTGTGACTACACCCTCAAACTCTAACCCTTTAAAAAATAGTGACAGCAACAAGGAAAGAAATCTATGTGGCTACACAGTATTATGTACTAAATGCCAGTTCGCTTAAGATGGTTATTTGAGCTTCTCCTCAAAGAAATCTCTCCTCTCCCACCACAGATATTTAAAGAAACAATGGTCAAAAGTCCTAAAATAAATAAATAAATAAATAAATAGATAAATAAATAAATAAATAATCAGGAAAAATGTAAACTCAATCCAACTCAAAGAACTCCAAGCAGAGGCAACCCACACCAAAGTATGCAACAATTCTACTGGCCTTTATTTAATATCAAAAATTCTACATATGGGACTAGAAGACAGCTTAGTCAGCAAAAACAATCAATATGTTTAAATCCCAGCACTCCTTCAAGGAAATGGGAGGCAGAGATATGGGAAGCTCACCAGCCAAGCCTATTGTACTCAGTGAAAATATGACAGTCAGAACCTGTCCCAAAACAAAAGAGGAACTGACAGCTGACACCAGAGGCTGTCCCCTCACCTCCATGCACATGTATCCATATATATACAAAAAGCAGTTTTTTCAATTCAAACATAATCAGAAGGGGAAAACCATTCCCATATACATGAGACAATAACCATAGGCTGTTCTCAGAAACAAAAAGGCTATACAATCTGTTTAAAAGAATCAGAGCTGGGCGTGGTGGCCCACACCTTTAATCCCCACACTCAGGAGGCAGAGGTAGGTGGATCTCTGTAGGTTCAAGGCCAGCCTGGTCTACAGAGCTCCAGGACAGCTGGTACTAAAAGGGAGACCCTGACCTCCAAAGAAAAAGAAAAAAAAAAACAAAGGAAAAAATAAAACAAGAAAAAAGATAAAAAAATAAAAAAATATGTAAGGGAAATGAAATTCAAAGACGTAAAAAACTGACAACACAAAACAACAACAAACACAAAAACCCATTGTCAATGCCTCTAAATTTTAAACCTAGCCAATTTTTTTTGTTTGAAGTTGTTTCTTAGGGTATGTTAGTTGTGTGTTGTGCTCTGTATTGATATGTGGGTATTGTTGCACCATATGGGGTTTATGTACTTACGCTGCTTCTGCTTTCCACGACCCGGCACTTTTAAAAGTTTTTAGGTTTAACTTGTGATTGCTTCTCTTGTGATATGGGCTTTAGTTGTCAAGTTGTGATCCCTTCGTCTTACCTCTGTGTGGTATGGGCTGACTGAATTTTCCCTGGGATTTCTTACCTGTCCTCTTTGAGAACATCAAGTGCTCTTAACTGCTAAGGCCATCTCTCCGTTGATTGATAAATTTTATAGACCAAAAACTCTCGGAACTTAGCCTTTTAATCTTTTTTTTTTAATTAGTTTTTATTGATGCTTGTGCCTTTCATTACATTTTTCCAATTCCAGTTCCGGCTTATTTCCCTTTCCCTCCCCCCCCACCCACCCATCCCAGATCATGCATTCTGCCCTACTGTCCGCATCTTTCTCTCAGTTTTTTTTTTTTTCATTTTTAGCTATAAGTGATAATCCATGAGTACAAGCATCCTTCATGCAAAACCTATCTGCAGGCTGTTGTGCCCAAACACCTACAGCCCCACCATCCAGTGGGGGGTGACAGGTTGTTTGTTCAATCAAGTTGATCAAATGAGTGTCCAGACTACATTGCTGTAGTTTCACCATTCACCCCAATCGCAGCCCTTACATTCTACCACGCCCCCTCTTCCGCAGGTTGTTCCCTAGGCTTAGAAAAGGGGCACAGGTGGATGAGAGGTAAAACAGTCCACTCTCTCTGGAGCTGTTGACTTGGACTCTGGTCAATTCTGGCTGTTTCCTTTCATGGGCTGACAGTTTGTCCAGGAATAACCTTTCGATCCTGGCCTGGCGCGTTATGGCGTCTCCCCTCAGCTTTTTAATTCTTAATAAACAGTTAATATTTTAAAAGGGTCAAAAAAAAGTCTAGTTACTTTAGATTTTCATTCTCCCTGTTTTCCTCAAAAAGCATGCATTGAGCATCTGGAGCCACTACATACATCCTAATCAGGCAGTGTCACATTGAAATAATATTCAATCACAAGAAATATCTAGAGCTAAATTAGGGGCTGTTATCTTAAAAGTCTACTAGGAAAGTCTATTCTCTTTTTTTTTTTTTTTATGTGTTTGAATGTACTGTCTGATGTAGGTTTGTGCAACCGTGTCATCAATACTGCAATCCTGTGGCAGAGGTCAAAAGAGGGTGTCGGATTCCCCTGGAACTGGAGGTTAAAGCCGCCATGTGGGTGCTGGGGATCGAACCTGGGTCCTCTGCAAGAGCAGTCGGCGCTCTTAACCGCTAAGCCAAGCCATCTCTCCAGCCCCGAAAGTCTATTCTCATACCATTTGAAACACAGCCTAACCCATTCAACGCACAACTGTAAAATTTCCTTTTTGTTCTCTGAAATGCTGACATTTCATATCAAGTAATTAAATAAATCAGAAATTAAAATTTTATTTCTTTTTTCAAAATTTATATATTTGTCTAATTCCTAATGATTTGATTCCCAAATTGACCTGTCTTTATAGGCTGCAAGGTGGTTTGCAAGCTTCCCAGGGTTAATGTACAGCAAAAATAAATTTTTTTCCTGAAAATACTCACCTGTTCTAGAATATCACTTATACTTAGAAATATAAAAGCATGAAACTCAGTATATTTATCTTTGGGAATCTGTGGGAGAAGCAAATCAAAAGTTGTAAATAGAAAAAAATGACTGTCAGGAAAAAGACTGTCCAAAGGCCGTTGTGTGTACAGAAGTTCCATGAAAGAAAACAATCAGCTGTCTTTTTTTCACCTCATATATTTTACAGTTCTTCAGTTTAATTTAGGACTGCTATGTCATTTTGTTGTATTAACAAAGTAAGCTAATGCTAACATTTGTCATAGTATATAATGCTAATTCTGATAATTTGCTGGTATCTACTTCATCTTAATAAAGCCACGCCTGATTTCTTGGATACATGCTTTCATAACATACTTTCCTCCCTAGTTTTTTCTTTTAATCTGATGTTACTGTTTAAATATGGGTTGATAGTGTCTTTAATCCTGTCAGTATTTGTATTTTAAATGGAAATTTTAAGCAATTCATATTTAATATTATTAGTATATTATGGCTTAGTTTGCCATTTCTATTTTTCTGTTTTGTACTTTTTCTCACTTCTCTTTTGCTTTTTTTGTCTTCCTGTGATTCATTTTGACTTCCTATGTTTTTTCCTATGATTTATGGTTTTCTTAGGGGTTGCTCTATGTGTTACATTAACATAATTCTCAGAATATCCCAACTTTCCATAATTTTACTGCAAAATAAGATGTACAAATTTTCTTTGTTTTCTTTCATGTGAGAATGTCTTGATTTTCCTTTTATTCCAAAAGGATATTCTCACTAAATATAGGTTCCGGATGGACAGTTCTTTTCTTTCAGCACTTTTGAAAAATGGATCATTTCCTTCTGATTTTCATTATTTCTAATGAGAAATCTACCACCATTTCAATTGTTTTTCCCACCTATATATAACTGGCACTTGTTGGAACCCAGCCTGGTGGCAGGCAACACACCCAATTCTTAGATCTGTGAGCTTGAAGCCAACCTGGTCGACATAAAGAGTCCCAAGCCAGGCAGAGCTACACAGTGAAAGAGATCCTGTCTCAAAAATAAAAATGCCAGCTGGGCGTGGTGGTGCATGCCTTTAATCCTAGCACTTGGGAGGCAAAGGCAGGCGGATCTTTGCGAGTTCAAGGCCAGCCTGGTCTACAGAGAGAGTTCCAGGACAGCTGGGGCTACAGGGAGACCCTGTCTGGAAAAGACAAAAAAATAAAATAAAATAAATAAAAATAAAAATGCCATCACTTCTTTTTTGTGGACTTTGATTTCTATAGCTTTGTTCAGTTAAATGTTGACTCAGCTTCTTGAATCTATGGGGGGGGGTCCAATTTGAGGAAATTTTAGATATTTCTTGAGGCCTTGACCTTTTTCTGATCTTCTAGGAATCTAATGGCACAGTGTTAAGTAATTTTTATATCACCTTGACTGTGCATCAATCTATTTCCTTTTTGTTCAAACTGGGTCATTTCTGTGATGCCTTCAAGTTCTTTAATTCTTTTCTCTGTATGCCACACAAATGGCTGTCAAGCCCTCTCACTGGGTTATCTATCAATTACTATCCTTTATTTTATTTTTTTATGTGTATGAATGTACTGTCTGCATGTAGGTTTGTGCACCCGTGTCGTGCAATGCCACGGAGGTCAGGAGAGGGTGTCAGATTCCCCTGGAACTGGAGTTAAAGACAGTTCTCAGCCGCCATGTGGGTGCTGGGAATCGAACCCAGGTCCTCTGTAAGAGCAGATGGCGCGCTTAACCACTAGGCCATCTCTCCAGCCCCTATCAATTACTATCTTTACACCTTTCTTTGCTGAAGTTTTCTGTTTTTCTTGTTCCAGCCACATCATTTGTTACAGTGACACACTGTGACTCCCAAGTAACAACTGCTGACTGTGTGAAATAAATGTGTGCCAAATAAACATCAGAAAGAGATCTATTCATTTCCTCTCATGGAGTGGTGATATTCAATGGAATAAGCAGCTGGTTCAGCTCACAAATCATAAGTGCTTGTTTTTATTTAAAACAATGATCACACCTTCACATGTTGTATTAGTTACTTTCCTGTTGCTGAGACAAAATTCCATGACCAAAGCAACTTATGGAATAAAGTGTTTATCTGGTGATACATTGCAGGGTGGGGATGGGGGTCCAACATGGTGAGAAAGACATGGTAGGAGGCTGCAGGAGTAGTAGAAAGCTTAGCTCATGTTCAATGGGAAAGAAGAAGAGAGAGCACACTGGAAGTGTGGCAAGACTATGAACTCTCAAAGCCCACCCTAGTCATATGCTTCCTCCAGTAAGCCACACCACCTAAAAGTTCCATGACTCTCCCAAACACAATCAAGTGTTCAAATACTTGAGCCTATGGGGAGGCTCTTCTCATTCAATCCACCACACATGTAGCATGTACATACACACACACACACACACACACACACACAATTTACCACATAAAATATTAAACTATATGTATTTGATAGCTGTCATTTAATAATAAGTGTTTTCCCACTTTACCAAGAACATTATGGCCAGACCTGGTGACCTGTAAGCACAGTAGCTACCGGTTAAACTGAGGCAAGGGGATAGCAAGTTCAAGGGCAGCCTGGGAAACCTGGGGAGACCATGTCCAAGAAGAAAATAAAAAGCTTGAACTCAGTGGTATAGGACCTGCTCAGCTCATGTGAAGTCCAAGGTTCGCCCCCCTTGCTGCAAAAAAAAATTAAAAATAAAAACAAAAACCGTAGGTTTTATCTCTGCAGACTGAGATGGCATGGAAAATAAAAAACAAAATCAAACATAGTACAGCTACGACACCAACTGTAGAACTGTTTGTGCTTTGGTATGAGGTAAAGTATCAACAATTTTACCAATCATTATTTTATATCATCAATGCTAATACAAATTCAGTCACATTCATAAGTAATGTCTTAAGTGTTATGCTCACAATCAACGAACTGTACGAGACTCTATACTCTGGGACACCTTGATTTCAATGTTCTGAAACATCATAAAGTATAGTTAAGCCTGTATACACTGCGAAATTACTAGTGTATAGTATTTTAGGACATTATACTTTGGAGTAATTAGTTATGGAATAATAGCTAACTGATAACAAGTGTCGTATGGCAATTTCCTATTTCAATATAACTTTTTTCATTAAGGGTTTTCCCTTTCTCTTTCTCTCTCTCTTCCTTTCTCTCTTTCTTTTTGAGCTAGAGTCTCACTCTTTCTTTTTGAGCTAGGGTCTCACTATGTAGCTAGCCTTAGCTGGCCTCAAACTCACAAGAGATCTGCCTCTGCCTTCCAAGTGCTGGCATTAAAAGCATGCATCACCACACCTAGCCTAAACTCATGGATTTTGTCACTAGGTTATAATCATTTATCATTATTATTTAATTTGATACTTAAATCACTTCACCTATGGCTAGTGATACCTCCTACCCATTAGGCTGGTATTCCTGTGTCTTTTTGACATATGCGTAACACTTTTGTGTCTTCTAGTACATTGTGGTTTCCCTATTTTAGGCCTAAAAACAATTATTTTCTCCGAAGAATACTAAATCTTTCTAGTAAGAAAACCATGAATGGTAATTTTTTAGGCCTCCAATTTTAATCTACGATGATTAATCTCTAACACACCTGATTACTCTTTTATAGTACTGACTGGATATAGCTTTTACCATATAAATTTGTATCTGATTGCTGTACTAATATTCTAAGATTATGTAAAGAAGGAAAGAGTCAGAGCTGGAGAAATGGCTCAGGAGTTAAGAGCATTGGCTGCTCTTGAGGTGGACCCAGGTCTGGTTCCCAGCACCAACAAAGCATCTAACAACCATCCTTAACTCCAGTTCCAGAGAATCCATCTCCTCCCAGCTCTGTGGTCACTGCATGCATATAGACAAAACATTCACACGCATGAAAATAAATTAAAAAATTATCCACCCAAAGGAGAGATTATTACATTTTTTTTTAATTTTAAAAATTAACATGAAGCCAGGCACCATGGAGGTAAAGTATGCTTGTAGTTTCAGGACTCAAGAACCTGAAGCAAGACAATCACTCGAGACTGAGTTTGAGCTAGCTCAGGAAACACAGCTGAGAACTGATCCCAAAATATAAAAAGTGGAACATATGTAAAAAAGAGTATCAACATTTTAAGAATTAGAAGAGAAATTCATCACTAACACAAATAACTAAATGGAAAAAAAAAATAGTAGTGGGTGGGATAGTGGCTTATGCCTGTAATCCAAAAATCCTAGCACTGGGAGGCAGACAGAAGGATCAGGAGGAGTTGGAAGCCAGTCCCAGCTGCACAAGGTTATTTCAAAGCCAGTCCCAGCTGCACAAGGTTATTTTAAACACCAATACCCACCGCCGTGGATAAGCAGCCCACCAGCACAGTTCCAGGCACCATCTTGCCTCCCTGGTTATATTTCTCTTACCAAGTCTTGAGTTCTGAATTTTGAGATGGAAGCACCGAGTAATAAAATCAGGAACCCCAGAGTCTTGTTTTAAAAGTCACTGTATTGAGAGCCACCAGTGCCAATTCTCTAGTGCCCACAAATGTGCTGTCGCCATCTTGGCTACCAGGTTTTTTTTTCCTTTCTTACTTGCCCAGTCCTAGTTTCAGATTTTTCAGATCAACACAGAAAGGGCCTCCAGTCAGGGAGTCATTCATCCCACATAAGGTTCCTCACATGGTCCAGCACACTGCAGTCTCAAGAGCCAGCACAACCCAACCTTGTTGCCTGCCCAGATCATCTTTTTTCTCTCACACTATTTATTTTTTTATTTTTTATTTGCGCACTGCAGTCTCAAGAGCCAGCACAACCCAACCTTGTTGCCTGCCCAGACCATCTTTTTTCTCTCACAGTATTTATTCAGTTATTTATTTATTTATTTATTTAGTCTTTTTGAGGCAGGGTCTCCCTGTAGCTCCAGCTCTCCTGGAACTCACTATGTAGACCAGGCTGGCCTTGAACTCGCAAAGATCCCCCTGCCTCTGCCTCTTGAGTGCTGAGATTAAAGGTGTGCACATCCACATCTGGCACAACTTATTTCACTTATACTTTCTATAATTCATATTAAAGGCACAACATTAATTTGCATTTAATGTTTGAATTAAAATCTGGGTCCACAGACCCCACATACACCTACAAAGAACACACAGATAGGAAATGCTCAGCAAGGAGATTCTAGTTATGCTTTGCATCATTTAGATTGAGTAAACACATGGCAAACTCAGAAAGAATACAGTGTCTTTTCCCCATTGACTGGTGTCAGACCTCTAAAGAATCATTGCAAAGGAAATGAGGAACAGAAAAGGGGTAGAGAAAAGGAATGAAGAGGAAGGGGTTAGAGAAAAGGACTCTGCCACCCAAGCCATGGAGTTCCAGAATGGAGCAGCACTTTTGCATAACAAAAATTTTAGTCCTAAACCAAAGTTTTACAGTGCTTGACATAAAAGACGGATATTTAATGTTTCATATTATTGACTTCATGTAGGTTGCTGGATGATGAGACATAACCCCCACTCTCCCCCACAAATTGCCTGTAAAATGACCTTAAAAAGATGAAACTTCCCATATGAACTGTTGATCTGTTGTAAATATATATGGTCACACATACATTCTTATCTACTGGACATACAAAAATAGCTGACATTATTCTTTATTCTAGGTCTCCTCTTTTTAAAATTTTTATTTTTATTTTATGTATATGAGTGTTTTGCCTGTATGTAAATACACCTGTGTCATGTAATGCCTGTGAAAGTCAGAAGAGGGTGTTGGATTCTCTAGAACTAGAATTATGGCTGTTGTTAGCCACCACATGAGTGCTGCAACCAAACCGGGGTCCTCTGCTCTTAAACTGCTGAACCATCTCTCCAGTTTAGATCTCCCTCTCAGAGATCCTCTCAAATAGATCCTTCCTCTGTGTCAACCCTCCATTTTCCCAGGAATGAGACTCTCCAAATCAGCCACAGTTTAAAAAAAAAAAAAAAATTGAGTACTATATCCAAAAGAATAGTATTTACAAGGCAACCGATGTGCTAAAGCAATCAACGCATGAGGGGAAGGGTTTAAGAATAAGATTTCACTTCCAAAGGTACAAGCTGTCTGTCAAGAAGCAACAGACATAAAAGCTTTATTAATAGAACAAAAACCCCACTGGCTCCTTTCATTTTATTTATGTTGAACAGTGCACTAGTCTTTCAGACAATTCTTTGGGGGAGGAGGTTCCCCCGTGGTCCCAGCTGGACTCGGTCACAGAGCAGCCTGCCTTGCCTTTTGGGGGAGGAGGTTCCCCGCGGTCCCAGCTGCTCTCAGTCTCACAGAGAAGCCTGCCTTGCCTTTCTCCCGAGCGCTGGGATTAAAGGTCTGAACACCATGATCTTTCAAACCAATTTTTAAAGTCCTAAAATTTTTAGTTGCCTCAAATGTAGTAATTACATTTAAATTCAAATTATACAGACTTTTTAAAAGTAGGAAATAATAAGCTACTACATCTAGAAAATTCTCTTTAAAAGTGACCTGAACATAATTTCATACAGAAAAGGGGAAAGCTAAGATTTGCTAAATGGAAGGAAAAGGTTAAATAACATTTATGTATTAGACATTCTGACAGTAGAGACTTCATACTGTTTCATTCTTTCTCCAAGCTATCCCTCAAGTAAGTAGGGGTAACAAGAAGGGTAAACAACAAGTCCACAGTGGTACCTAAGCTGAACTAATTTTCAAGCTAATAAAAACTCTAATACCAATACTTCTCAATTTGTTCCACAAAAGGGAAGAAACACTTATCAGATTCATCTATGAATCAAGTATTAATTATCCTGACACCAAAACCAAATAAAGACAAGAGAAAAATAAAACAAGATGAACATTGACATAAAAATTATCAGCAAAATATTTGCAAACCAAATTCAGGAATACACTAAGATGATCATATACCATGACCAGGTGGGCTTCACTCCAGAGATGAAAGGTTGGAGATGCAAGGCTGTCCAGCATATATGAATATAAATAAACATATAATATAGTACATCATATAAATAAACTTAAGGACAGAAAGCACAAAATCATATCAAAGCATTTGACAAAGTTTAGTTTGTCTTGTACTCTAACTTATTACTTATTGTTAAAAAAATAAAAATTAAAAAAAATAAAAGTCCCAGAGACATTAAAAATAGATGGAGCCTACCTCAAAATAATAGGCAGGAACAACAAACCTATACCCAACATTATATTAAATAGAGACAAACTGAGAAGTTAGACATGTGCCCACTCTCCCCTCTTTATATAACATAGTGCTCAAAGTCTTAGCTATAGCAATTAGACAAGAGAAAGACAAAAGAAATAAAAGTAGGAACAGAAGAAGTCAACCTATCCCTATTTGGAGACAACATAATTCTATACTTAAAAGATCCTTTCTCCCAAAAACTTCTTTGTTTATTAAACACTTTTAGTAACATTGCAGGACATTAAAATTCAAAAGTCAAATCCTTCAGATCAATGAACTCATGGAGAAATTAGGAAATATAACATTTGTAAAAGAAAATAAATAAATAGGTAAATAAATAAATAAAATGCCCAAGAATAAACCAAACCAAGGAAGTCAAAGACCTCTACAATGAAAACTTCAACACATGAAAAAGAAAACAAAGACACTAGACAACTGGCAGGGTTAATAGAGTTAAAAATGGCTCTATGAACAAAAGCAAACCAGATTCAATGCAATACCCTACAAAATTCCAATGATCATTCTTTTTATTCTTTTTTTTTTTTTTTTTTTTTTTTTTTAATGTGTATGAGTGTACTGTCTGCATGTAGGTCTGTGCACCCGTGTCGTGCAATGCCGCGGAGGTCAGAAGAGAGTGTCGGATTCCCCTGGAACTGCAGTTCTCCTGGAATTGGAGTTACAGATGGTTCTCAGCCGCCACGTGGGTGCTGGGGATCGAACCCGGGTCCTCTGCAAGAGCGGTCGGTGCTCTTAACTGCTAGGCCATCTCTCCAGCCCCCAATGTCATTCTTAATAGAACTAGAAAAAAACAATCCAAGAACTCATAGGGAACCACAGAACACCACAACTAGCCAAAGCAATCCTAAGGAAGAGCACAGGTGGAGGTATCATAATACCCAATCTCAAATTATGCAACAGAGCTATAACAAGGGTAACCTGGTACTGGCATCAATAACTGATAGACCAGATTCAAACCAACAAAGCTATGGATATCTAATTTTTGAGAAAGATGTCAAAAACAGCCAAACATGCAGTACAAAAAAAAAAGACAGCCTATTTATAACAAGTGGTGTTCGCAACACTAGATAGATATCCACAAGTAGACAAATGAGGCAGATATGTATCTTACACTGTACAAAAATCAACTCAAGCTAGACATCTCTGTAAATGCAGAGGCGGATGGATCTCTGTAAGTCCAGATCAGTCTGGGCTACATAGTAAAACCCTGACTTGGAAAAAAAATAAAACCCCAAGTGATTTAATTTAAAACCAGAAATCCTGAAACCATTGGGAAACAAAAAGTAAAACAAAGGAAATGCTCAAAATATGTACGCTCAAGATTCAAGCCAGGCATGGTGGTGCACGCCTTTAATCCCAGCACTCAGGAGGCAGAGACAGATGGAGTATATTTTTTAAGTTCCTTTTTAAAAAGAAAAATAAATACAGGGCTGGAGAAATGGCTCAGCGGTTAAGAGTACTGGCTGCTCTTGCAGAGGACCTGGGTTCGATTCCCAGCACCCACATGGTGGCTAAAAACGATCTTAGGCCAGGCATGGTGGCACACGCTTTTAATCCCAGCACAGGGGAGGCAGAGTCAAGTGGATCTACATATCGAGCTCCAGGCCAGCTGGGACTAAAGGGAGACCCTGTCTCAAAAAGACCAATAATAATAATAATAATATAATATGTAATAAATAATATGGATTGCCTGGTACAGTGGCACATACCAGCAATCCCTGCTACTCTGGAGGCTGAGGCAAGAGGATCAAACAGTAGAGGATCAACCTGAACTACAAGTTAGTTCAAGGAAGCCTGGACCATGTCTGAAAAAAGCTTGAGGAGGTAGGTCAATAGTAACACTTTGCCTAAGGCAAGGCAGTAGGTTCATACCCCAGTTCCAGAGGTGGGGAAAAACACGCCACAAGGAAAAGACTTAGATGTACACACTCAAAATGGGTGGTTCTATAGCCAAAGTAATAACAAAAGCAACAAAAATTCCAATAAAATTACCATAAACGTGAAAATAAATAAGCTTTTTTTTTAGGGGGGGGTCTTTTTGAGACAGGATCAAAACAGCTCCAGCTGTTCTGGAACTCACTATGTACACCAGGCTGGCCTTGAACCCAACAGAGATCTATCTGCCTGCCTCTGGAGTCCTGGGATTAATACATGGGATTTTAAAATGGGAAAGTGATACCGTATGAGGGACTTGAACCAAATTCAGATGAGGTTAGAAACAAAGAGGGTCAGAGTGTTGGAAGAGCAAGTAGTAGAAAGTCACAGAAACCCAAAGAAGAGAATTGCAAGCATTTCCAGAAAAACAAATGAAAAGCCAAATATATTTAAAGACTGCTTAATAGATTTTCAGACATTCTACACTGACACAACTGGTGTTTTTTTCCTATTTTATATATGCCCTAAATAAGGTCTAAATAGCTTATGCCATTTATTCGGGATAACAATACTAATAAATGACCGAGCCAGAATCTAAATTCATATCTTTCCCAACTCCAAACCTCATCAGATTACTGTTACCAAAGATGCATAACTGTTCTAGACCAGCACTACCTACCTAATAAGAAATTACTGTAATGAGAGAACTAACACAATAGTGTGGTCTGAAGTCCCCTCCAAAATTCAGGTTTAAATTGCCATTACATTAAGAGAGACCTTAAAGATAATTGGTTCAATCCAGCATGTGGGAGGCAGAGGCAGGTGGATCTCTGTGAGTTCAAGGCCAGCCTGGTCTACCTAGCAAGCTCCAGGCCAGCTGGGATTAAAGGGAGACCCTGTCTCAAAAAAAAAGATAATTGGTTCAAGAGAATTCTGCCTTCATGAATGGATTAATATCCTCATTACTGAAGGCTCAAAACAGAGCTGAAAAGAAAGCCTAGAACGTCTCGGTTATTAAGTGGTCCTAACTAGAATGCTGGTAGAACTATGGAAACCTGGGCCAGGAGAGATGGCTCAGTGGCTAAGCGCACTTACTGGTCTTCCAGAGAACCTGAGTTTGGTTCCTAGCGCCTTTGTCCAGTGGCTCACAGCTACCTGTGACTTCATCTCCAAGGAATCTGACACCCTCTTCTGGCCACCACAGGCACCTACACACACACACACACACACACACACACATGCACACACACAATATGGACAGTAACAGCCATTCTGGAAAAGTCTGAGTCATATATGAGAAAGTACTGGAAATTAAGAGTCGTGGTAATTCCTGTTACGCTGTTGGAAAGAACATCCAAATGTTCTGGGCTCATGGAATTGAAAAGCAATAAACTAGAAAAGTTGAAAGAAATATCTAAGCACCAAATCTTGAAATGAGAATGCCTATTCTAAATCTGTCCTAACACTGTATCTTGAAAGAATGTGACTTAATTTCACACTCACAGGCAGAGAGGAATTTACCTTGGGATGATTAATGTTCTCAATCTTACTCATACTGGATTCAAATTATATACTCCAGATTTGGATTTTTTAGATGATGCTAAACTAGTTAAGACTTCCAGGACTATTTCAATGGAATAAATGTTTGGGGTGGGTTTTTGTTGTTTTGTTTTGTTTGTTTTTTGTCTTTTTTAGACAGGGTCTTCCTGTAGCCACAAATGGCCTGGAACTTGTTCTGGAAACCAGGCTGGCCTCAATCTCAGAGATCTGGCTCTGCCTCCCAAGTGCTAGGATTAAAGGTGTGTGCCACCACGCCAGGCAGAATGAATGTGTTTTGTATGTAAGAAGGATGTTGAGTTGAGTTTGGGGGAGGGAGGAGCAGAAATTTTGTTTGAATGCCCTCTCAAATGTTTAGACATTGAAACTTAGCCTCCAAATACCTTTGTTGCTAATGTTTCAAAATGAAGTCTTTGAGAAGACTGGCGAGTTGAAGGTCATGAGAACAGTCTGTAAGGAGACTAGTAGCTTTATAGAGAAAGAAGTCCAAGCTTGCGTACTCCTCTTCCCTCATATGATTCCTTCCACCACGTTGCAATAACAAGAACTATAATATACTTTTCTTCATAAATTACCCAGGTTCAAGCATTCTGTATAGCAGTAAACATACTAAGACACACAGAAATCACCAGCCACACATAGCTACTGAGTACTGGTAATGGGCTACTACAACTCAGGAACTAAATTCAAGCTCGTTTGTTTTGTTTTTTGTTTTGGGGGGAGGGGAGGTTTGAGACCTTGTAGCCCCAGCTGGCCTTGATCTCAGAGATCTCCCTGCCTCTACCTCCAGAATACTAGGATTAAAGGCATCAAGGCTGAATTCAAACTTCACATTTTTGTTAAAATTTAGTGTGCTGAACTGGACTTCACAAAATGAAGGTGGATTGGGGAAAAAAAAACAAACAAACCTGGGGCTGGAGAGATGGCTCAGCCGTTAAGAGCACTGACTGCTCTTGCAAAAGGACCTGGGTTTGAATCCCAGCATTCACATGGTGGCTGAGAACCATCTAAGGCCAGGTGTATTAGTCACTTTTCTGTTGCTGTGATAAAGCACCATGACCAAGGAACTTATAAAAGGAAGAGTTTATTTGAGCTTATGATTGGCGGTTCCAGGGAATTAGTCCATTGTGGCGGGAGGCGTGGCGGCTGGATCTGGAGCAGCAAACCGAGGGTCACATCTCGCAAAGAGCGCAGGAGACAGAGAGGGCAACTGTAGAGCACGAGGCTTGTTAAGCTCACTAAGCCTGCCCCCAGTGACACACTTCCTGCAGCATGGCCACACACCCCAAGACCTCCAAAAACAGCGCCACCCACTGGAGACAAACGTCTGAATACCTAGAGCCTATGGGGGACACACATTCAAACCACCACATTCCACTCCCTGGCCCCCATAGGCTCCTGACCATATAAAATGCAAAATGCATTTAGTCCAACCTTAAAAGTCCCCACAGTCTTTACCAGTCTCAATGCCATTCAAAAGTCCACAGTCCAAAGTCTCTTCTGAGACTCAGGCCAATCTCTTAAACTGTAAGCTCCTGTAAAATCAAAAGACAAATTACATACTCCCAATGTACAGTGGAACCGAATACACATTCCCATTCCAAAAGGGAGGAATAGAGGGTCCTCCCTCCCCGCCTCCCTCCCTCTTCTTTCCTAGATCCAACTGCATTGCTGCTGAGATATAGATGGGTTATATACTGAGCAAGAGCACTCCCAGTGGCCACAACACTGAGGAATATGGCCTGCTCCCCCACCCCCCATCCCAGCACCCATTAACTGCCTGTAGTTCCTCAGGGAGGGTGGAACTATGTGATATCATTTGCTTTCCAAGAAATCAGCTGCATTAAAGGATTTGAATCAGGAACAGGTACCATGGTAGTAGATGAGAGATGAGACTTAAACAGATCACTCTTATTATTTCTAATTTATATGTGATATGAGGTATATTGCCTGAATGTAATCCTAGTGCCCACTCTTGTTGTGCAGAGGCAGAAGAGGGCACAGACCCCTGGAACTGGAGTTAGAGACAAATAAGCTGTTAACCACGCCATATTAGGGATGGGAACGAACACAGTCCTTTGGCCCCAAGGCAGACAGTGCTTTTAACTACCATCTTCTCAAGCCCTGATGATGATGATTTGAAATAAAAAAAAAAAAAAAGCTTATTTGAAGAGTGGCTCCTTAATCCAGCTGGCCTTGGAGCTTGCTGTAAACAGGTTGGCCTCTTATTCACAGGACCTCGTCCTGCCTGAGATCCCTGAGATACAGTCGGCTGATGCTGTAATCAAACCTGCAATCCTCTGCAGAGCAGTTGTGCTCTAACACTGAAGCCATCTCTCCATCCCTGAGAATATTTTTATACATGACACAGTAGGTTTCTAAACTGGCAGATAGTCATGTCACCTATGTCTCTGGTAATAAGCCTTGAACATTGATTTAAGCTACAGGGTCTGCTGTAGCCCAGCGTCCTAACTGCACTCTGATAATCAGGCTGCTATTGAACTCACAAAGATCCCCAGCCTCTACCTCTGCGTCTTCCCTGAATGCATAGGATTAAAGGCCGTGTCCCACCACGCCCGCAATTTTTAAATTTATAGAAGATGTGTATTAGCTCGCTTTCTTGCTCATAATCTTTACCATCTTATTTTTCGTGCTTTATGATTCGAATAGAACATATGTCTTTTAATAAATTTAAATTTATTGTATGTATATCAGTATATCGTGCACATATGTAAGAGTACCACACGTGTGCAGTGGCTACTGAGGTCAAGAGAAGGCATCACATCCCCAGAAACTGAAAGGGCATCACATCCCCTGAAACTGAAGTTGCTGATGGCTGTTAGCTGGCATGTGGCAGTGCTCTTAACCTGAGCATGTTCTCCATCCCTAGTAAGTTAGCTTATTCTTTTTTTTTTTTTTTTTGTAGGCACAGGTCTCCTAAATTCCAGACTGGTCTGGAATATAGATCCAGCCTGGCTGAACTTGTGCCTCCTGAATCTATGATTCAAGAATTGTCCGCCATGCACGTGTGGGGTTTGAATGTGTGTCCCCATTAGGCTCTAGGTATTCAGATGTTTGTCTCGAGTGGGTGGCGCGTATTGTGCGAGGCTTGGGGTGTGGGCCATGCTGCAGGAAGTGTGGTGTCACTGGGCAGGCATTACGTGTCAGCTTAACAAGGCTCTGCTCTACAGTTGCCCCTCTGTCTGTCGCCTGACGCTCTTGCGAATGTCACCACGGTTTTGCTGCCCAGTCCAGCCGCCACGCCCCGCCACAATGGACTAACTTCCTGGAACTGCAATCATAAGCTAATTAAACTCTTCCTTTATAAGTTCCTTGTCATGGTGCTTTACACAGAACAGAATGACTAATACACCTGCCTTAATACGTGTTTCAGCCACCAATGGAATGGCTGGGAATTTCAAAACCCCAGGTCTTTTGCAAGAGCATCCTTGCCTTAAACGCTGAAGCCATCTCTCCAGCCCAGGTTTGTTTGTTTTTTTTCCCCAATCAACCTTCATTTTTGTGAAGTCCAGTTCAGCACACTAAATTTTAACAAAAATGTGAAGTTTGAATTCAGCCTTGATGCTAATCCTTCTATAGATCCTGATATTCTGAGAAGTAGGCAGAGATCTAGTAAGGCTACTGTAGCAGGTCTCAAACCCCCATCCGCCCCAAAACAAAAACAAAACCCAAATGAGCTTGAATTTAGTTCTGATTGTAGTAAGCCCATTACCAGTAACCTCAGTAGCTATGTCGTGCTTGATTTCTGTGTGTCTTAGTAGTTTACTGCTATACAATGCTTTGAACCTGGGTAATTTATGGAAGAAAGTATATTATAGTTCTATTATTGCAACGTGAGGGAAGGAACTCATATAATGAGGGAAGAGGAGTACGCAAGCTTGGAACTTCTTTCTCTATAAAGCTACTAGTCTCCTTACAGACTGTTCTCATGACCTTCAACTCGCCAGTCTTCTCAAAGACTTCATTTTGAAACATTAGCAACAAAGGTATTTGGAGGCTAAGTTTCAATGTCTAAACATTTGAGAGGGCATTCAAACAAAATTTCTGTCTCCCTCCCCCAAACTAACTCAAATCCTTCTTACATACAAAACACATATCATTCAACTGCCTGGGTGTGGCACACACTTAATGTACCCTGGGGAGGCGAGCTCAACTGTGGAGATTCGAGGTAAGGTCTCTGAGTTAGCGTTTTCAAACGAGCACAGGCCATTTGTGGTACAGGGAACCCTGTCTTTTTATTTTTAAAGACACAAAACAACCAAAAAACCCAATGACCACCAACATTATTCATTGAAATGTCCTGGAAGTCTTAACTAGTTTAGCTCATCCTAAAAACCAAATTCTGGAGTATATAATTTAATCCAGTATGAGTAATGATTGAGACATTAATCCATCCGCAAGGTAAATTCCTCTCTGCCTGTGAGTGTGAAATTAAGTCACATTCTTTCAAGATACATGTTAGAACAGATTTAGAATAGGCATTCTCATTTCAAGATTTGGTGCTTAGATATTTCTTCAACTATTTCTAGTTTATTGCTTTTCAAATCCATGAGCCCAGAACATTTGGATTTCTTTCCAACAGCGTAACAGGAATTACCACGACTCTTAATTTCCAGTACTTTCTCATATATGACTCAGACTTTTTCCAGTAATGCGCTGTTCTGTCACTTATGTGTGTGTGCATGTGTGTGTGTGTGTGTGTTGTGTCTGTGGTGCTGTGTGTGTGTGTGTATGTGTCTGGTGTGGCCAGAGACAGGGTGCAGATTCCTTGAGATGAAGTTCCACGGTAGCATGTGAGCCACGGAACAATAGGGCTGAGCGAACAAACTCAGGTTTCTCGGAAAACCAGTAAGTCGCTAAGCCACTGAGGCCATCTCTCCTGGCACAGTTTCCATAGTTCTACACAGCTTCTAGTAGGACCACTTTTAATAACCGAGACGTTCTACGGCTTATCTTTTCAGCTCTGTTTTGAGCCTTTCATAATGAGGATATTAATCCATCATGAAGCGAAGATTCTCTTGAAACAATTATTTCATTTTTTTGAGACAGGTCTCCCTTTAAATCCAGCTTGGCCTGGAGCTTGCATAAGGTACGACCCTAGGCTGGTCCTTGAACTCACAGGCAGATCCACTGCCTCTGCCTCCCAAATGCTGGATTGAATCCACATTACATCTTTAAGGGTCTCCATTAATGTAATGCAATTTCAAACTCATGTAAATTTTTGGAGGGCACTCAGACCACACTATTGTGTTAGTTCTCTCATATACAGTAATTTCTTATTAGGGTAATAGTGCTGGTCTAGAACAGTCTATGCATCTTTGTAACAGATAAATCGTGAGAGAGCTCTTGAAGTTGGGAAAGATATCGAATTTTAGATTCTGGCATGGTTCATTTATTAGTATTGTATCCCCAGAATAAAATCTGGCATAAGCATATTAGACCCTTATTAATAGGACGATATAATAAATAGGAAAAAACAACAGTATGTGTCAGGAGTTAGATGTCTGAAAAATCTATTAAGCAGTTTTAAATTATTATTGCTTTTCATTTGTTTTTCTGTGAAATAGGCTTGAATTCTCTCTTTTGGTTCTCTGTGCTTTCTATCTATTCTCTGTCCCAACATCTCTGGACCCATCTTATTGTTTCTAACCTCAGCTTGAATTTTGGTATCAAGTCCCTCATAGTATCATTCCCATTCTAAGATCCAATGATAACTCCAAGGACTCAGAGCGGCCAGATAGTATCCTGTCTGGGTTCAAGGCCAGCCTTGTTGAGGTACATAGTGAGTTCGCAAGACAGCTGGACGTCGTTTGATTTCTCAAAAAAGACCCCCCCGCTAATCACCCAAAAAAAAGCTTTTAGTTTTCAGCTTATGTAATTTATTGGAATTTATTTGTTGCTTTTTTATTACTTTGGCCTATATGACCACCACATTTGAGTGCTGTTACAATCTACAGTCTCTTTCCTTGTGCGTGTTTTTCCCCACCCTGGAACTGGGGTATGAACCTACTGCCTTGCCTTAGGCAAAGTGTTACTATTAGACCTACCTCTCAAGCTTCTTTCAGACACTGAGTCAGGCTTCTTGAACTAACTTGAGTTCAGGTGATCCTCTACTGTTTGATCCTCTGCCTCGCACTCCAGAAGTAGCAGGTTGCTGTATGTGCACGTTTACAGCATCAATTCATTTTATTACAATTTCTATTATTATTATTATATTGGTCTTTTGACACGGGTCTCTCCCCTTAGTCCCCAAGCTCGCCTGGAGCTCAACATAGTACAATCCACGACTTACCTGCCTCCCCTGTGCTGGGATTAAAACGCGATTGTCACATGGCCTGCGCTAAAGATCGTTTTACGCACCATGGTCGGGTGCTGGAAATCGATCCACGCGTCTCTTGCAAGAGCACCGAGTACTCGTTACGCTGAGCCATTTCTCCAGCCCTGTATTTATTTATTCTTTTTAAAAAAATTAATATTATCTTCATGTTTCTATTTCTGCCTCCTGAGTGCTGGTATTAAAGGGTGCACACATGGCCTGGCTATTTGAGGTAGCGTCATATATTTGCAGCATTCCTTGTTTTTACTTTTTGTTCCAATGGTTTCCAGATTTCGTTTTAAATTAAACTTTGGTTTTATTTTTTCAAGGTCATGTTCTTTAGGCCCAAACTGTAGAGCTACACGAAGTACTCATGGATTTACAAGCAACCTGCACTGTTACAGAGATGTCCTAGCCTTGTAGTTGATTTTTGTACAGTGTAAGATACATATCTGCCTCATTTGTCTACTTGTGGATATCTATCTAGTGTTGCGAACACCACTTGTTATGAATAGGCTTCTTTTTTTTTGTCTGCATTTGGCTGTTATTACATCTCTTCTCAACAAATTTAAGATATCCATTAGCTTGTGTTGGTTTGAATCTGGTCTCATCAGTTAATTGATGCCAGACCAGGTTACCCTTGTTTTAGCTCTGTTGCATTAATTGAGATTGGGTATTATGATACTCCACCTTGCTCTTCGCTTAGGATTGCTTTGGCTAGTTGTGGTGTTCTGTGGATTCCCTATGGAAGTTCTTGGATTTTTTTCTAGTTCATTAAAGAAATGACATTGGGGGCTGGAGAGAGGTACTAGCAGTCTTAAAGGCCACCGACCGTTCTGCAGAGGAACCCTGGGTTACGACCCAGCACACCACGTGGCGGCTGAGAACCATCTGTAACTCCAAATATCCAAGGAAACTGCAGTTCCAGGGGAATCCGACACTCCTATCTGACCTCCACGCGATTGCCGACAGGGTGCACAGACACTACATTGCCAGACACAGTACATCTCATATCCATTAGAAAAAAAAAAAAAAAAAAAAATAAAGAATGACATTGAAATTTGATGGGTATTGCATAGAATCGTGTTGCATTTTTGTTCCATGAGAGCCATTTTTAACTCTTTAACCCTGCCATGATGTGTAGTTGTCTTGTTGTCTTATTCATGTGTTGAAGTTTTCATTGTGAACGTTTGACTTTCCTTGGTTTTTTCTATGGGCATTTATTTATTTACTTACCAATTTATTATTTCTTTATATACAAATGTTATATTCTAATTCTCAGGTTCATTATGATCTAAGGATAATTGACTTTTGATTTTAAATGTCCTGCATATGTTACTAAAAGCGTTTAATAAAACAAAGAAGTATTTTTGGGAGAAAGGATCTTTTAATATAGAATTATGTATGATTCCTATTAGGATAGGTTGACTTCTTAACTGTTCCTACTTTATTTCTTTTGTCTTTCTCTTGTCTAATTCTATAGCTAACTTTGAGCACTATTTTATATAAAGAGGGGAGAGTGGGACATGTCTAACTTCTCAGTTTGTTCTATTTAATATAATGTTGGTCTAGGTTTGTTTTTCCGCCTTATTATTTTGAGGTTAGCTCATCTATTTTAATGCTCTGTGGACTCTTTATTTTTTTTAATTTTTTATTATTTTAACAATAAGATATAATTATATAGAGTACAAGCAAACTAAACTTGTCAAATGCTTTATAGACTTTTTGTGCTTTCGTGTCCTTAACGTTTTATTTTAATAGACTCTATATACTTATAATGATCTTATTATATTCTATATGCTGACAGCTTGCAACTTCTCCTGGATATCACCTTACATACTATATAAAGCCAAAACCGGTAAAGGCAAATCCCCCCGGCCCCCCCCCCCCCCCCCCCACTGGCCCTGTATGGATATGATCATTCTTATGTATTCCTGAATTTGGTTGCAAATTATTGTGCTGATAATTTTTATGTCAATGTTCATCTTGTTTTATTTTTCTCTTGCTTTATTTGTTTGGTCGATATATTAATATCATGTGCATAAGATGAATCATAAGTGTTCTTCCTCTTTTGTGAACAATTGAGAAGTATTGTATTAGAGATTTTATGCTTGAAATTATTCATAGCTTAGGTCCACTGTGGACGTTGTTGTTCACACTTCTTTCCCTACTTTACTTGAGGGATACTTGCAGTAAGAAATGAAGATACAGTAGAAATCTTACGTCAGAATTGCTAATACATAAATGTTATTTAACCTTTTCTTCTCCATTGAGAAATCTAGCTTCCCCTATTTCTGTATGAAATATGTTCAGGTCATCTTTAAAGAGAATTTATCTAGAGTAGTCGCTTATGTATTCTCCTACTTTAAAGTCTGTATTAATTTTTGAACTGTAAATGTAATTTACTACATTTGAGCAACTATAATTTTAGGACTTTAAAAATTGGTTTAAAGATCATGTGTTCAGTACTTTATCCCAGCGCTGGCAGCGGAGAAAGGCAAGCAGGCTTCTCTGTGAGACTGAGAGCAGCTGGACCGCGGGAACCTCTCCTCCAAAAGCAGGCAGGTCTCTGTGACCGTACAAGTCCACCTGGCCACGGGGAACCTTCTCCCCCAAGAGAATTGTCTGAAAGACTAGTGCACTGTTAACATAAACTAAAATGAAAGGAGCCAGTGGGGTTTGTGTTCCTTTAAGTAAGCTTATGTCATGTTTGCTTCTTGACAGACAGCTGTGTAGCCATTTTGGAAGTGAATCTTAACATTCTTAAACCCTTCCGCCATAGCGTTGTGTGCTTTTAGCACATCGGTTGCCGTGTAATATAACATTCTTTCTGTATTGAGTGACATCAATTTTTTTTTTTTTTTTAAACGTGGTGTTTGGGAGTCTCATTCACTGGGAAAATGGAGGGTTACACAGAGGAAGGATCTTTGAGAGGACTCTGAGAGGGAGATCTAACTGGGAGAGTTGGTTCAGCATTTAAGAGCAGAGGACCTTGGTTAACAACTCCCTGTGTGGCTAACAAAGCCACCATCAATATCTAGAGATCACACATCCCTTACTGATTACAGGCATTACATGACAACAAGGTTAATTTACATACAGGCAAACACTCCATATACATTCAAAGTAAAAATAAAAAAAATTTAAAAAGGAGAATCCTGAATAAGAATAATGTCAGCTATTTTGTATGTCCAGTAGATAAGAATGTATGTGTGACCATATATATTTACAACAGATCAACAGTTCATATGGGAAGTTTCATCTTTTTAAGTCATTTTACATGGCAATTTGGGGGAGATGGGGTTATTGTTCTCATCATCCAGCAACCTATCATGAAGTCTAATATGAAAACATTAATATCCGTCTTTTATTCAATGCACTGGGTAAAACTTTGGTTTAGACATAAAATTTTTGTTATGCAAAAAGTGCTGCTCCATTCTGAGAACTCCAATGGCTGGTTGGCAGAGTCCTAACTTTCTCTAACCCTTCCTCTTCATTCCTTTTCTCTACCCTTTTCTGTTCCTCATTTCCTTTGCAATGATTCTTTTAGAGAGTCTGACACCAGTCAATGGGGAAAAGACACTGTATTCTTTCTGAGTTTGCCATGTGTTTACTCAATCTAAATGATGCAAAGCATAACTAGAATCTCCTTGCTGAGCATTTCCTATCTGTGTGTTCTTTGTAGGTGTATGTGGGGTCTGTGGACCCAGATTTTAATTCAAACATTAAATGCAAATTAATGTTGTGCCTTTAATATGAAATTAATAGAAATATAAAGTGAAATAAGTTGTGCCAATGTGGTGTGCACACTTTAATCTCACACTCAGAAGGCNAAAGAAAGGGGAGGGGAGGGGAGGGGAGGGGAGGGGAGAAAGTTAGAAAAAAAAAGACTAAAGGGAGGAGGAAGGGAATTTGGGGGGATACGGAAGGGGTTCAGAGGGAGGGGAAAGGGATAAGAGGATGATGTGGGAATAATCAAAGTACATAATACTCATGTATGAAACTGTGAATAAGTAAGTCCAACAGGCATTGCTAGTATTGTACTCTAAACTACAGAATTTAAAATCATGCAACACAGTATTACAACATTACCAAATGATGAAACCAGAGGTAAAACACTGATCTGAGCAAACTCAAGTTTCCTGAGGACAAGTATAGTATTCCCTATACACTCTAGCACTGAGCTGAACCTAAAAAGGTACTCAATGAGCATGTGCTTAAACTGGATAGACTCATCATCTATGCGGTCACCAAAGCCCAAAAGTCTTAAGCAGAATTCACTCCTTTTCTCCCATAATGTAACAAGTTCCCAGGCCCTCTTCTGCCTCCTCAGCACAGTCATACCTAGACCCCTCTTTCCACCTGCACTGCTACTGCATTGTTTCAGGTCCTTCTGAAATGACTTAGTGTTAAAGATTTTTAATTATTTTTTTATGTATGAGTGTTTTGCTTGCATGTATGTAAGTGAACTTGTGCATGCAATGCCCACAGAAGCTAGAAGAAGGTGTTGAAGGACAGATGTTAGCTGCCATGTGGGTGCTGGGGACCGAACACAAGCAGCCAGCCAAGCCAGCACTCTTACCTGCTAAGCTGCTCCCTGTTAATGATTTTTTGCTATATTTATAGTTATTAGCTTTTAGTTACATAAACATGGGTTTCACTATTTTATAATACTTGCTTATGTACTCTGTACTTTCTGCTTTCATGTCATATGTGTATTTCATGTGTATGTATATATACATGCATTCATTTAAATCTATATTCCACATTTACAAGTGATACTTGTCTGAATCTAGCACTTACCTTAATATGTTAATCTCCAATTTCATGTAGTTCCCCACAAGTACCATAATTCCCTTCTATGGCTGAATAAACTCCACTGTATATCATACACATTTTCTTTATCCATTCAACTACTGATGGCCACATAGTGCCCATGCATTGATGCATGTGTTCACACATACTGCTTAGCTTCAACACCTTAACCCAAATTAGATTCACTTAGAAGAAAGAACCTGAACTGTGGAATTTCCTATGGCCATATTTTAGGCATTTTTTTAAATTGATGATTGATGTAGGATAGCCTAGCACACCATGCACAGTCCCTACCTGGGCAGGTGGGCCTGAGCTGTGTAAGTAGCTAAACTTAAACTGGGAACCAAGCCAGTAAGCAGTAGTCCTCAGTGGTCTGTGCTTCAATCCTGTCTCCAGGTTCCTGCCCTGAGTTCCTACCTGACTTCCCTCAAACATGGACTGTGCCTTGAAAGAAATAAACCCTACTCTCCACCCATGCCTGAATACTAGATGCTTCTCAACTTATACTGGAGTCAGCCTCCTGATAAGCACATTTTAAGTTGATATTATCATGCATCACAAAAACATATTTAACAGATCTCATCTACTGAACATTGTAACTTAACCTAGCCTACCAGGCAAAAACTAACACAAAGCTTACTTGATAATGAAGTGAATATAGCTAGTGCAATTTGTTAAAGACTATACTGAAGTGACAGCAGAACTGCTGTATAGGTAGACAGCATGAACAGTCAGTAAATGTCTGGTTCCCAGATCACTCTCACCAATGCTGGGCTCTACCCTCACTCAGGTTTCTAGCTTATAAAGTCATACCTCTACAACTGTTGACAAGCTTCCTACCCGGAGGGCCTCTCCCCTGTGACTAAATACTCTTTCTCATCCTAAGTGACACTCCCTCCTATGTAAATTAAACCTGTTTCCCACCACTTACATTTACAGTTCAAGTTTAGTTTGCTGATAACACATACCATACTACACAATTATTGTGTTGTTCAGCCTACTTAATATCCTTGTTTAGTTATTTTGTACAGTTAATCCTAACTAGATTAACATACACAATTACACAATTTACATAAGTAATAAACAATAACTAAACAATGGCTCTGAAAATTTAGCACCACAATCACATGAAGAGCTAACCAGCTTAGCTCATCCCCAGTTTTGGACTTGCTGTTTTGAGATGGAATTCTAGAAGCTTCCAGGTGATAGTGATTCTGCTGGTCTGAGGATCACATTTGTAGAAACAGGCATACACACTTGGGAGGCAGAGGCAGAAGGATCTCTGAGTTCCAGGCCAGCCTGGTCTACAGAGCCAGTTCCAGGCCAGCTGGGGCTATAGGGAGACCTTATCTCAATAAATAATAATAATAATAATAATAAAACGTCATCTCTCGCAGGGCGTGGTGGTGCAGGCCTTTGATCCTAGCACTTGGGAGGCGGAGGCGGAGGCAGAGGCAGAGGCAGAGGCAGAGGCAGAGGCAGGCGGATCTTTGTGAGTTCAAGGCCAGCCTGGTGTCTACAGAGTGAGTTCCAGGCCAGCTGGGGCTATATGGAGCTCTCCCCTGGTTTTAGGGTTTAAAAAAAAAGACAAAGAAAACAAAACAAAACAAAAAAATCATCTCTCACAGATGCTTCAAGTCTCCCTTCATACCACATCTAATAATCTTTGTAGACACAACACAGTTTTCATCTACTTCACAAAATGTTCTTCAAAGTCCCACTAATCAAGTCTTTGTGTATGTACATTAAGTCATATTCTCTACAACAAACAGGCTAGTAAGCAGTGACCAACAAACAAAACCAACCAACAAATCCATCATTTTCCTCAGTCCATGCACGGTCTGACCTACTTAATGCTCCTAAGTCCAAGCTGACTTATTTTATTCATAGTTGGTTTTTCCATAGTTTGTTCCTCTCACTGCTGACTTTTAAAAGTTGGTTTCTGGGGCTGGAGAGATGGCCTAGCTGTTAAGAGCACTGACTACTCTTGCAAAGGACCCGGGTTCGATTCCCAGTACCCACATGGTGGCTAAGAACCGTCTTTAACTCCAGTTCCAGGGGAATCCGATGATGCCCTCTTCTGACCTCCTCGGCATTGCATGACACAGTGCACCAACCTACATGCAGACAGTACACTCATACACATTAAATAAGTAAATAAATAAATAAAATAATAATTAAAAAAATAAAAGTTGGCTTCTATACCTCATACCCTAATCCATTTGAAGTTTCTCGTTCACAATGGGACATAATGAGGGGAGAAAACTGTCATGACTTTTCTGAATTTTAACTCTGCTAGCTTTAAGACAGGTTGATATATACACACACACACATATATGTATCATATATAATAAAGCAGTAAGTTGATGTTCTAATTACAGTTATTGGAAAGGAAAACAAATTTATCAAAAAGCTAAAAAAAAAAAAAAAAAGAAACAAGATCCCTTTATAAAACTTTACACTGCTTTAAAATTGAGCAATGCTCAAAAGCACCCACAACAAAAATGACAGTATCAATTATATTTATTTACTTGTGTGTATGGGGACATTTGGCATCCCAATCAAAAACAACTTGCTTGCCCCAAATCCATTATTATCTAATTCAACACTTCAGGCAAAATTCCAAGTGTAATGTACTCACATACACTTATACAATGTACCTCATCTTCATCCTCCTTGATGCATAAGTTCTAAACTCGAATAGATTAAAGAAAGGGATAAACTCTGACCCCAGGAGTGGGGTAAAATAGCTGGATTTTTTTTGGAAAGAGGGTCGAAATGCATAGCCCTAGCTGCTCAGAACTTGCTATGAAGACCAGGCTGACCTCCAACTCCGGGAGATCACCCTGCCCCAGCCTTCCAGGTTCTGGGATTAAAGGCCATGACATGGCACCATGCCCAGGGGGAGTGAACTACTTTTAAAGGCACCAAATAAAATAAGTGTTAGAAAAGATCCTTGGCCGGGGATGATGGCGTAATTACAGCATTCGGGAGGCAGAAGCAGGAGGATATCTGTGAGTTCAAGGCCAGCCTGGTCTACATAAAAAGCTCCAGGCCAGCTGGGTCTAAAGGGAGAACCTGTCTCAAAAAGACCAAAAAAAAGATGGGTAGGGAAAGGGCTCAGTCAATAAAGAATGTGCTGCACAAGCATGAGGATCCGAGTTCGGATCCCAGCACCCACCACACCAGCACTCAAGTTAGAAAGCCAGTTGAGGTGCTACATACCTGTTAACTTCAGCACTGGGGTGGCAGAGACAGGTGGATTCCTGGAGCTTGCTGGCTGGCCAGCAGCTCTGGCTGAACAAGTAAGCATCAGAGTCCGGAAGGACTCCGTCACAAAAAATAAGGTGGCAAGTAATTGAGGAAAAAAATCCAAGAAGCTTCTACAAACATGTGAATAAATTACATGTGTATACATTACACATATTCACACATACATACACGCATGTCACACAGAACAAATAAGATAGAAGTTTACGAAACCCAAACCCTTTTACTTTCTCCTTATTTGAATTAATCTGTGACAATAATAAAACTATAATATCCAATATTTAACAATATTCATGATACCCACTAGCAGTTATAAAAAGATTTTCCAAGGGGGGTGAATTTTTTCCTCCAGAAATGTAGGCTTACCTAACTAGGAAAATTAACCAGAAAACTCCACTACAATTTAAAGTATATCCTATGTATAAGGGCATACCATACAATTAAAAGGTGCACGAAGTTATCTACAATCAAGTCTAAAAATTTTTTGAGAACTGCTTAAAGATTTTTAGAGAGTTACAATCCAACGTCATGTTTGGACCACGGAACAGCCCTGCTGAATTCTCTAGTAATACAATTCCTGATCACAAAAACGGAGACCAAGTGGAGACACAGAAACAGTAACGAAGCAAAGGCGACATAGATTTCTTGGCTTTGATGACAGGCAGGAGACACACCCCTAGTGTCAATCAAGAACACTACATCGTGAATTCCACCTCGGGATTAATTAAGTGAAAGGAAGGAAAGGCAAATTTAAATCGCCATGATTCAAAAACACTCCCCCACCCCCCAAGAATGGGACAAATGACGGTAACAAAGAAATGAAAAATACTAAGCAAATAATAACTTGTTACAACCCTTTCTCCAAGACCAAGCTGGCCCGTGTCATTACACACCGTGAGCTTTTCAGCTCCATCAGTGCAGAGAAAAGCAGCGGCAACGGCGGCGGCGAGAAAAACCCCTAAGGTTGCAAACAGCAGTGAAACAAATACTAAAACGAGCGGAGGCAAGTAAGTGGAAGGATCCCTGCCAAGACTCAATGCTGGAAAACGCGGAGCGAGTGGGAGGAAGCACAACTCGGGAGAAGTGGGTCTTACATAAAGCGCCATTTGCAGCACACTCTCGGGATTTCAGAATACCCTCCAACTTCGGAACCAATCTGGGGGCGGAAAGTGGGCTCCACGTGGAGGCGGCGACAGGGAGCAGCCCTGCGGGGGAAGGGCAGGCCCGGGCGGAACTGGGCGACCTGGTGCGCGGAGGCCGGGAACGCGGAGGCCCGGCGTCTGGCGGGGGACGCGCCTGCAGGGCTGGCGGAGGCCGGAGGAGGCTGGCCCGGGCCGGGGCGTGCATGCAGCGACGCGAAGCTCGCGGGTGGGGGTGGACGCGAGGCGGCCAGGGCCCGGGGGCGCTCGCAGGAGCCCGCAGGGGCGCGCGGGCGGCCGCAAGACTCGAGCAACACCCACAGGCCCGGCCCGACCCGACCCGGCCCGGCCCGGCCTCTGGGGTGCTCCGCTGGGACGCCGACCCGGCCGGTCCCCGCCCGCCCCAGCCGCGCACAAGTCTCACCATCTTGCTCGGCGGGCGGCGCTGGCAGCGGCTGGCGGGCGGTGGCTCTGAGCTCCAAGGGACGCGGCGACAGCGGCCTGCACTGCGGCGCCGGGCGGGGTTCGGTGGGGCCTGGGCTGGAGCAGAGTCGGGCGAGTCCCGGGCGAGGCGCGTAGGCGGGCAGTAGGAGAGGAAGAGCGCTGCAGCCCAGCTACCACCCGGCCCAACTCGCTGCGCGTTGGCGCTGACCGCAACCTCCAGGCACGAAATGCGGAGCGGGCGGAGCGAGCGCGCGGTCGGGCGGGGCGGGGTGGGGCCAGGCCGCACATCCGGGAACCCGCGGCCTCCGCCGGCCCGCAGCTTACTCCAACCCGAGCTCGCCGCGCACTGCGTCGGCCCCTCCCGAGCCCCTGACGTGAGGTGAGTGGGGCGGGACGGGACGTCACAACGCGGTTGGAGGAGCTCTTCCGGTCGAGAGGAGGAAGAGTGCGAACCTCTTGCGGGAGGAGCGTCAAGGCATCCCTATGTTACCAGGATTGGGACCGCACAAAAGGAAAAAGAAAACGGGAAAGTCCAAGTCTGCGGGCCTGCGGGACCTGCAGGGCGGATGCGGGCCCTCTGCGCAGCGTTTCACCCTATCGGACTTCCGGGACCGCAGTGGAGGATGAATGCAGGAGTCGAGAGTCCTGTTGAAGATAACCAAAGCTAGCTGCGGCTTGACGGGAGGAACCCTCAACCAGAGCGGCGACGTTGCTTCCCTGTCATCTCGCTCAATACTTTTCTTAAACCATTCCGTTGATGCAGCACGTTCTCTTTAAGAGAAAATCTCCAAGACAATTACCCACCGTAGTTGCAGTTAACCATACCAGAAAATAAAAGCTACAGATAGGCAGTGCAGTCCAGAAAACTATGAGAAAAGTTAGGTTTGAGACAAGCAAATTTGGCAAGGGAGGTGTGATAAGAATAAAACATTTTGCAATTAATCAGTTATTCAATTGTTAGAACTATTAAGATCAGGTCTAAGGTATCCATATTGCATAAACAATAGATTTTCAGACTGCGGTGCCTGGGCCTGAAAAAACTGTCATTTTACAAGGAGCATTTAATTCCATTTTGATGATGGAGTATGGCTCTGCTCCCAGGTGGACAGGTGAACAACACCATCTCTAGCATTACCCAGGCACATAGCACAGACTGGTAAATGACAGTACTAGAACTAGAAAGGATGCCACACTAACTTTATCAGGGCGAATTGAGACTATAGGGGCTCATGGTTGTGTTAAAATCTTGTCAGCGGGGCTGGAGAGATAACCTTGCGGTTAAGAGCACTGACTGCTCTTGCAGAGGACCTGGGTTCCATCCCCAGCACCCACATGGCAGCTAAGAACCGTCTGTAACTCCAATTCCAGGAGAACTCCAGTTCCAGGGGAATCCAAGACCCTCTTCTGACCTCCGCGGCATTGCACTACACGGGTGCACAAACCTGCATACAGACAGTACATTCATACACATACAAAAATAAAAAAAAAGAAAGGTAACTATTGGGGCTGGAGAGATGGCTCAGTGGGTAAGAGCGCCAACTGCTCTTGCAGAGGACCCGGGTTCGATCCCCAACACCCACATGGCGGCTAAGAACTGTCTTTAACTCCAGTTCCAGGGGAATCCAATGCCCTCTTTTGACCTCTGTGGCATTGCACGACACAGGTGCACCAACCTACATGCAGACAGTACACTCATACACATAAAAANACTCACAAACACAAACCCCATACACACCCCACACCCCACCCTTTCATCCACACTTCACTCCACTTTCCACACCCTGTACCTTTCCTTTCCTCTTTTCGGTGTCTAAAAGCCCCAATCCCACTTTGCTCTCACCACCTACCTTATCTGCACTCAAATCAAGCCATACCCTACACACTTGGCGCACACCCCCCTTCCGGTTGTGTTGTACGCCCCCCGCCCAATCCTCTCCCCCCACCTCTGCTATCATAATTCTTTCCTCCCCCCCACACCCGCCCCAGGACACACACTTCACTCGTCACGCGCCCTCCCTCGTCTACACCCACTCTTCGTCACCATGCTTCGCCCACCCAGCCCCCCGCCGGTCCCCCCCCAGCATATCCCGCGCATTTTCACTCACTTTTCTGCGGGGGGCCCAGTCTCGTCCTTCCCCCCTCCCCCCCCCCCCCCTCTCCACACCCACCCCCGCCCCCTCGCAGCTTTTTCTCTAGGCCTCCTCCACATCCCCTCCCCACCCCCCGCCCCCACCATTCCCCTGCGCACTGATGCCCACTCCTCCCCAACCTCTCGTGCACTCCCTACCTTCTCTCCCTCCCATCTCACTCCCCCCCCTCCCCCCCCGCCCTCCCCCCCTTTTTTTTCCCCCTTCCCCCCCCCCTCACTCCCACATCGCCTACACCCCACACACACCAACAACACACACACCAACAACACACACACCAACAACACACACCAACACCACACAAGACAACAAAACAACACACACACAACGTAAGCACAACAAACAACACCGACCAAACAACACACAACACACCACAACACACACTCGCCACCAAAAACAACCCCCAACACAACACACGCACAAAAAACCACAAACACACTCAACATAAACCACACACACACACCCAACAACACACACCACCACACCCAAACCCACACCACAAACACCCACACACACACATGCATACACAAAATGCCTCTAAGGTATTTGCACTCATGTGCACACATACACCCACACCCCCACACCAACACAACACACCCCCCTCGCCTTGACACACACACACGCCGCCACCACACAGACCACACACAAATCGCAGTGATCCCCCCGCACCACTTCCCCCCCCAGCACCCCTATTACAATCTTCACCCCATCTACTCACCTTGTCCAAACTACGCCAGATACATAAACCATAAGCACAGCAACCAGTCCCCAACAAGATGACACACTTGACACCATCCGCACCCCAAAAACGCCCTATCACCCCAACACCATACCACACCACCCCGTCCTCAGCCGCAACGAATAGATATCGTACACACCCAGCAGCCCACAAGACGTATCCCAGCAACTTTGCCACAGCCTGAAGCCTAGAACTCAGACCATGCGGGCCAAACATACCCCAACACAACCCAAACCACCACCAAAAACCCAAAAAACAAACAAAAAAAACCAAAACAACACAACAACAAGACAAAAACACAACAGCAGCAAAACAAGCAAATCCAGAAATATAAACTTACAAACTGCTAAGCTGCTCCCCTGTTCAACTCCTTTCTTATTATGCACTAAATATTTTATACGTTTAATTAGCCAGACCATATCTAGTTACCACCTCACCACCATGGGTTTAACTATTCTTACTAATACCAACCCTGCCTTATCGTCACACTCTGTCACACTTATCCTGCTTCCCTCCGTCATATGTGTATTTCATGTGTATGTATATATACATGCCTTCATTTAAATCATATTCCACATTTACCCAATTGATACTTCCCCCACTAGTCCTGACCATCTAGCACTTACCCCCTTAATATGACTTAACTCTCCCAATTTCCCACTGTCCAACCGTTCCCCCACCACCACGCCTACACCATCAACTTCCCCTTCTCCATCGGCTGAATACACAACTTCCACTGGTACTATCATACACACTTTATTTATCCATTCAACTACTGATGGCCACATAGTGCCCATGCATTGATGCATGTGTTCACACATACATGTATTACGCATTAACAACCTTAACCCCAAAATAGATTCAATTAGAAGAAAGAACTGAACTGTGGAATTTCTATGGCCATATTTTTAGGCATTTTTTTAAAAATTGCCTGATTGATGTGGATAGCATAGCACCACCATGCACAGTCCCCCTGGGCAGGTGGGCCTGAGCTGTATAAGAAAGTAGGCTGTGCATGGGCCAGGGGAGAAAGTCAGTAAGCAGCTTTCCTCTATGGTTTGTGCTTCAGCTCTTGCCTCCGGTTCCTGCCCTGAGTTCCTACTCTTCCCTCACAACATGGACTGTGCCTTGAAGAATAACCTATCTCCACCCATGCTGAATACAGATGCTTCTCAACTTATACGGAGTCAGCCTCCTGATAAGCACATTTTAAGTTGATATTATCATGCATCACAAAAACATATTTAACAGATCTCATCTACTGAACATTGTAACTTAACCTAGCCTACCAGGCAAAAACTAACACAAAGCTTACTTGATAATGAAGTGAATATAGCTAGTGCAATTTGTTAAAGACTATACTGAAGTGACAGCAGAACTGCTGTATAGGTAGACAGCATGAACAGTCAGTAAATGTCTGGTTCCCAGATCACTCTCACCAATGCTGGGCTCTACCCTCACTCAGGTTTCTTAGCTTATAAAATGATCATACCGTCGACAACTGTTGACAAGCTTCCTACCCGAGGCCTCTCCCTTGACTAAATACTCTTTCTATTAAGTGACCTCCCTCCTATTTAAATTAAACCATGTTTCCCACACTAACATTTACAGTTCAAGTTGTATTTGCTGATAACACATACCCATACTACACAATTATTTGTGTGTTCAGGCCTACTTAATATCTTGGTGTTCAGTATTTTGTACAGTTAATCCTAACTAGCATTAACATTACACAATTACACAATTTACTAAGTAAAACAATAACTAAACAATGGCTCTAAAATTTAGCACCACAATCCATGAAAGCTAACCGCTTAGCTCATACCCCAACTTTTTGACTTGCTGTTTTGATGATGGAATTTAGTAAGCTTCCAGGGTGATAGTGATTCTGCTTCTAGGATCACATTGTAGAAACAGGCATAACACTTGTGGAGCAGAGGCAGAAGGATTTGATTAGGCCAGCCTGGTTCTACAGAGCCAGTTCCGGGCCGCTGGGGCATAGGAGACCTTACTCAAATAATAATAATAATAATAATAATAAAACTTCATCTCTAGCAGGCTTGGTGGTGCAGGCGTTATCCTAGCACTTGGGAGGCGGAGGCGAGGGGCAGAGGCAGAGGCGCGCAGAGGCAGCGGACGTGATCTTTGTGAGTTCAAGGCCAGCCTGGTGTCTCAGAGGGTTCCAGGCCAGCTGGGGTATATGGCGAGCTCTCCCCTGGTTTTAGGGTTAAAAAAAAAGACTAAAGAAACAAAATCAAAACAAAAAAATCATTCTCTCACAATGCTTCAAGTCTCCCTTATACCTCTAATAATCTTTTAGAACACACAGTTTTCACTACGTTCACAAAACTGTTTCTTCCAACAGCCACTAATCAATAGTCTTTGTGTATGTACATTAAGTCATATTCTTCTACAACAACAGGCATATACAGCAGTGACCAATCAAACAAAACCAACCAACAAATCCATCAATTTTCCTCAGTCCATGCACGGGTCTGACCCTATCTTAAGTGCTCACTAGTCCAAGCTACTTATTTTATTCATAGGTTGGTTGTTGTCCATAGTTTGTTCTCTCACTGCTGGGACTTTTAAAAGTTGGTTCTGGGGTGGAAGATGGCTAGCTGTTAAGAGCACTGATACTCTTGCAGAGGACCCGTGGTGGTCATTTCCCCAGTACCACATGGTGGCTAGAACACGTCTTTACTCCAGTTCCAGGGAATGTGATGCCCTTCTGACCGTACTCGCATTGACACAGGCACCACCTTATACAATGGCAGACCAGTACCTACATACACATTTAAATAAAAGTAACATAAATATAAAATATATAATTAGAAACTAAAAGTTGGCTTCTATACCTCATACCCTAATCCATTTGAAGTTTCTCGTTCACAATGGGACATAATGAGGGGAGAAAACTGTCATGACTTTTCTGAATTTTAACTCTGCTAGCTTTAAGACGGTTGATGTATACACACACACAACTCATATGGACTCATAATAAAAAGCAGTAAGTTGATGTCTACTTACAGTTTATTGGAAAGGAAAACAATTTATAAAAAGCTAAAACAAAAAAAAAAAAAGAAACAAGTCCCTGTATAAAACTTTACACTGCTTTAAAATTGAGCAATGCTCAAAAGCACCCACAACAAAATGACAGATCAATTATATTTATTTTACTGTGTGTATGGGGACATGCATCCCAATCAAAAACAACTTGCTTGCCCCAAATCCATTATTATCTAATTCAACACTTCAGGCAAAATTCCAAGTGTAATGTACTCACATACACTTATACAATGTACCTCATCTTCATCCTCCTTGATGCATAAGTTCTAAACTCGAATAGATTAAAGAAGAGGGATAAACTCTGACCCCAGGAGGATGGGGTTAATAAAATAGCTGGATTTTTTTGGAAAGAGGGTGATCGAAATGCTGCCTAAGCTGCTCAGAACTTGCTATATGAAGACCAGGCTGAGCTCAAATCCGGGAGATCACCTGCCCCAGCCTTCCAGGTATCTGGGATTTAAGGCATGACATGGCACCATGCCCAGGGGAGTGAACTACTTTTAAAGGCACGCAATAAAATAAGTGTTAGAAAAGATCCTTGGCCGGGATGAGGCGTATTCAGCATTGTGCGCAGAGCAGGAGATATCTGTGAGTTCAAGGCGCAGCCGGTTACATAAAAAGTCCAGGCCAGCTGGGGTCTAAACGGGAGAACCTGTCTCAAAAAGACCAAAAGAAAGAATGGGTAGGGAAAGTGCTCAGTCAAATAAAGAATGTGGCTGCACACAGCATAGAGGATCCGCGTTCAGATCCCAGCACCCACACACAGCACTCAAGTTAGAAAGCAGTTGAGGTGCACATATGTTTAACTCGCACTGGGCTGCAGGAGACAGGGGATTCCTTGGAGCTTGCGTCTGGCCAGCCAGCTTCTGGGAACAAGAAGCATCAGAGTCGGAAGGACTCGTCACAAAAAATACCCAGGTGGCAAGTATTGAGGAAAAAAATCCAAGAAGAGCTTCTACAACATGAATTAATATTACATGTTACTCATTACACATATTCACACATACAACACGCATGTCACACATAACACAAAGATAGAACGTTTCGAAACCCAAAAACCCTTTTACTTTTCTTATTTGAATTAATCTGTGACAATAATAAAACTATAATATCCAATATTTAACAATATTCATGATACCCACTAGCAGTTATAAAAAGATTTTCCAAGGGGGGTGAATTTTTTCCTCCAGAAATGTAGGCTTACCTAACTAGGAAAATTAACCAGAAAACTCCACTACAATTTAAAGTATATCCTATGTATAAGGGCATACCATACAATTAAAAGGTGCACGAAGTTATCTACAATCAAGTCTAAAAATTTTTTGAGAACTGCTTAAAGATTTTTAGAGAGTTACAATCCAACGTCATGTTTGGACCACGGAACAGCCCTGCTGAATTCTCTAGTAATACAATTCCTGATCACAAAAACGGAGACCAAGTGGAGACACAGAAACAGTAACGAAGCAAAGGCGACATAGATTTCTTGGCTTTGATGACAGGCAGGAGACACACCCCTAGTGTCAATCAAGAACACTACATCGTGAATTCCACCTCGGGATTAATTAAGTGAAAGGAAGGAAAGGCAAATTTAAATCGCCATGATTCAAAAACACTCCCACCCCCCAAGATGAGGACAAATGACGGTAACAAAGAAATGAAAAATACTAAGCAAATAATTAACTTGTTACAACCTTTCTCCAAAGACCAAGCTGGCCCGTGTATTAACACCGTGAGCTTTTCAGCTCCATCAGTGCAGAAAAAAGCAGCGGCAACGGCGGCGGCGAGAAAAACCCCTAAGGTTCGCAAACAGCAGTGAAACAAATACTAAAACAGCGGAGGCAAGTAAGTGGAAGGATCCCTGCCAAGACTCAATGCTGGGAAAACGCGAGAGCGAGTGGGAGGAAGCACAACTCGGGAGAAGTGGGTCTTACATAAAGCGCCATTTGCAGCACACTCTCGGAGATTTCAGAATACCCTCCAACTTCGGAACCAATCTGGGGGCGGAAAGTGGGCTCCACGTGGAGGCGGCGACAGGGAGCAGCCCTGCGGGGGAAGGGCAGGCCCGGGCGGAACTGGGCGACCTGGTGCGCGGAGGCCGGGAACGCGGAGGCCCGGCGTCTGGCGAGGGACGCGCCTGCAGGGCTGGCGGAGGCCGTTGAGGAAGGCTGGCCCGGGCCGGGGCGTGCCATGCAGCGACGCGAAGCTCGCGGGTGGTGGTGGAGCGAGGCTGGGCCAGGGCCCGGGGGCGCTCGCAGGAGCCCGCAGGGGCGCGCGGGCGGCCGCAAGACTCGAGCAACAACACAGCTCACCGGCCGACCGACCCGGCCCGGCCGGCCTCGGGGTGCTCCGTTGGGACGCCGACCCGGCGCCGGTCCCCGCCCGCCCCAGCCAGCGCACAAGTCTCACCATCTTGCTACGGCGGGCGGCGCTGTCAGGGCTGGCGGCGGATGGCTCTGAGCTCCAGGACGCGGCGACAGCGGCCTGCACATGCGGCGCCGGGCGGGGTTTCGGTGGCCTGGGCTGGAGCAGAGTCGGGCGAGTCCCGAGGCGAGCGCGCTCGAGCGGGCAAGCTGGAGAGGAGAGGCGCTGCAGCCAGCTACGCCCCGGCCCAACTCGACTGCGCGTTGGACGCTGACCGCAACTCCAGGCACGAAATGCGGAGCGGGTTGGATGCGAGCGCGGCGGTCGGGCGGGGCGGGGGTGGGCAGGCCGCACATCCGGGACCCGCGGCCTCCCCGGCCCGCAGCTTACTCCAACCCGAGCTCGCCGCGCACTGCGTTCGGCCCCTCCCGAGCCCCTGACGTGAGGTGAGTGGGGCGGGACGGGGACGTCCACAACGCGGTTGGAGGGCTCTTCCGGTCGAGAGGAGGAAGAGTGCGAAACCCTCTTGCGGGAAGGAGCGTCAAGGCATCCTATGTTACCAGATTGCGGACGCACAAAAGGAAATAAGAAAACGGGAAAGTCCAAGTCTGCGGGCCTGCGGGACCTGCAGGGCGGATGCGGGCCCTCTGCGCAGCGTTTCACCCTATCGGACTTCCGGGACCGCAGTGGAGGATGAATGCAGGAGTCGAGAGTCCTGTTGAAGATAACCAAAGCTAGCTGCGGCTTGACGGGAGGAACCCTCAACCAGAGCGGCGACGTTGCTTCCCTGTCATCTCGCTCAATACTTTTCTTAAACCATTCCGTTGATGCAGCACGTTCTCTTTAAGAGAAAATCTCCAAGACAATTACCCACCGTAGTTGCAGTTAACCATACCAGAAAATAAAAGCTACAGATAGGCAGTGCAGTCCAGAAACTATGAGAAAAGTATAGGTTTGAGACAAGCAAATTTGGCAAGGAGTGTGATAATAAAACAGTTTTGCAATTAATTCAGTCTATTCAATTGTTAGAAACTATTAAGATCAGGTCTAAGTATCCATATTGCATAAACCAATAGATTTTTCAGACTGCGGTGCCTGGGCCTTTGAAACAATACTGTCATTTTACCAAGGAGCATTAATTCCATTTTGATATGGAGTATGCTTCTGCTCCAGGTGGACAGGTGAACAACACCATCTCTAGCATTACCCAGGCACATAGCACAGACTGGTAAATGACAGTACTAGAACTAGAAAGGATGCCACACTAACTTTATCAGGGCGAATTGAGACTATAGGGGCTCATGGTTGTGTTAAAATCTTGTCAGCTGGGGCTGGAGAGATAACTGGCAGTTAAGGCACCGACTGGCTCTTGCAGGAGACCTGGGTTCAACTCAGCCTTTAAAAACACAAATGACAAGAACCGTCTTGTAACTCCAATTCCAGGAGAACTCCAGTTCCAGGGGAAATCACCGACACCACTCTTCTGACCTCGTGCGCATGCGACACACGTGTGCACAACTACATGCAAAAGTAAAAATAATATATATACAAAAAAAAATATATATATTCTAGATAAATATATATATATATATTAATTTTTATTTTCAGGAAAACCAGGCCCAAGAACTTATTGGACACAGCAAACCAAAAAAGTGTAACTTCCTCACCTGGACCCCATAAAGAGGTAGTCATCTAGCACTGGTGGCAGTGTCCCTCACCAACCTGTCATCTGACCACCCAAGTGAGTGTGTCAAGGCCTGATATGCAAAGAACTCCTGCCTGTTCCTAGGGTTTAGCCCTTCCATCTGTCTCTTTCTTTCATCTGTCTGTCCCCTCAGGTACTGGTCGTCTGCTTCTGCAGCTGCACTCCACAGCTTTGTGTGAGACAGGGTCTCACTAATATGCACCCTATGGCCTAGTAGCTTGCTTGATGTTAGAGACTAGGTGGCTTGGATATCAGAGATCTGCCTGCCTCTGGCCACCCAGCTACTGGGTTATTAACTACACACCTTAGCTTAAAACTTCCACTCTTAGACCTGTGAGACAGTTCCCTCAGAGTTTTATCAATAACATACTCTACATTTCTTTTTTTTTTTTTTTTTTTTCTTTTTGAGACAGGTCTCCCTGTAGCCCTAGCTGTTCCTGCGAACTCACTCTGTAGGACCAAAGTGGCTTTGAACTCACAAAGATCCACCTGCTTCTGACTCTACATTTCTATCAGCCTAGTTCTGAACACTTTGAAATCTGCTGTTGACCTGCCCTTTACAGCCTTTGTAAGTCCATATTAAATAAATATATATATATATATATATATATATATACTTATTCATTCCTACTTTTCCTGCAAGTTTCCCACTGTTCACTGCTTATATTCTTTAAGTTTGGGGTATACTGCTTAAAATATAGGCATGTAGCTGTAAGAAAATCAAATCTTACTCTTTTCTTTCAAACACTATAAAACATTTTACAAGGAATTCTAATGTAATTACTCCCTCCCCACCCTGTAAAAACTTTTGATTCATGATGAGGAATTCTAATCTTCTGATTGCCTCTAACACATCCTATAACACAGTGATGAAAGAAGAAGAAGAAAAAGAGAGCCTGAGTGCATTCCAGGAATTGATGGCTTGGGGATAGTAAGTGTCAGGGGCTGAGTCCTACCCACTTTGGTCAAACCCTCCCATTCCCCTTCTGTGAAGTCAGACCCCAGCCAATCGGGAAGAGACACAGTACCACTATTTGGAGTTAGGATAAAACTTGACCTATCCACTGTTCTGTGTCCTTGCTTCTCGTATCTCTTCTGAGCCATGCAGTCTTCCGATCAGCAGCCTTGCTGAGATGCTGTAATTGGAGAGGTGGTGGTCTCTTCCTTTGTGACCTCAAATTTATTTCTAACCATTTGGTGGCTCTCCAGAATTCTACCCCACCTGAGGTGGTGCCTCATACCCTCTCCCAGCGTAGATGCAGCCCAAGGCCCCTTTTGCTGTGGCCCCTGGGCATGGGGCCTCTGGCCTTCTCCAGGCTGACAAAGAAATGATGGAACTGAAAATCTCTCTTGACAAACAGGGAGGGCCCCAAACAAGCAAGCACCACAGGGAGCACTCAAGTGTGTGCACTGACCAAAGGTAAGAAATGTTGTGGGGAACACCAAAATATTCCTTTGGTGGTTGGATTATGCTGGATGTTCAGAAAGCAAGAAACCTCCAGAAACAAGGTGTTGAGGGGCTCAAGGGATGGCTCAGTGATTAAGAGCACTGGCTGCTCTTGCAGAGGACCCAGGTTCAATTCCCAGCACCTATACAGTGTCTAACAACCATCTGTAACTCCAGTTCCAGGGGAATACAATACCCTCTTCTGACTTCTGTAGACATTGCACAACACAGGTACACTTACCTACATGTAAGCAGTACACTTATGCACATAAAATAAAAATAATAAACAACATATTAAAATGAGGCATTTGAGCCTGAGGTGAACCTCTTGGGCCAGGATGGGAAATGACATAGTTAAAAGAGCTGTAAAAAAATAATAAAATTCTCCCTGACAGCCCACTTGGGTAATATTTAAACATTGGCCAAAGAACACCCATACTAAAAAACAAAAGGAAGCAACCCAGGAGCCAGTCCTTAAACCCTAGTTTTTTTAGCCACAGTTTGGCTCAGATGAGGACGGGGTTGCCAGCTCTTAATTGAGCATGTGAAGCCTGACAGCCAGGTCTCTCAGGAGGAGATAAGATTACACCCTTTGTTGGAGGAGGGGTCCCATCACTTTATTTCTCTTAAAGCAGAAAATAAGGACAGCCCTAAAGACAAAGACTCCGAATGCCAGTGAGGTCCTCTTTGCTCTCTCCTCTCCCTTTTATTTATTTTTATTTTTACTTTTTTTGAGACAGGGTCTCCCTATGGCCCCAGCTGGCCTGGAACTCACTCTGTAGACCAGACTGGCCTTGAACACACAAAGATCTGCTTGCCCCTGCCTCCTGAGTGCTAGGTTTAAAGACGTGCACCACCACACCTGGCTTAAAGATGGTTCTTAACCGCCATGTGGGTGCTGGAAATTGAACCCAGGTCCTCTGCAAGAGCAGTCAGCACTCTTAACCTCTGAGCCATCTCTCCAGCCCCAGTAAGAAATCTTAAAAGGGAACTTAAACCTCTTTTAGAGGACCTTTTTGAGGTCTAATTGGATCAGTTTCTAGGGCCCCAGATTTATACTTGGGTTGAATTAATGTTGATCCTGGGTATTCTTTTCTGAGGAGAAGAAAGAATGATGATTAGGAGGGCTACAGTTATTTATTATCTGGGAGGAGTCAGGACGGGGTTCCTGGCAGCTGACAATATCCTGGCCAGGATCCCCGATGGGGTAATAACAGTGAGGCACATGGGGACCACTTGAGGAGTCTGAGTTACCTTATTATCAGGGGAGGAAGAGTCAGTTCCCTGGTCTCAGAATATTAATAAGGCTTTCGATCTTCAATAAGGGAAAGATGAAAATCCATCTGAAATTTTAGACTTTTTCTTTTTTGGTCTTTTTTGAGACAGGGTCTCCCTGTAGCCCCAGCTGTCCTGAAACTCACTCTGTAGACCAGGCTTGCCTTGAACTCAGAAAGATCCGCCTGCTTCTGCCTCCCAAGTGCTAGGATTAAAGGCATGCGCCACCATGCCTGGCTGAAATTTTAGACATATTAAAAGACCATATGAGGAAATATTCTACATTAAATCTGGAGGATCCTCTTGGTCAGGAAATGTTAAAACTACATTTTGTGACCAGTAATTGGCCAGATGTTTCTTAAAAGTTACAAAGCACAGGAAACTGGAAAGATTAAAAAAAAAAAACTTGAAGAATTGCTTAGAGAGGCCCAAAAAGTGTACATTCAAAGGGCTGGGGGAAAAAAAAAAACACAAAGCTAAGCTCATGCTCTCTACCATGCACCAGATGCCCTCAAAGACAAGGCTTGGTATCTCAATGACCCCAAGCCTTTCAGGGGATAAGACCCTAGACAGGTTCCCACAGGAGCAGAAATGGAGGAGAGTTGATGTGAGGGCGGGGAGAAAACATTTTAAATGTGGAAAGATGGATCACGTTCAAAGGGCATGTCCAGAAGGGGAGAAGAGGAAAGGGTGATTCCCCTTATGCATTCTGATGAAGATTAGAGGGGTCAAATGTTCCATTTTTTTCCTCTGAGACCTACTGAGAGCCTTCAGTAAACTTGAAGGTAGGTCCTAGGGAGGAAGAAATGACATTTCTTGTTGACTCAGGGACATCTCATTCCTCTTCCAGGGATGCATCTCTCCCCAGAAGAGTTGATGGTACCCCAAGGTGAAAGAAGAGGGATTCTCTACTCCACTTTTTTTTTTTTTTGATAGGAAAATGATGGCACAGCTTCTCTTTGTCTTAGAAGCAGGAACCAACCTATTGTGTGGAGATTTAATATCCAAATTAAGGACAGGATTTAGCTAATCCAGGGTGAAGTCAAGGTCTCCCTCAGCTTGATGATACCCTGGGAGGAAAAAAAAAACTGATGTTTGGGAAATTGAGGTGATTTTCAGGTCCCTTCCATTCAAATCAAGTTAAAACACGCTGAGGTAAAGAGGAGGCACTCTCCTATCCCCCCAGAAGAAAAATAGAGCTCAAGCCTGTTTTAAGGGTCTCATAACAGATGGACTTCTTGAACTTTGTATGGACTCTTTCAGTACCCCAGTTCTAGTCAAGAAGCCTGATGGTTCAGACTAATTGGTCCAGGACCTTAAAGGAATTAAACAGATGTTAAAAGCAAACATCCTGTAGTCCCCAACCTATATAGCCTCCTTAATAAGATCCCCCATGGTTCAGTTATAGATTTTGGGGTCATCAATACTACCATTAGCTTCCTTACTTCCTTGGCAGTCAAGGATTATGGCTCTCAAAGGGAAAAAAATGCAGTTTGTAGAAAATGTGGTTAGCTATTTGGGGCATCCAGTCAGTCAAGGCCAAAGGAGGTTAGGGCCAGAAAGAAAGGAGGGTGTCACTGTCTTCCTCGTACCCCAGACAAAAGGGAACTTGGGAAATTTCTCGGGCTAACAGGATGCTATCTATTATGAATTTATTTGTATGCCCTAAAGACCAAAGAATTGTGATTTAAAGTACTAGAAGGAGATCCCCCCCCCCTTAGTTTGGAAGCCAGGAGAAGCTAAGTTAATTGGAAACCTCAGACAGGCTCTCCCACTGCCTGGCACTGGCCCTACTCTCCCTCCAAAGCTCGTTCATTTGTTTGTTAATAAAGAAAAAAGGGCCTAACTCTAGAGCATGGGAGGAACCACAAGCAGCAGCATACTTATCCCAGCTACTTGATTGGTCACAGCCGCCTGGCTAGAATGTGTAGTCAGTGGCCACTACCACCTGGTGACTGAGGAAAGTAGAAAAATGACATTTGGAGGAAAACTTGTAGTTAGCAGTCTTCACCAAGCACAGCCATCCTGCACCATAAAGTAGGAAGATGGTTCACAGATCCTCAAATTCTAAAATATAAAGGTATTCTACTAGAGAGAGATGATTTAACCCTAATTACTGATTAATCTTTGAACCTAGCTGAATTCTTAATTGTAATTTAATTGGCTTCAAGACTATTCAGCACATTGGATGGCAATGTTTGGACATCAGTCTGGCCTGATTTGAGAGAAACTCCCTTTTGAGACCTGACAAACTTCATAAATAGGTCTTTTAAAATGAATGAAGGTAAAAGACACAATGGATATGCTCTGGTGAATGGGGAATGTTTTCAAGTTTTTGAATTGGGACGATGACCCAATAATTGGTCATCTCAAACTTGTGAACTATTTTCATTAAATCAAGTGTTAAAATACCTGAAGGGGGGCTCAGCAGTTCGATTCTCACCTACATGGTGGGTAACAACTGTCCATAAATCCAGTTCCTGGGGGATCTGATGCTCTCTTCTGACATCCTCTGGCATAACGTGTGTGCACTTACATGGGTGCAGACACTACATTCATACACATGAAATAAAAATGAATAATCAAGTATTTTTTCAAATACCTGAAGTGTCAGGAGGGAATTATTTACATGGACTCTATATTTCCCTTTGATAAGATCTGGGCTAAATGAGATCTAATTAATAGTAAGGGGCAAGATCTCACCCACAAGGAACTCATCTAATTCTAGACAATCTAGCTGGGCATGACGGCCCACACTTGGGAAGCAGAGGTAGGCAAATCTCTGTGAGTTCAAGGCTACACAGTGAGTTCCAGGATAGCTGGGGCTACAGGGAGATCCTGTTTCAAAATATAAAAAAAAAAAAATTAATATTGCTTGAGGAAATTGTCATAGCACATGTCCCTGGCCATTAGAGAAGTCATAGCTTTGAGGTTAGAGGTAACAACTTGGCAGCTGAGGCAGCCAGAAGAGCTGCTAGGGGAGAGGCTTTTCTTCTCTGTCTCAGACCCACTCTTCCTCTATCCTAACTCCCCCACTATTTACTTCAGAAGAGGGAAAAACAAATGGTAAAAGTAGGGACATCCCAGAGGAAAGTGGGTTCTCCCAGACAGGCATGACATGCTGTCTAAGCCTCTCATGTGTGAATGGCAATACCATCTACATCAGGGCTGTCATTGGGGACTGGTAAGCCATGTGTGATACAATCCTCAGAGTTGTTGGATATATAGGGATTTATAGCATAGCCAAACAGGTCACGCCAGGATGGTTGACTAGCTCCAAGATTAACAGACAAGCCTTGAGGTGACAGCCCTCTGGAAGAGGAATCCAGGGTTGAGACCCTTTCAAAGTATACAAATAGATTACACAGAAATGCCAAAGATTAGCTGTTTACAGTTCTTGCTTATAGTGCTTGACCACTTAACTCACCAGGCTGAAGCTGTGCCCCTCCCTAGGGCTACTGTTAATAATATAATTGAGGTACTCATGGAGAGTATAATACTCAGATTTGGCCTAATTGAAAATATTGACTCAGATCATAGAAGTCATGTACTGCTAATATTTTCTGGGGGCTTACTCAAGCCCTTGAAATAAATCAGGAATACCATACTTCCTGGCATCCTCCCTCCTCTGGTAGGGTAGAAAATATTTAGGGGGGCTGGAAAGATGGCTCAGTGGTTAAGAGCACTGGCTGCTCTTGCAGAAGACCTGGGTTCACTTCCTGGTATCTATGTGGCAGCTAACAACCATCCACAACTCCAGTTCCAAGGCATCCAGCACCCTCTTCTGACCTCCACAGGCATTGTAGGACATAAGCGTACTTATTTACACACATATACACTTAACAAAAAAATTTTTTTAAAAAGATAAATTGGGGGCTGGAGAGATGGCCTAGCGGTTAAGAGCGCCGACTGCTCTTACAGAGGACCCGGGTTCTGTCCCCAGCCTCCACATGGCGGCCGAGAACCGTCTGTAACTCCAATTCCAGGAGAACTCCAGTTCCAGGGGAATCCGAGACCCTCTTCTGACCTCCGCGGCATTGCACGACATGGGTGCACAAACTTGCATGCAGGCAGTACATTCATACACATACAGAAATAAAATTAATAAAATAAATAAATAAAAAAAAGATAAATTGGTCCTTGTATTAGTCACTTTTCAGTTGCTGTGATAAAACACCATGACCAAAGGAACTTATAAAAGGAGGAGTTTATTTGAGCTTATGATTGGCGGTTCCAGGGAATTAGAGGCCATTGTGGCGGGAGGCATGGCGGCTGGAGCAGCATGCTGAGGGTCACATCTCGCAAAGAGCACAGGAAGCAGAGAGAGGGCGACTGGAGACCGCAAGGCTTGTTAAACTCACTAAGCCTGCCCCCAGTGACATACTTCCTCTAGCATGGCCACACCTTCTAAGACCTCCAAGAACCGTGCCACCAACTGGAGACAAATGTCTGAATACTTACAGCCTATGGGGACACTCATTCAAACCACCACAGACCTTAAACACTTAGCCATACTGATGATTGCAACCAAACTTCCCTGGACTAAGTGCCTTCCAGTTGCCCTCCTGAGAATTAGAACTACCCCTTGAAAGGATACTTGTCTATCCCCATAGGAGATGTTCTATGGGTTGACCTATTTAAAAGCTCTGCTAAACACACCCCATCCTTTGAAACTAAAGATAAATTTTTCAGGAACTATATGCTTGGCTCAGACAACGTGGGCTCTTGACTCATGGATTTCCTGTACACCAACATTGACCTGGTTGATCAAGTCCTGGAAGGGAGAGGAGCCCTCGTGGGGAACCCTTCCAAGTCCTGCTGGTTACTGAGATGGCTGTCCAAAGTGCTAAACAAGGCTGGTCACATCATCCAGGTCAAAAAGGCTCCCCTTCGCGCCCTCGCTGGCCCCGCCCCCTCCTTGGCGGCCAAGGCGCCGCGGGGGCGGGGCTCCAAGTGGTGGGCGGCGTGGCGCTGCGGACTGGGCTCTGCGGCCGAGGTATCGGGCACCGCGGCGGGTACGCGTGCTGAGCTGCTGTTGGGGAAAGCCCGGCCTTGCACACAGGAGGAGCACGGGCCGGCTGTGTGGGGCCTTGGACTGAGCGGCGGCCNAAAAAAAAAAAACAAAAAGGCTCCCCTTCCTGGAGAGGCTAGACCAACTACCTGAATAACAGAGGAGGGTCCCAACTAGCCTTCAAAACTAACTGAAAAGACAAACAGCTGCTCCCAACGATTCAATTCAACTCACTCTGTAGTATTCACTATCCTCTATGCTGTTTTGTTTTGGTGTTCTCACTTTCTTTTAAAAGTATTGCATAATGTTCGGGGCTGGAGAGATGGCCTAGTGGTTAAGAGCACCGACTGCTCTTACAGAGGACCCGGGTTCGATCCCCAGCACCCACATGGCGGCGGAGAACCATCTGAAACTCCAATTCCAGGAGAACTCCAGTTCCAGGGGAATCCGACACCCTCTTCTGACCTCCGTGGCATTGCACGACACGGGTGCACAAACTTGCATGCAGACAGTACATTGATAGACATACAGAAATAAATAAATGCCGGTCATGGTGGCGCACACCTTTAATCCTAGCACTTGGGAGGCAGAGGTACGCAGATCTCTGTGAGTTCGAGGCCAGCCTGGTCTACAGAGTGAGTTCCAGGACAGCCAGAGCTACAGGGAGACCATGTCTCAAAGAAAAAGAAAAAAAGTATTGCATAGTGTTAACAATGGGTCTCTCTTTCTCTCTCTCTCTCTCTCTCAACTGGATGGATTGTTCAGTATACTAAGGCCACCTTAGTCATCAATGTTACATTTTTTAAATTTTATTTTATTTTTTATGTGTATGAATGTACTGTCTGCATGTAGGTTTGTGCACCTGTGTCGTGCAATGCCGCAGAGGTCAGAAGAGGGTGTGGGATTCCCCTGTAACTGGAGTTAAAGACAGACAGTTGCCACCATGTGGGTGCTGGGGATCAAACCCGGGTCCTCTGCAAGAGCAGTCAGCGCTCTTAACTGCTAGGCCGTCTCTCCAGCCCCATAGCTATTAAATTTGATGCATGTCTTGTTCCTCCTTGTGGGGATCTATACCAACAATGTCAGCTCTCTGTGGTGGGAAAATATCTCTGCCCCTTCCCATTATTCCTTTTCCCTTTCTCTCCCTGCAGTACTTGGAAGGATGTCTGATGGACTACTCAATATAATGGACCTGTGACCAGTAAGATATACCACATGAACCCTACTGTTATCCTAATTGAAATATTGGGGGAAACACAAAAGGCTTAGGGGGAAAATACAACGTCTCAGGTATTCTACCCCTTAATTGTCAAAAATTTCAGTGCAACCCTCTCCTCTGGTGATAGATGATCCAACCAAGATAGAGCAGCCCCCTCCCTAGTGAGAACTATGAACTTGGAGCAGATTTTTCAGCAAGAAATCCATTGGGTTAATTCTCCCCTGAGGGAAGAGAAAATTTTAATAGACATCAGAGATGTGATTCCTGCCCCATTTCTTAAACCTAAACATCCCCCCTCCAAAGAGTGTAAAAAATGATCCTATGGAAGTCAAGGATTTGGAACAGACTTTCTCTTTTGAGATGGGTTATGATGAGGTCAACACCTGGTTGGAATGTCCACTCTTTAAACAAAAAGAGGAAGGGGGCTACTTGAGTTTGTGGTCAATTAAATCGACCACAAACTCAAGTAGCCCCCTTCCTCTTGGGATGGTCTCATGACTCAGGTGGCATGGTTTCTCTTTTCCAAGATCAAAAGGCCTGGGGCAATGAATACTGCCAACCTTGTCACTACCATTTCCCCAGATAAAGGATGTGAAGCCGTTGACTGCCTCCAGGGGCCATACAGCCCTCACCACCCAGGAGTAACTACACCTCCTTCCTTTCTAGGTGAGGGGCCAGTTAGTTCCAGTGGGCAGTGTCACTGGATGCACTGAAGGCCAGTCTTTTTTTTTTTTGGTCTTTTTGAGACAGGGTCTCCCTGTAGCCCCAGCTGTCCTGGAACTCACTCTGTAGACCAGGCTTTTGAAGAAACCATCACTCAGCCCTGGTGTTGCTGAAGCAAATGTTCAGTGATATTTTGCAGGACCCCTATTTGAGAACTTACCAACTGATTGGAGCCCATGGGGCCTGCTCTTTGGTCCAGTTGCCCAGCCCTTTCACCCTGGCATCTAGGCACTCTAGCCTGCCTTAAGAACTGAGTAAAAGTAAGTCAAACCCCAAACACCATGTATTTCATATGACCAAATAAACCCAAAGGATCTTGTGATCCACATGTCTATACAGATGAAATTGGTGTTCCTCAGGGAGTGCCAAACGAATTTAAAGCTAGAGACAACATATTGTGAGACTTTCAGTCTTCTTTGTTCTGGTAGGTCACTATTAACAAAATGTAGATGGATTAATAATACATACTATAATCCGTAGAGATTTGTTAACGGCATTAGAGATGCAGTTGAAGGAATTGCTAAACAATTGGGACCAACAAGCAAAATGGCTTGAGAAAATAGAATAGTGTGGGATATGATGTTAGCTACAAAAGGAGGCGTTTGTGCAATGCTGGGGGAGACTTTTGTACATTCATCCCCAACATAACAGCTCCAAATGGAGCTACTACTAAAGTCCTCCAAGGTCTTTAAAGCCATTTCCAAAGAATTAAAACAAAACCTAGTAATAAGCAACCCATTCTGTGATCTCCTTGAAGGATAGTTTGGAAGATGGATGAGTCATATGGGCTCTATACTGACCTCCTTGCTGATCATAGTGTGTGTCCTGATCTTGTTTGGCTGCTGTATTATCCTAGGTGCTAGGGGACTAATTCTGAGGGTTATTGAGTCAGCTGTTATAAAACAAGTTCTCCCTCCCTGTTTATTTTTTTTTTTATTTTTATTTTTTTAATTTCTTAGTCGTTTGGGATCCTTAAGCATGCAAAAGCTTTGAACAGGAGGGTCCACAAAGGAACCAGGGTTGTATTGTGGCATCCAGTTAGGCCAGAGCTGGGAATGCCTCTGGGTCATCTACATCAGGAGCAGAAGCACTTGACTTATCAGTCCTGCTGCCACGGTTTGGACGTCCACCACGCCCACGTCCACCACGTCCTCCCCTGCCACCACGTCCTGGGCGGCCTAAGTCTCCAAAATTGATCTCCAGTTGAGACGTTATGTCATTTGCTGGCTTCCGGAAATGATGGTCCATAACTGAATCTTCAGCATGAGCCTCTTCACTTTTTGATTTATGAAGAACAAATCCCTTCTTCCATTGTCCATCAGCACCTTCATTTGGTTTTCGGATATTAAACTCTACTTTTGCTCGGTCTTTATTTTGAATAGCCTTCCATTCATCCAAAGTCATCTCTTTTGGACCCTCTTCCTTAACCTCTTCAACCTCATTCTCCTTATTTTCAGTATCTGCCACTGGATGTTCTTCACCTTCAGGTGTTTCCTCAGTCACATTAGATTGATCCAAATCAGTTAATTCATCTTTGACAGTTCCCCAGTTGTGAGATCCACTACCTCCACGCTTGTCCTCATGCTTCAGGCCACTGTAATGTGAAAAAGAAGATCTATCACTTCCACTATGCCTATCAAATTCACGTTTGCCCCGAGAATCAAATCCATCTCCTCGACCCATTCCACGTC
>VZQC01010491.1:172088-187657 GCA_009823505.1 Rhizomys pruinosus
CTAGGCTATCTCTCCAGCTCCTGTAAATTCTAACTTCTATCTCTAGCACCATAAAAACAAACAATACTTGTTCTAATTCATATTTCATATGAAAAGTGATAGATATTTTACTATGAAGAAATTTAATGCTATTCATTTTATGGTAGAATTGGCTGAAACGAGCCTGCAGGCATACAATGGCCATCCGCCAATGACCACTTCCTCTAGCTAGGTTCCATTTCCTAAAGTTTCCACATGCCCTCCAAACAGTGCCACTAGTTGGGAACCAAATACTCAAATACATGAGCCTGTCTCTTGAGCTGGTTCCATTCTGTGCATGCAGTTTTCCTGTGTAGACAGATGGTTTTTGCATCTCCAACATCCTGGTATCTCCACTGCAACTTGGCTTCTTCACTTCCAAAGCTTGACACAGTGGCATCTCCTGGCCTCCTTACAAGGACTCTAGCCCTCTATCAGCTGCTCTCTGAAGCCATGGAGCAAGACTCTAACACCCCACAGCCTTGCATCTTTTATACCTCTGAAACCAGTTCTATGTGGATAACATTGCCAATTTTTGCTCTCGGCTGCTCGGTCCCTTGGACCACAGTTCCATCAGTTTCTGTGTGCTGTCCCTGGAGGTAACACTCTCCTAGGCAGTTGCTTTTGAAGAACAGGGAATCCCTTTAACTGCATTCTCAAAATTCAGGCTTTCTCCTGTTACACAGGTTTTTACAAGATGGAGCTTTTGATGGGTGGGGTCTTGCCCTCCAGGCCCATTTTCTATTGTCCCTGTGCTGAGTTCTAGATTTCTCTCTAATACCTCTAGTCTTTTTAACAGTTATAGCTGCCTTGTTGTCTGTATTTTCCTTGCCTAGAACTTTAAGCTAGCCCACACACTTTTCCTATACCAAATAAATTAGTCCATTATCTTTAAATTTTACTGCACTTAAATTCTCAGGACAGAGGCAGAATTAAGACATTTTCTTGGCCAAATATTACACAAATGGCTTCTAGCCCAATTCTGGATAGAGTCCTTATTCCTCTTGGAACCAGGACCCCACTGTCTCTATTTCTCTTAGCATTCTTGTCTTTTAAGCTCCTACCAGAATGGCCTATTAAACTCTTATGCATCATTCAAGGTCAGACTGAACTCTGAGGAGGCAGCCCTAGGCCTCCCAGCTCCATGACATTACCAAGATTCCATCTTGCACAGTTACAGAATAAAGCTCCTTCCAGAGAGAGAGAGAGAGAGAGAGAGAGAGAGAGAGAGAGAGATCCAATTTTATTAGTTTTTTTGTAAAAAAATTAAAAATTAGTCAAACGAGGCCATGGATACACATTCATGGTCTGAAACTCAAAAACGTTTTCTCTATTTCTCTTTCAGAATGTTTTGGGCATAAATATACTTCTCTATTGCTTCATAACCTAGTATTTCTATTCATTAGATAATTTGTAATTATATATATATAATTACAAATTTTTGAATTTTGTAGACCAGGCTGGCCTTAAACTCACAGAGATCCACCTGCCTCAGCCTCCAGAGTGCTGGGATTACAGGCGTGCATCACCGTGCGTCACCATGCCCAGCTTGTGATAAATATATATATATATATATATATATATATATTTGTCTTTTTGAGACAGTCTCCCTGTAGCCCCAGCTGTCCTGGAACTCACTCTGTAGACCAGGCTGGCCTTGAACTCACAAAGATCCACCTACCTCTGCCTCTCAAGTGCTAGGATTAAAGGCATGCGCCACCATGCCCGGCCAATAAATATATTTTTAATTAAAAATTTGTGTCACAACTAAATGTAATTCCAAGATACACAGGGGAGAGATGTGTAAGAAAGTGAATTTTTTGATTTTTTTTAAGACAGGATCTTTTTTTTAATTTTAAAAAAGTTATTTTCTTTTGCTTTCCTTTTATTCTATATGTATGCATGTATTGTGTTCATGCATGCAAGTGCACCCATGTTCTGCAATGCCCTAAGAGGACAGAAGAGGGCATTGGATCAGCTTGGTCTGCAGTTAAGGACGGTCGTTAGCTGCCATGTGAGTGCTGAGATTTGAACCCCGGGTCTTCTGGGAGAATAGCCAGTGCTCTTAACAACTGAGCCATCTCTCCAGCCCCAAGACTGAGACAGTGTCTTACATTGTTCAAGTTTGATTTAAACTTTCTGTGTAGCGAGGATGACCTTGAACTCCTGATTTTGTTTCTCAATGGCTGAGATTACAGGCCTGAACCACCAAGCACAACTGGAGATGGAGTGTATTCAAAATAAGATATTAAAATGAACATCTGGGCAGCATAAACTATTAAATGAGAGTCTGAGGGAACATGTTTGTGTGTGTGCAAGTGCACATGTGTGCACATATGTATGTGGAGACCAGAGGAAACCTCAGGTGTCCTTCTTCTTCAGGCACCATCCACATTGTTGTTGGAAATAGAGTCTCTTTGTATTGGGGGCTTACCAATTAGGTTTGGCTGGCTGGCCAGCCAGTGCCAGTGCTGTCTGTCTCTGCCTCCTGAGTGTTAGGATTACATACATGCAGCATTATGCCTGGCTTTTTTTTTTTTTCTTAATGTGGATTAGAAAACATGGAGTTTGAATTCAGATCTTCATACTCATGCTATGTGGCAGCATGTTACAGACTGAGCTATCTCTCTAGTCCAGAGAAAAATATTTTGTATCATCATTAATTATTATTTTGTCTTTTTTTTTTTTTTTGTCTTTTTGACACAGGGTCTCCCTGTAGCTCCAGCTGTCCTGGAACTCACTACATAGACCAGGCTGACCTTGAACTCATAAAGATCTGCTTGCCTCTGCCTCTCGAGTGCTAGGATTAAAGGCGTGCATTGCCTCACTCAGCTTTGTATTATTTTTGTGAAGCCGAGTTAGAGGTCTTATTGCAGAGATTTTAATATAAGTTTACATAAGCATAAGAGTTAGGAGAAATGAGGCACTCATGAGGAAGCCAGGCATCTAAGTGTGGGCATGTATTATTTTAAATTTTTATTTCTCAAATTTCCAATTTCACAAACGTAGGTGTTATTCTTTTAGTAAAATCCATAGAGCCCATTACAGAGACTAGAACAATAAACAGTAAATACAGGAGCTTAAAAGAGGAAACCTAAGAAAACAGAATAGGAGAGATCTTTTTAGAAACTGGCTTCTATAGGACTGGAGAGATGACTCAGTAGTTAAGAGTACTGGGTGTTCTTGAAGAAGACCCAGATTCAAATCCCAACACCTATATGGTAGCTAACAACCATCTGTAACTCCAGTTCCAGGGAATCTGATGCCCTCTTCTGACCTCCATGGGCATTGCACAACACTGGTATACTTACATACGTGTGGGCAATATATTCATACCCATAAAATAAGACTAAGTGAAAATAAATATTTTTAAAAGCATTAAAATTAATTAAATAAAAATTGACTTTTGTCCAGACATCTTGTCCAAAAATTATGAGAGCCTCTTGGTGACTGGAAATAAGGCCGTGTGTGTGTGTGTGTGTGTGTGTGTGTGTGTGTGTGTGTGTCTGTCTGTCTGTCTGTCTGTCTCTGTTTCTATGTATCTTTGTGTTGTGGACTGGAGGACAACTTTGGGCAGCATCTTTAGGAACAGTGTCCACATCCTTTGAGACAGGTTCTCTCTGGCCTGGAGCTCACCATTTAGGCTAGACTGGCTGGCCAGGAAGCCCCAGTGACTCTCCTGTTTCTGCCTGCCCAGTGCTTGGGATTAAAGCATGCACCACCACCATGCCAGGTATTCTTATTAGTGTTCTGGGGATCGAACTCAGCTTGTTGTTTGCAAAACAAGCATTTTACTGTCTGAACCACTTCCCCAGGTGTCAAATATTTTTTTTTTAAGAAAATAAATTATTTCATGTTGGATTGATACCTGATTAAGGGGACTGGCTATTTTGGTAGAGGACCTGGGTTTGGTTCCCAGGACTCACATAGTGACTAACAACATCCATAACACCAGTTCTAAGGGTTCTGATGCCCTCTTCTGACCTCCATGGGCACCACATGCATGTCATGCACTTACATACACAAAATACTCATAGACATAAAAAAATAATACATAGATATAAGGCCCTGGCTGTCATCCCCAGCAACACAGAAAAGCATGCGTGAGTGGGAGAGAACTGCTCGGCAAGGCTGATTAACTGATTAGAATTTTGATGATTGTGGAGAGTTTAGAACATTGCAGATCCAGAGCCTAATCACCATTTATCTTGCTCTATCTTTAGTCCTGTAATTTAGTCCTGCCATTAGACAGTGCCCAAGGCCTGGAGCTGAGATGTCTCCATCCTGTAGAAATAGCCTTACTTAATTTAAGTCCACCAATGTATTTTTTTAAAATGCCTTGATTCATGGGTTTCTTCATTAAGCTGCTTCTGCATTGGAACATGGAATTTGGAGTGACCTAAATCTGTGTTTCTAGGCCACGATCACTTGTATTTGCCTCTAGGCCATCTCACTTTGAGGTGAGACTTGTGTTTTTATATCCGACTAGGGGCTACAAGTTTGGGCTGCTGAGGTTTAATATCATAAAAGCTAGCTTCATTTTGATTTATATGTTTCAAAATGAACAAATGTTTGATTTTTGTTTTTCTTTTTTTTGGTACTGAGGATGGGAAGAACCCAGGGCTTTGTTCCCGCATATTAGGTTAGTACTCTACCACTGAGCTATATCTCCAATCCTCAAATGTGTATTTTTTAAATATTCCAAAATTTTCAAAAAATTACTCTTTTGGGGGCTGGAGAGATGGCTCTGTGGTTAAGAACACTAGCTGCTCTTTCAGAGGATCTGGGTTTAATTCCCAGGATGGTGTACATGATGGATCACAACTGTCTATAACTCCAGGTCTGGGGATCTGATGCCCTCTCTGGCCTCTGTGGACTTGGCATGCCAGAAAATCACTCATACACATAAAATTATAAAGCTAAAAACTGAAATTTTGTGCATATGGTGCTGTGGCCCCCTCCTGTGTATAGGCTGAATAAAGTATTAGGTGCTAACCTAATGTCCTTAGCATTATACAGTTAGTCCTAACAATGAGGCAGCAGAGGCAGGAGAATTACAGCAAATTCAAAGCTGCCCTGACCTACATAGCAAGTTTGAGGTCAGTTAATTAGTGTGGAAGCTCTGTATCAACCAACTCCCATGGTAAAAGAGCTATACAACTAAGAACAGGAGGGTAACATGTGATTAAAGAGAGATGGTGAGTTAATTTGGATATAAAATCAAACTTAAAACACTTAAAACACCAAATATATTAAATGTGACCTAATATAGGGTATTTAATTGAAGGAAAGACCTTAGAAATGCTAATAGAGGGAATAGGGGCTAGTTTCTCAGTGTATGAATAGAGGGTACAGCAAAGATCATCCACCAACACAACAGCAATGGGGGGCCAGCAATTTATTGGGAATAGACTTTAAGGCTGCCCTTGCTAGGATCAAAGGGAGAACAGCAGAAGTCAGGCAGCCTTTATAGACAGTTAGGGGCTTGGTAACTTCCCATGATGTGGTCTGGGCAGCTTAGCCAATGATTGGTTGGTCTGACAGGTACAGGGACTTGCTGGGCTAACCCTGTACCTGCCATCGTACAATATAGGGAACTGCAATGCCATTTTAGGAGCCCACCAGCAACCTAACAGTGCAGCCTTTTATTGATGATAAAGGGCGACCTTGGTCTTTCTTTAGCTACCTCCTGCTGGATGGGGAAGTCGACAAAGAGGAGTGGTCTCAAAAGGCTGGAACATCCACTGAAGTGTGGGGGTAAGTCAGGCAGGCAGTGGTGGGATACCTGAGGGAGTTCTGTTAAGAGCATTCACCAACTGTCAAGTCATCTCATTGATTTTGTCCTCATTGATTTCTCCTCATTTTTCTTTTGGCTGTCATGGTTAGACTCAGGAATTGCTCTCCAGGCACTTTGATAGCTGTAGGAGTGGCTAGAATCACAGTGTGAGTTCCCTCCCAAATGGCTTCTAGACAGGGAGAAAAGAAATTTTAGCCATCACTTAATTTTAGACAAGAACAATAGCGGTTTTATTATTGTTGTCATTGTTCATTTGTTTTGGGCTACAGGTAAGTAATCAGAGTTGTTTACACCAAGATTTTAAGTCTTTTTTGGGGGGGTCTTTTTGAGACAGGGTCTCCCTTTAGCCCCAGCTGTCCTGGAACTCACTATGTAGACCAGGCACGCCTTGAACTCACAGAGATCCACCTGTGTCTGCCTCCCGAGTACTGAGATTAAAGACATGCACCACCATGCCTGGCCTAAATAACATCTTAACATGAACTTAAACATAATGTCAAGGAAATGTATTCCTTTGGACTCTTTTTTTTTTTCTTTTTTGAGACAGGGTCTCCCTATAGCCCCAGCTGGCCTGAAACTCACTCTGTAGACCAGGCTGGCCTTGAACTCACAGAGATCCGCCTGCCTCTGCCTCCTGAGTGCTGGGATTACAGACATGTGTCACCACACGTGGCTTAAAGACAGTTCTTAGCCACCATGTGGGTGTTGGGAATCGAACCAGGGTCCTCTCTGCAAGAGCAGTTGGCACTCTTAACCACAGAGCCATCTCTCCAGCCCCAATCCTTTGGACTCTTAAAGAAATATATCAATCGTTTTCATTTTTGGTTATACTTTTCCTGTTGGGTGTTTAAGACCATCCAGTTGACCCAAATATACCAGTTTATTTTCACTCTTGAGGTTGATTGAAGATCTGTTCTTCAGGTGTCACATGGTTTTGGGAGCCTCTGGCTCTCTAGGCCTTTCTTTTACCAGTTCCATCTATGTGACAAAGTGTTTGTAGATGACCCTGGTTCAGTGGAGTCTCCTTGGCCTCCCTTAACAAGAGAGCAGGTGACTCATCACAGTTACAGGACATTTTGACATTCCATAATCACCTGAAACTTAGTTGAACGTAGAGGGCAAGGGACAAAAAATTGGCCCTTTAAATCCCTCTGACCAAATTACTATAGGCCTCAAAGTATAGTTATTGAACATCCAAGAAGGCATGAAGCTGGAGGTTCCATCCTCAGAACTATATAAAACCAGGTGTGACATGTATTCGTCTATAATCCCAACACTCAGGAAGTAGAGGTAGTATGATCAATAGTTTAAGGTCAATCTCAGATACACAGCTAGCTAGATGGCAGCCTCAGCTACAAAAGATCCTGTCTCAAAACCAACCAACCAACCAACCAACCAACCAACCAACCAAAAAACAAACTTGAGAGTGGGTGAAGATCACTCCTAAGCATCTTCACATCTGGATTTGGCCTTTTAACATCTATTCTCAAATCTGATTTCTTCTGTTCAGCTTTTCCAAATGCATTTTAATTAAGATCATTAATTGGCTAGTCAGACTAATGAAAGCAATTGTCCCTATGGAAGGGTTTCTTAGCAAAGCAGTCAACATGTTTTTAAAATCAGATAATGTTTTGTACTAATATAGAGTGTTATTAATCACATCCAAGTTTTTTGTGTGTTTGCCCTAAAACTTTTCAGTCATTTCAGAGGACCTGCCCCCTATTTTCTCTACACAGAGCAAGCACAATAAATGTTGGGGTGCTAGCACCTTACTAGGATACAAATATTGTTAATGTGGGTTTGAATTTAAAAATGGCTTCAAAATAATACACAAGGTTGGGTATAGTGGCATACATCTTTAATCCCAGCACTTGGAAGTTGGAAACAGGAGGATCAAGAGTTCAAGGCCATCCCTGTAGATCAGTTTCAGGACAGCCTGGGCTACATGACACATTACCTCAGAAAAGATGCCTCTTAAAATCATACTCTCTTTGTGGGATACATTTTTCTTGTCTTTAGAACAATGGATTTAGAATAGGTAAAAGCTAAGCCTCATTGCTTTAGCTCCATAGGTGCTCCATAGGTGCTTTATAGGTGCTCCACAGGTGCTCCACAGGTGTTCCATAGGTGCTCCACAGGTGCTCCATAGGTGCTCCACAGATGCTCCACGGGTGCTCCATAGGTGCTCTATAGGTGCTCCACGGGTGCTCCACAGGTGCTCCACAGGTGCTCCACAGGTGTTCCACAGGTGCTCCACAGGTGTTCCACAGGTGCTCCACAGGTGTTCCACAGGTGCTCCACAGGTGCTCCACAGGTGCTCCACGGGTGCTCCACAGGTGCTCCACGGGTGCTCCACAGGTGCTCCACAGGTGCTCTATAGGTGCTCCACGGGTGCTCCACAGGTGTTCCACAGGTGCTCCACAGGTGTTCCACAGGTGCTCCACAGGTGCTCCACAGGTGTTCCACGGGTGCTCCACAGGTGCTCCATAGGTGCTCCACAGGTGTTCCAGAGATCTTGTGAAATCTGCTGCTGCTGCTGCAAAAAAAAACAAAACCATGAGCTCCTACAGCAGCCTCTAAGAGAAGCTCAGAGGCTCTTTGTTTCACCCAATAATGATTTTTCTTCAGAAATCCATCTTAGTCTGCTAAGTCATGTGACTCAGTATCAAAAAGAATTAACTTCTATTTTCTTTTTTTTTTCGTCTTTTCGAGATCTATTTTCAATATATATGTTGAATATATGAAGTATATACAGAAATAAAATTTGAAAGAAACATAGGAAATGTGAGAAATGGTGCCAATAAAGTTGAGTTATTCCCTCGGAATCTCTCCTGGGTTAGTTTCTTCACTGACTGGCCTCAGGCTCCCCCCTACCCCCTCCTGGCTCCCATGGAGGAACAAATGGTCTGCTTGTGGGAACAGAGAGGAAGAAAAGGCAACAGTTTGTCACTGGAACTCTTGGGTGGGGGTTGCTTAGCTCTCCCTCCCGCCCCCAGGAGAAAAATCTTGAAACATCTTCCTATATACCAATGACAATGAACTGAAAATGAAATCATTCACAATAGCTTTAAAAAGGCCACCTTGAAAAAACTTGACCAAGAATATGAAATACCTCTGTAATGAAAAATTTAAAACACTGAAGAAAGGCCGAGCATGGTGGTGCACACCTTTAATCCCAGCACTCTGGAGGCAGAGGCAGGCAGATCTCTGTGAGTCCAAGGCTAGCCTGGTCTACATAGGGAATTCCAGGACACCTAGGACTACTGGGAGACCCTGTCTCAAAAAGACCAAAAGAAAAAAAAAAAGGGCAGGAGATATGGCTCAGCAGAAAAGGACACTGCTGCCCTTCAGAAGACCTGAGTTTGGATCCCAACACCCAAATCAGGTGTACTTCCAGCCCAGGGGATTCAGGATCCAGTACCTCCTGGGCTCCACTGGCATTTATTCACACACACACCACAAAGAGAATTAAAATAAATAAATAAATAATAATAAATAAATAAATAAATAAATAAATAAATAAAAGAGGGCTGGAGAAATGGCTCAGCGGTTAAGAGCACTGACTGCTCTTGCAGAGGCTAGAATGGGGGAAAATGTTCCCTAGTTTTATATCTGACTATCGGTGCAGGCCACACCCTCCTGTCCTGATCCCAGCCTGACTGTCCAGACCCCAGCCTGTCTCCGCGTTTTTCTTGTGACCAAAGGTCAGTAAGCAATGACAAATACTCTTAGAAAGAGAGGAAGTGAGATTTAGTAAGTCTGTGTTTGAGACTACAAAACCAGCATAGGATTTGTAACGTTAGTCGACTAATGCCTCTGCAAGTTCTGCACCTCTCAAAGGAAACTTTTGTCTACAGCATGATCTGACTACCAATGGGAATGTAGACTTCCTCAGATCTGAGAAGTAGGTTTCTCTCTTTCCTCCTTTTGCTATCCATGAGACTCCGGAGCTTATGGGACAGTCTGGTCCTTGGCCAGTTCCTGTTGTCTTAGCCTGGGCGAGGTGCTCACAATACCAGGTTGGCTGTAGTGACTTGTGGCAGTGAACTAGGCCTCTCCTGACTTTACTGTTGAACTGCTGCCCAAGCGCCACCCATCACACCCCTGGGCTGCGGCTTGAGGAAGCTCTGTCCACAGGGCCAGGGTGTCCGTGGGGGCTGTCTCACCTTCCAGCTCCACCTTACCTCCTGCTTTGACAATGTGCTCACTGGACCTGCAGGCTTTGCTGGGTGATTCTGTAGCCTTAGAGCATAAATGCTTTTCATTATGAAAACTGATAATTCAGCAGAAATAAGTACTAATGTGTTTTCAAAACAAATGAACCATTGCAATTCACACAAAACCAAATTGTGGAAGTTTGTATCTAGTGCTTATTTTTGCATGTTGATGTTGATTAGCTAATGAATTGTAAATGTAAAGCATGTTAACAAAATAGCTATTTTTTAAAAAAAAAGAACTCGGGACAACTAAAATCAAACAATCCAACCTCGCTGGCCTTCAAGGAAATGCAAATTAAAACTACTTTGAGATTTCATCTTCCCCAGTCAGAATGGCTAGGATCACGAAAACAAATGCTGGAGAGATGGCCTAGCAGTTAAGAGCACCGACTGCTCTTGCGGAAGACCCGGGTTCGATTCCCAGCACCCACATGGCATCTGAGAACCATCTTTAACTCCAGTTCCAGGGGCATCCCGCACCCTCTTCTGACCTCTGAGGCATTGCATGGCAGGGATGCACCAACCTACATGCAGACAGTACACTCATACACATAAAAAATAATAAATAAAAAAATAAAAATTTTAAAAAAGAAAACAAATGACAGCAAATGCTGTTGAGGATGTACAGAAAGGGGAACACTCATTCACTGTTGGTGGGAGGGTCAGTTCCAGCCACTCTGGAAGTCAGTATGGAGGTTTCTTCAAAAGCTAAACTGCCACATAAGCCGTATTACTCTTGGCCATGTGTGTATCCAAAGGACTCTATATCCTACAGAGAAACTTGAGCATTCATGTAGTACATACACAATGGAATATTCCTCTGAAGAAAAATGAAATTATGACATTTTTGGGAAATGAATGAAACTGGAAATTATACTAAGTGAGGTAGGGAAACCCAGTAAAAGAAAGATGTTGTTATGGGAAGGTATGGGCAAGTGAGTGCAGGTGCCCACAGAATTAGAAGAGGGCACTGGATCACCTGAGACGAGTGCTGAGAAGCAAATCCTGGTCCTCTGCAAGAGTAGGAGGCACTCTTAACCACTGAACCATCTTTCCAAGCCCCTATTTTAATTGTTTTTTTTTTTTTTTTTTTGGTCTTTTTGAGACAAGGTCTCCTCATGCCACAGCTAGCCTGGAACTCAATATGTAGACAAGGCTGGCCTTGAACTCAAAGAGATCCACCTGCCTCTGCTTCCCGAGTGTTGGGATTAAAGGCGTGTGCCATCATGCCTGGCCTCCCCATTTAAAAAATTAAAGGTAAGACTCCCTTTGAAAGAAAAGAGAGTAGTACATGTCTTTTATGTTTCCCATGATCGATAACACAAACTTTCTAGTTTTCCAGCAAAGTATTAACTGCAGCAGACCAGCAAAATGTAGCCCTAGAATGAATACACAGATAAAAATGTTAATTCACCTACATTCTGCCTACTCGCCCCGTTCTCCTGAACTACACCCCCATTTGTCTTTTGCATGCTGAACTCATTTTAAAACCAGGGAGAGTTTCATATGTGGGAAATCAATTACATTATACAGAAAGCATATAAGGATGCTGAAAAGTAATTATATACTTGTGGTCTCTTTATGGGGAGTTCAATCCTAGCACCAGAGTTTATTTTTACCTATAGTTTCCTTCAATTTTTTAACCTTCTTTGACAAAATAAGAACAAATATGAGAAGAAGAAGAAGAAGAAGAAGAAGAAGAAGAAGAAGAAGAAGAAGAAGAAGAAGAAGGAGGAGGAGGAGGAGGAGGAGGAGGAGGAGGAGGAGGAGGAGGGAGAGGAGGAGGGGGAGGAGGAGGAGGAAGGGAAAGAGCAACAGAAAAGGAAGTAAAATAAAAGAAAAAAGGAATTAAGACAGAAGGTTGGGGAAAGACTACATCATTATGAAGCTTTCAGCCTCCACAGAGAAATAGCAGTACAAAGCCACAGACCCAGAACTGTCGAGCAACAGTACTATTTACCAGTGACTAAATTATGTAACCAGATAAAGATATCCAGCAAGGGTTTCCAGGGCGAGATACTTTGAATTAGTCAAGACACTTCAGCTCTGAAATAGGTCTATATAAATTTTCTATTTATTTTCAGATGCTTTACAAATTCAGGTTTAAAAAAAAAACTATCAAAAGCTAGTGTTTGAGGATCAGTGATATGACTCAGTGGATAAAAGCCCAGTGAAAGGAGGGAAGCCACTCCCACAAGTGTTCTTTTGATCTCCACACACAAGTGGAAGCATGTATGTACACACATGAACACACGCACATACAATGTTAAAAACAGTGTTTGCATCCACTAATGACCCTTTGTTTCTCATTATTAACATTAGATAACTTAAAATGCTTTTGTATCATGGGAGTTATTAAGCCATCAACATGCACTTATATGGAATAGCATTTAAAAAAAATCTATTGCCCCAGAATTTCTCTGATTGGTGGGGTGAGGAGAGGATGTATTATCTAACCAGTGGGTCAGTTCTAATTATCCTCCACTATTTTTGTTGGGGTTTATTTAAATTTGTTTTAAGTTCTAGAGCCATATAGTCATAAAATTAAGAACTTTAAAAATATTTCTATGTAAACAAAATCTTTAAAATTTTTAATTTTATTTACTGTGTGTGTGTGTGTGTGTGTGCCATGGTGCGCACCATGTGAATGTGTAGAGTTCAGAGGAAGACTTGCAGAAGTATGGGTCCCAGGGATTGAACTCAGATCATTAGTCTTGGAAGCAGATACCCTCATCTACTGAGAGATATCATTGGCATGTAAAAATCTTTTTAGATCTGAAATACTATATACAATATGAAATTTTATATAAAATATAAAAATTCAACTCTAAAGAAAACAGGCTGGAAAAACAAAATACTAAGTCATGATTTAGTATATAGTAAATTTCATAAAGTTATTCAACAAAGGTCTTAAGATTTTTTTGATATTTTAATATCTGTAGTTATATTTAATACTGACTAAAATATATTTTCCTGAGCTGGAGAGATGACAACACTTAAGAGTTTGTACTGAGGACCTGAGTTTGGTTACCAGCACACACATATGTTGACTCATACCCACCTGTAATTCCAGCTCAAAAAAGGATCGGGGCTGGAGAGATGACTCAGAGGTTAAGAGCACTGTCTGCTCTTGCAGAGAATCCAGGTTTGATTTCCAGCACCCACATGGGGGCTAACAACTATTCTAACTCCAGTTCTAGAGAATCTGATGCTCTCTTCTGACCTCTGCATGCATGGCATGTACAGTTACAAACATGCAGATGATACAATCATACGTGTAAAATTAAAATCATAAAAAAAGAAAAATGAGAGAAAAGAATCAAATGCCCTTTTCTGGCCTCTATTCACAAAGACACCCATATGTAGCTGGGCGTGGTGGTACACACCTTTAATCCCAGCACTCTGGAGGTGTTTGAATTTCTGTGAGTTCAAGGCCAGCCTGGTCTACATAGCGAGCTCCAGGCCAGCTGGGACTACAGGAAGACCCTGTCACAAAAAGACCAAAAAAGCCAGGCGTGGTGGCACATGCCTTTAATCCTAGCATTTGGGAAGCAGAGGCAGGTGGATCTTTGTGAGTTCAAGGCCAGCCTGGTCTACAGAGCAAGTTCTAGGACAGCTGGGGCTACAGGGAGACTCTGTCTCAAAAAGACAAAAAAATAAATAAATAAATAAAAAGACAAAAAAAATTTATACCCATATGTACATATAATTTAAATAAAAATAAAATATTAAAATATATACATTTTTCCTGAAATGTAAGTGGAAGTAAAGTCTGAAATACTGTAATTAATATTTTTCTTTATTTTTTAATTACTTTAATCAGTTAATGGGAGGGGCAGGAGTCATACCACACGTGTGGAAGTCAGAGAACAACTCCAAAGATTGATTCTCTCCTTCCACCAAGTAGGTCTCAAGGATCAATTTGAGGTTATCAGGCCCAGAGGCAGCTGCCTTCACCAGCTGAGCCATTTGGTTGTCCCAAGTGTTGTTTTTTTTTTCTCTCTCTCTCTCTCTCTCCCTCTCTCTCTCTCTCACCTTTATTTTGAACAGAGTGCAAGTTATCCAGGCTAGCTTTGATTTTTCAATTTTCCTGCTTCAGCTTCTCAAGTAGCCAGGAATAAAAACCTCCCTTAATTAATCCACTAGGCCTACCTTACTTAAAAAAAACTTTTGATAGCAAACTGAACTGAAACTGAGGTTACAATGCCAGTAACTTTGTGGAAATTCTTTTTCTTTGGCACCTAGTTAACTTGTTATTCAATTGGGTCAGTTTTGTGCTGTATGTTATTCCCTAAGGGAATTCCTAAGGGAATTGTTGGGGTAATTAATATGTTTTTCATCAGACAGACCAAAGCACTGAATTCAGTCCCTCAGGAACCTTCACAGGGTGTTTTCTACCCCGTGGCCAGGAGTGAGCTTCCCAGCTGAGACATAGTACCCGGGAGGTTGTTTAGCTCCTGTTGCTGCTATGATATGCTAGACCCTAAATAATTAAATCCCAGCTCTTGGAGGAAGAGAGACAAGGGTCACCACAAGCTTGAAGCCAGCCACATTTACATAGGGAGTTCCAGGCCAGTTGAGGATACCCCATGTTAAAAAGCAAACAAAACAGGCACTGGAAATGTACTTCAGTTGGCAGGTTGCCAGTTAAGAGTGTGTGTATAAGGCCTTCAGCTCAACTTTTAATACGTGGACAAAAATTGATACTATACAGTGGTGCCTGCAGGACAGCTGGGGCTACAGGGAGACCCTGTCTTGAGAGATGGCCTAGCGGTTAAGAGCACCGACCGCTCTTACAGAGGACCCGGGTTCGATCCCCAGCACCCACATGGCGGCCGAGAACCGTCTGAGACTCCAATTCCAGGGTAAACACAATAGATTAAAACCTTGAATAGTTAAAAATCTATTTTTAAAATCGTTTTCTCATCTGTTTGGACACATATGTCTCCTTGTTAGGGCCACGTTGGCCTGGTAATTCACCTATGTAGACCAGGCGCCTAACGCTCAATCTCAGGAGACGCCTTCGTCCAAGTGCCTGGAATGTAAGTGCATGAGCCACAATGTCCAACCATTTTTTAAGTCATGTTCTATTAAACAGATACTTCTGGCCTGGGGATGGAGGTACACACCTTTAATCCTTAGTCACTAGGAATGCGAAGCATGGTGGATCTTTGTGCGTTCAAGTACTCCAACCGGTCTACACGAGTTCCACGGACAGCCAGAGGTACAGGGGAGACCTGTTCTCAAAAGACAACAACAAAAAATTCTACATATTTTTTTGAAAAAACACATGTCATTTGTTAAGAATTGACTTCATGAGCCAGGAACTTCTTGGCTCAGTGGGTTCAGGTGTTTGCTGCCTAGTCTGATGACCTGAGTTTGATCCCTAGGACCCACATGGTCAAAAGAAGAACAATCTCCTGCAAGGTGTCCTCTGACATCCACATACACGTATATACAAAGTAATTAATTAATGCAATTTAAAAATAAAAATAAGTTTACTTAGTTTCCTACAGTTTAGTGATTTTTAAAAATTT